>CM046658.1:37950946-38313446 GCA_025594165.1 Tamias sibiricus
CAGACCTAATATTTCATTTGAGACACTTCCCTTTTATTTTCCCTTTATATGCTGAATTGAAAGTGTGAATAAAGAAAAGAAAGTGACTGACATTCCATCCATGAAAATCACATAAGATGAGAATGCTCTCCTGGTAACTTCAGGGTTCTCCCAGCTCTACAGATGCTCCAAGAGTCTAGGGAAATAGCTGCAGCTTACAGAATTTTCCTCCTTTGGCATACTGATGGTAACCTTGTCCTCATATATTACCTCTGTGTAGGAATATTAAAATGGTAAATTACATGCATTTTCCTAAAATACAGTCCTTTCGCTGTGATCTGAAATAACGACTTGGCTGCAGGTGCCTCTGGGTATCAATCACTTGGCTTGCCAGTCAATGTTGATGAGATGCTAAAACCTTCAGGACCGCCTTCCTTGGATGTGATCTTAGCTGTCCCACATACCCCTCCTGAAAGGATAGCAAAAGAGGCATGGGTCATGTTTGCTTAAAATTATAGAATCTGAACTTTTTGCTTAAAATTATGGAATCTCAGAGCCTTACAGGTGATGTGGTATATTTTTAAATAGACTGCCTCATCTAACTTAAGTGCTGGAGATACATAGATTTAAAAACAGTTCCTGCAGTAAAGGAATTCATAATCCACTGAGAAGATGGGCCAGCCAAAGAGATAATTTCATATACTATGATCAGTGCTAAGACAGACATAAGATGCAGCATTTACTAAAAGAAGCACACCCCTCAATCAGCTGGAGACCTCAGGGAAAAATTCACAGAACTGGGAAAGCTTAAAATGCATCTTTAGGGACAAGTTTGCTACCCAGTGAAAGAACAAAGGAAGGGGTCTTCCAAGCAAAAGGCCCCTCATGATTGTTGAATGCATGGATTTTAAGTCAACTGATCCTGGCACTTCATTCCTTAATATGTTTAGCAGCTTTGATGAAAGTATTGTCACTCTTGTGACAACTGTGCACAGTATATAAGGATAGTGAGAAAAAGAAAGGATTAAGGAGCTGGGTGTGGTGGCACATGCCTATAATTCCAGCAGCTCAGGAGGCTGAGGCAGGAGGATTGTGAATTCAAAGCCAACCTCAAAGTGAGGCACTAAGCAACTCAGTGAGACCCTGTCTCTAAATAAAATACAAAATAGGGCTGGGGATGTGGCTCAGTGGTCAAGTGCCCCTGAGTTCAATCCCCAGTACCTCCCCCCAAAAAAAGAGGGAATTAAGGAGCCCTTAAGAAAAAAGAAGATGGGAGTAAAGTACAGGGAAGGAAGAAGAGAAGGGAAAGGAAACCAATATTTATTGTCTATTATGTGACAGGTGATCTTATTTAATGCTATTATTTCCATTTTATGAATTAAGAAGATGTGGTTCAGAGAGATATGGGTTTCTTCACTCTCCCTTCACCTTTTCCTCCTTTCCTGTCCCTCATTCCCACTCTAACTCTACCCCATACCTGTTTGTTTGTTTTTTTTAAATATTTACTTATTTGCTTTAGTTGTACACAATGCATTTTATTTTTACGTGGTGCTGAGGATCAAACCCGGGTTGCACACGTGCTAGGCGAGTGCTCTACCGCTGAGCCACAACCCCAGCCCCACCAGACCTCTCTTTGAATCACCAATGCCTATTTCCCACCACCCCTCAGATCACCAACAGACTTTCTGACTTAACAGTTCAAATGCTGCTGCTATGAATTTGCCCTGCCCAACTTGCTTGTTCTCTACTTTTCCATAGCAACCCTCTATCCACTTGCTCCAGGCAGAAAGCTGGGAATCAGACTTTGGCCTTTCCTCCTTCCTCAGCCCCATACTCAGTGCCTCACAGCATATCTCACATGCATTCACTTCTGCCCAACTTCTGTGGCATCATCCTAAATGTGGACATCATCATCTGTCCATCATCCATCACCACTAAAATAGTCTATTTGTTTTCTCTCTACTGCTCTCACCACCTCCCATTCCAGCCTCTTCCCCTGGCAGAAGATGTGTGACCTCTGGAGCAAACCCATAATCCTTAATCTTGCTCCCTGTCTACACTGAGCCTCACCTCACTTCGGGGTCTTTGCATCCTGTCCCCTCATGCTCCCCAGCCTCCTCACATGGTTGGTTTCTTCTCATCCTGCAGATCTTAGCTTAAATGCTACTTCCTCAGAGAGTTCTTGCAAGTCTCAAAAAGATTTCGCCTCTTTTCCTACTTCTTATCTTTTATCTTTAAAGTATGTATGACAAATTGTAGTGAACATTTATTTTTATGTTTCCTTTTTTAACATCTGTGTCCTCTGCTAAGTTCAAGCTCTGTGAGGGCAGTACTACAGTCAGCCCTCCGGGTTTCTGGGATCCACATCTGCACAGTCAACCAACCTCACATCTAAAATACTTGGAAAAATATTGCATCTGTTCTGAATATGTATAGACTTTTTTCCTTGTCATGATTCTTAAACAATAAAGTATAACAACTATTTACATAGCATTTACATTGTATTATAAGTAATCTAGGGATGATTTAAAGTATATGAGAGGATGTGTGTAGCTTATATGCAAATACTATGCCATTTTGTATAAAAAGCTTGAGCATCCGAGGATTTTTATATCTTGGGGGATCCTAGCGCCTGTCCCCTGAGGATACTGAAGGACTACTATATGTTTCTTGTTCCCTCTTGAATCACCAACTCCCTGCACAGCACCAAGCATCACATAGACATTCATAGGCTATATTTTGGCATATTATATATCTTTTGTTATAAAGGAGTATTTCATGAACCATTCAAGACAAAGAAGAGTTTGATTTAAACCCATTTCTTTCCAGCGTCAGAGCCCCCGTTCTTTCCTCTTCACCACAATATCTTCTAGTGGGTAAAATCAACCCCGGGCCACCAGGCAGCCTGCAGTTTTCCTGCAGTTTGTTTCAGAGAAGGGATAAAGAGCCTTCAAAAACTTAATCCTGCTTAGAAAGTGAACTCTTTGAAGCTAGGGGCCATGTCCTCATTGTTTAGTAAAGTGCCTGGCACAGGGTAGGTGCTCAATAAATAATGAATGAATGCACAAATGAACTATGAGAAACTCTCGGCTTGCTAATGCAAGCCAACGGGCAGAGACACCAGTTACTGAGGTGGATAGCAGAGAGGAAGAACAGATTTGTTGGCAGTGTGGGGAGGGGTGGGAGAAATGAAGCAAGATTTAGTTTGGGAATGACATGCGGAGAAAGGCACAGTCATCAATAAGCCTGCTGTGTTTTGAAAACAATGAGGAGTCTGTTCATTCAGTCATTTATTTATTTAATCATTAATTTAATCAACAAATAGCTATTTGAAGCTTAGTATATGTCAAGCACTATGCTAGGCGCTGAGCATATGAAAACAAATCAGACAAAGGCAAGAAGGGGAAATGGATAAGAAAACAGATATTAAAATGCAGAGTGGTTGGTGCCATTATCAAAGTAGGCGCGCTGGGTGTTGTGGGACTTTAGGAGAGGAGCAGCAGGGCTTTCTGGAGTAAGCAACACCTCAATCACACCCTGCAGCATGGAGGAAGTAGGTGCTACCCTGACGAAAACCCAGAGAAAGAGCTTTCCAAGCAGAGGAAGGAATATGTGCAAAATCCCAGCAGGAAAAGAAAGTAAAGCATTGGAAGAACTATAACTAGATTAGCATGGTGGGAATGATAGTGTTGGGAACAGGGTGCTCCACGGACAGTAGTGAGAGACCCAAGTGGAGAACTTCCTTGACATCCCTCCCCTCTGTCTTTCCATCCAGAGAGAGTAAGCCAGGTGTCACCGAGTCACTGTGGCTCCCAGAAGGTGTGGAGTGAGGAGAGAGGAAAGTGAGGAAAGAGTGGAGGTGGAATCCTAACCTGGGGCCCAATTGTTGGGAACATTGTTTGCCAGAATAGAGTATGACTTCTGGGGGCGATTGGTAAGCACTGAAGGTTCTAATTGGTGGTAATAGGATCACATCCATGTATTAAACGTAACTCATGGTCAGGGTGAAATATGGGGACATGACCAGGGGCTACCATGTTTTCTGAGAGGGCATTCTTCAGATTAGAGAAAATTAGAATAGTCAGAAAATACCAAGGCTTAACACTGTGTGTGTGTGTGTGTGTGTGTGTGTGTGTGTGTGTGTGTGTGTCTAAGAAACTATTACATAGGACTCAATTCTGACCTTCATGGGTCAGCTGAACACCTACCTCAAGATTGCATGCGTCTTGGGAGGCTGAGGCAGGAGGATTGTGAGTTCAAAGCCAGTCTCAGCAATGGCAAGGCACTTAGCAACTCAGTGAGACCCTGTCTCTAATAAAATACAAAAAAAAAAAAGGGCTGGGGATGTGGCCCAGTGGTCAAGTGCCCCTGAGTTCAATACCCAGCACCAAAAAAAAAAAAAAAAAAAAAAAGATTGCATGCATCTTTGCTCTTACACATTAAAAAGTCCTCCCTGCTTCTTTCCTATCTTAAGGTAAAACTTTAAATTCAAGCCTGTCCTACTCCTCTTCACCCAGACAATTTTTTGAAAAAATATTTATAGTTGTTGATGGACCTTTATTTTATTTATTTATACATGGTGCTGAGGATCAAACCCTGTGCCTCACACATGATAGGTAAGTGCTGTTGCATTGAGCTACAACCCCAGCACACCCAGAGAGATTAACAGCTTTGTTCTCTGGGCTACCAGGTCACTCTGGATATAACAACTGCATTAGATTACTATTCTGTTGATCTACTACCAAACTAGACTCCATATTCCTAAAGATCTAAGATTGTACAAGTTTCTTGATATTGCCAACATAAATTATAGATCATGGTAAACCATAGGTACTCAATGATAATACATAGATTGGAAGTTTTTAGGAAACTAATAAACTGGGATCATGTAATTATGGGAAATTTAATAAATGTAAATTCCTGCACTGGATCCACAACTTTGACTGCAACAGTACAGGATAGGAAATCAAGACAATCCATTCAGCAAGTGTCTCTCTCTCTCCCTCTCTCTTTTAATATTTACTTTTTAGTTGTAGGTGGACACAATACCTATACTTATTTCATTTTTATGTGGTGCTGAGGATCAAACCCAATGCCTCACGCATGCTAGGCGAGTGTGTTCTACTACTGAGCCACAACCCCAGCCCAGTATCACAACCCCAGCAAATCTCTCTTTTTTTAATATTTATTTATTTACTTTAGTTGTACACAATGCAAGCAATGCATTTATGTTTACGTGGTGCTGAGGATCGAACCCAGGCCGCGCACGTGCAAGGCGAGCGCTCTGCCACTGAGCCACAACCCCAGCCCCAGCAAATATCTCTTGAGTGTCGAGCACATGCCAGGCACTTATCCATATGATACATAAAGCAGGGAACTAGCGGGAGACATTCTTTGCCCTTGTGGAACTCACAATCTACTGGGATGACAGACTTTAAACAAGTAACCAAATGAAAGGAAAATGTTCCAGAGAAAAATAGCACAAGGAAGACCTAACCTAGTCTGCACCATTGAGGAAGAGAAAGTGCTGCCCTAAAGAATGCTGGAGGGCTGGGGTTGTGGCTCAGCGGCAGAGTGCTGCCCTCGCACGTGCGCGGCCCAGGTTCGATCCTCAGCACCACATAAAACATGAATGCATTGCGTTGTGTACAACTAAAGTAAATAAATAAATATTAAAAAAAAAAAAAAAAAAAAAAAGAATGCTGGAGTTTTCTAGCAAAGCCCAGGGTCAGGGTAGAGATCAAGGTGGGAGATATATTTTCAGCAAGTCTCAGTTCTATCATTGTTTCCTTAGATAAGCCTTCCTTGACTTTCCTGAGGAGGTCACATCTCCTCCTCTAGCAACGTGGATTACTTTTGCAGAATTCACCTGTGTTATACATTCATGTTTATTTCTGCCATTAGTTGATTAGTGCCCATCACCCCAACTAGACTGCACACACAAGGAAGAAACCTATTTGTTCATCAGGGTATCCCCAGTACCTAGTGAATACCTGGCATAGAATAGGCTCTCAATTTATGTCTACTGAAATGAAGAAAGGATTAATGAATGAATTAGCAAGTGAATGAATGAGGGGGTGGACATTCCAGATAGTGGGAACAAGCACCAAAGACATATATGTCTGGGAACACAGTAAAGGGAGATGTAGTGTCTGAGAAAATCTGACTGTTTGGTTGACCGAATATGAAAGAACAAAGGCTGCAACCTTAGGCTTTAGTATGAAAAATCCCAGATAATTCTGGGAGGGTTTTCTTCTTTTCTAGGGGCCACTCTTTAGAAAGGACTGTGACAAATGTTGGTGAACACTTCTATGTGGGTAACTCTACCACCTAATGGAAAGATCATGGGATTTCTGAATCACACATGAGTTTATCTGAGACAGGAATTCCAGCTCTATCTACCACTTGAAACTGAATTGGACAAATCACTTAACTTCTCATAGCCTCTTTTCCTGTCCAGAAGATAGAAACAATAATAATATCCAGAGTTTGAAAAGTTAAATGAAATAATATACAAAATGCTTAACATTGTGCCAGGTACACAATAGGCACCCAGTAAATGTGAGCCCCACATCTATTTTAAAAATAAATAAATAAAACTCTGGGCTTTTTGAGTTATAAAAGTCTTGTTGAAGAAGGTAAAATTTGAGCTGGCCACTTGAAGACCTGAGAATTCTATTTTATTGAAGAAAAGAGAGACACTCATTGAGCAGGGTGGGCACTAACTGAGCTTAGCACTGTGTTGGGCTCTGTGCATGGACAAAGAGAAGCAGGCAGAGCCTGGTCCCAGTTCCAGGGACCTTCTATGCCTGATCACACATTCTCAAGAAGAATATAATGCCTGGGAACCATCTTTGACTAGTGAACCCCCTTTGGAAAGTAGGGCACCTACTTTGCTCCCAAACAGGTAAGTTCTGAGAGCCTGCACTTTTAGGGCTTGTGTACACGCACTCCACTAATGGAGGTTTGAGCAAGTAGGAGTGTGTGTGTGTGTGTGTGTGTGTGTGTGTGTGTGTGTGTACATGTGCATAAATGTACACACTTAAGCACTCAGCAAAGCCCAAACAAAGCATGCTACCCACACTGGCCTTGCAGCTTGGCACTAACAACCACAATGGCCCATCCAGAAGGTAGCCTTGGGTATGGAAGGACCAGGAAGGCCAGTGATGGGGCAGAACACATGTTCAAAAATAAACACTGCCTCCTGCTAAATGGTCTAGAAAGCATCTGTAAGAGGGGCTCTGGGCTGTGGGGTTTCCGAGGATGGTTAGTGCGGGAATGTTTTGTCTGTACAGTTGGGGCTGGGGGCTTCCACATCCTGCCCACTGCCACATCTGGGGAAGTCATCTGTGCTGGGCTGATGGCTCCCTCAGCTCTCCTGCTTTAATGGCTCGTGGTGCCGCAAGAAGTGGCCCTGTAATGGCCATTCCAGGCCGCCCTAGGGAAGGGTCTGGGGCAGGCCCCAGACAGCCTGTTTGCTTTTCCCCCCACCTGAGGCCATGCACCACCTTTCACCCCTCTTTGCCTAGGTGAGTGGCTTGTGGGTTTGGGAGCCTCCAGCTGTGGGGAGGTCATGGGACTAGGGGACGCTGGCGTTCAGAGTGGGGAAGAAACCTGGCCCTGTTCTTCCTGCCTGTAATCCCCTGGCTAAGGCCCTGGCTCCCAGGTCCACCACTCTTTTCTTTCTTCTTCTGATGCAGCTCTGTCTCATCTCTTTGCAAAAGAAGGAGACTCAGGGTTATGGGGTCACTTCCAAGACCAAGTGGTGCAGAAAGGGCAGACACAGCACGTTTCAAAAGAACTGCCTTACTCTATGAAGCATGATATTGGAGAGATGTGAAAAAGAGAAAGCAGAGAGATGCATCGAGGGCTCTGCCACTGCTGTGTCCCTCAAGAACCAAGAGGAGCCACTCATAATTTCTGCCCTCACAATCCTGTGTAACCCCATCCTAGATAGTCCTTGAGTCTGAGCCTGAGTTCGGTTAACTGCAAGTGCAGACAGACCTGTCACCATTGCACTATGGCAGGGGATATTTTAATGGCACTGTCCCCTCACCTTGCTGACAGCCCTGGAGAATTACCTGGGAGGCCCAAGAGAAGGTGCAGTGTGGGCAGACATACTTGCAGGTTGTAAGGACTGAGCCTCGGGCGGACTGTGACTTCAGCGAGGGTGAGAGCCCCCTCCTCTAGTGCCCCAGCAGCAGCCTGGCTAGAGCAGGGGCCCAAAAGTGCATGGGGAGACATGAAGAGGGGGTAGGGCTTGCACTCGCTGCTCACGGCAAGGGCTCGTAAAGCTGCAGGTGTGAGATGTTGTTATTTAGTCTAGAGCCTGGTATGTGACAACCCGGGCCCTCTCTCCTGCGAACTGCCGCCACCGCCGCCTCTGCTGGCCAGATAATTAGTCCATTACGACTCTCCCACCTCGGGTGGGTGGGGGCAGGGTGAGAGCCCACCCTCAGTCTCCTTGTAATTCAACTTCCTGTGTTTTATGGAAGCAGGCTGTTGGGGGCAGAGAGTGAAAGGCCGGTCCCTAGGCTGGGCCAGCCCCTTCCTCAGCTCCCAGCGGCACCCCCCACTCCTGCCACCCAACCTCAGTTGCTGTAGTGACCAAATGTTATTTCCCAGCTTCGTATTCAGACTAATTTGCAAAAGTTTTTTTACATCTCTTACCTGCCTTAAAAAAATGAATGCGGGTCGGGCGTATCTCTTCCCACGTCTTGCTCTGCTGTCTCTTCCTCTGCATCTCTCCTCTGTCTCTCTCTATTTTTATTACACGCTTATCGCCTTTTTCCCTCCTGCTTTTGAAATTGATTTCCTTTCCTTTCTCCCCCTATTCAGGACCTAAACGCTGAATGTTCGATATTTCATTTGAGACCGCTAATCGCATTACTGCCCTTGACGTTTTACAGATATCATATTATGGGCGCAAATTTGGCAAATTATTAGCGCTGTAATGTATAGCTTGTCAGAGGTATTTAAGACGCTAAGAGCCCAAGGCTTATCGGGGTTAGCAGAGAGCCCTCGTTGAGCTTTTGAAATGCAGAGAGCCAGTTATAAAACACACTGTGACTCTCTCTTCAGCTGGGGAAAAAAAGGAAAAGAGAAAAAGAGAAAGAAAAAGAAAAAAAATGTCACCCGTCTATCAGAGGCTTCCAGGGCTGATAACAAGCAAAATTCTTCTCTGTGGGTTTCACTGGAAATGTGAGAAGCTTTTAAAACATTTCTCAAGCTGTCTGGAAAAGAAAAAAAAAATCTTTATTGAAAGGATGTAGCAATCTTTTTTACTGTGGCCTATTTATCTCTGGGGAAAAAGCTGTAACAAGAAGATCCCCTACTGGTCATCAGCCATGTCAGGGCCTGCCTGGCTTTGGTGCCAGGACTTTGGTGTAGGGGGCTTGCTGAGAGGGAGTGGGGCCACCTTTGGCAAAAGGGGGAGAGGCTGCAGAGCGCGGTGCATTCCTCTGGAAGGCAGCAACCTGCACACCTCGCCCAGTGCACTCACATCTCATCAGATTCTCTTTGAATGAACGGTTGATTGAGCCAACCAACAAACAAACGAAAAAATTAGCAGTCTCGAGACCTCTGCCACACTTTGGCTGGCCCCCCTGTACCCCGCACCCCTTTACCCCACTGGGTCGTAGGAAGTTGCCCTTGCCAGCACCTCTGTCTGTCTTCACAGGTGCCCTTCACCCTCACACAAGCATCCCTGCTCTTCTGAAGCTATGTGATCCTCTCATGTTCTGGTCATTGTCATCTGTTGATGCCATCTCCTCTCTGTTCAGCATCAATTGGATGTTGGCACTTGGCTCCGTATCTCTCTGTTCAGCCCTATTCCTGCCTTTATCCTGGGAAAGTCAACACCCACAGGGGCCATTCCTATCCTGGGATCCCGCCTGGCACGGTGGCACACGTCTGTAATCCCAGCACTTGGGAGGCTGAGGCAGGAGGATCGCGAGTTCAAAGCCAGACTCAGCAATGGCGAGGCACTTAGCAACTCAGTGAGACCCTGTCTCTAAATAAAATACAAAAAAGGCTGGGGATGTGTCCCAGTGGTCGAGTGGCCCTGAGTTCAATCCCCAGTACCAAAAAAAAAAAAAAAAAAACCTGCCTATCCTAGGATCCCCTCCTCCAGCACCTTCCAGCAGTCCGTGGAAACACAGCCCACCCACCCCCACCCCCCAGCCTGGACAGACCATCTCCTGGAAGTTCTTCAGCTTGGAACTCAGGAACTCAGAACCTCACCACCTAATCAGAGTCCTCTGTCCTTACGTCTGTCCTGTTTCCTCATGCCCACCAAATCTGTTCTTTGATCTGTTTCTGATTGACCTTCAATCTCTGGCCCATTCCTAACTTGACAAGCCTATCATTCCCCTCCTAGCTTCACTTCCTTTCCTACCCAACCTTCACCCTCTCTGATCAGTCTCTTTAAAGACTTTCTTCATGCAAGTTCCTTACCCTCTTGCCTTCTGTCCCACCTGTTTGCCTACCTTGGATCCCAAATCCCATGAAAGCATTTGCTTTCTCCTCTACTTGACTAAGAAAATCACATTGTCCCTCCCACTAGCCAGGCCCTGACTTTCTTACCAGGCCTTTCACTTGACCCATAATCTACTCTCTATATCATTTCCTGTAGTAGCTGTTTTAAATCTTTCCCTCTCTTCAAAAAAAATTTTTTTCCTAGCTGGGCACAATGGTGCACATCTGTAATCCCAGCGACTCGACTTGGAGGGCTGAAGCAGGAGGATCTCAAGTTCAAAGCCAGCCTCAGCAATTTAACAAGGCCCTAAGCAACCTGTCTCTAAATAAAATATTAAAAAGGGCTGGGGGATGTTGCTCAGTAGTTAAGCACCCCTGGGTCTAATCCCCTGTACCCACCCCCCAAAAAATATTTTATTTCTCTCTCCTGTCTCTGTTTATCTCATTGTCCATGGACAATTTCATTTACCATATTTCAGTAAATACAGGGCTGCAGACTCAAGTCATTCCCCCTCTTCACCTTACTCTTGACCCAGGTGGCCATCCTCACTCCTTCCTGACCTGGACAGTCCTAACCCTTCCACCTGTGCCCACCACTCCTTGTAAACTTGTACTACCATCTCTTCTCCTATCTTTTAAATTTCTCTCCTCCCACCAACGCCTTTCCTTCTGTCTTCAAATGCCCTCAGATCTCCCCTGCAAACCTTCTTTTAATCTCAACTTGCAAGCTCATCACGGCCCCATCTTCCTCTTTCTTCTTACTAATAAACTTGTTCAAAAGCGATCATACTCGGATTGCCTCCACTTTCCTACCTCCCATCCACTCAGCCGAGGTCGACTAGGTTCTGTCTCACTTCCCTGACATTTCGATCCCCTCTTTCTTCAGATTCTTTTTTCCTTAACTTCTCCCACTCATTTCTTTGACTCTTCTCCTTCCCTTCCCAGTCCCATTCCCTAACCTTCTCTTCAATGTTGCTAATGCCCAGAGAACCAGATTTCACTCTGGTGCTTCTGCCAGAGGTGAGCTCATCCATTCATGCCTGTGGTTCCACTTGCCATCTAAATACTGATGGCTGCCATGTCTGTAGCTTGAACCCCAACCTATCACCTGAGACTCATGCCCATATTCCAACTGTCTTCCCTAGAGTCCTTGCAAAGCACCTCAGACTCAACAAATTCAAAACTGACATCATTGTATTTTTCCAAGCCTGCAACTTAAATGATCCCTAAGCATCATCAACCAAATGCATAAGCAGAAAGAGGATTCAACCTAGATGGTTCCCCTCTCCTTCCCCTTTATCTGTACTTTTTCACCTAAATAAAACATTACAATATAAAATCCTAGGAGATGGGGGAAGAGAAAATCCCTTCTCTTGTACTTATATAAAAATAAATTTTAGATGAATTAAAAAGTTAAATGCAAATGATAAAGTCATAGCCAGATCCTTATTAAGTATCTGGTTGGGGAGTGATTTTCTGAGCATAAACACAATGAAAAATGTCACCAGGCCGGGCGCGGTGGCGCACGCCTGTAATCCCAGCACTTTGGGAGGCTGAGGCAGGAGGATCGTGAGTTCAAAGCCAGCCTCAGCAATGGTGAGGCACTTAGCAACTCAGTGAGACCCTGTCTCTAATAAAATACAAAAAAGGGCTGGGGATGTGGCCCAGTGGTCGAGTGCCCCTGAGTTCAATCCCTGGTACAAAAAAAAAAAAAAAAAAATTCTGGTGACTTCTTTTTTTGTGTGTGGTACCGGGGATTGAACTCAGGGGCACTCGACCACTGGGTCACATCCCCAGACCTTTTTTGTATTTTGTTTAGAGACAGGGTCTCACTGAGTTGCTAAGTGCCTCGCCATTGCTGAGGCTGGCTTTGAACTCACGATCCTCCTGCCTCAGCCTCCCAAGTGCTGGGAATACAGGTATGCGCCACCGCGCCTGGCTCAGAATTTTAAAATTACTATATAGCCACAATGAAAGCCTTAAAATAAACAAAAACATGGGGCTGGGGTTGTGGCTCAGTGGTAGAGTGCTCGCCTAGCACATGCACGGCCCTGGTTCGATCCTCAGCACCACGTAAAAACACATTGTGTACAACTAAAAGCAAATAAATAAATATTTAAAAAATAAAAAATAAATAAACAAAAAAAAGGCAAATGACACCTGAGAAACAAAAATTTGTAACAAAATGAGAGAACATTTGTAATCCTTAATATGTAAAGAGCTCTTATAAATCAACAAAAATCACTAATAACAATATAAAATGGACCAAGTAATGAACAAGCTGTTCATAAAAGAAATACAAAAATTTTCAAATTAATACAGCTAACATAAATTACATAAATGAGATAATATTTTTGTCTCTACCAATGGGCAACCTTAAAAATTATAAACTTTGATGCCAATTAGAGTAGAGTTAGGCATTCTTATGTACTATTGGTAAAAGTATTTATTTAGGATAACCTTTCTAGAAGCAATTTTGCAATACGTAGCAAAAGATTTACAATATTCATATCCTTTATTTTAGTAATTGCTTCTTAGAATATATTCCTTTAAAAATAATCAGAAATATGGCCAAAATTTTTTCATAAGAATAATCATTGCTGTATTATTTATAGTGGGGAAAATCTGAAAACAGCATAAATGTTCAACAACAAGGGAATGGCTAAATAAATCATAAGTATATAGTGAAATGCTGTATAGCTGTTAAAAATCATGCATTTGAAGAATATTTTAGCAGAGATCCTAAAGCAATGTTAAGATAAAACTATGCATAGAAAAAAAACAAAAGAAATTGCATGCATATATTAATAGTAGGTACTAGGATTATAGTCACTTATTTTCCTTCCTTAGAATTCTCTTGATTTTTTAAATTATCTATAGTGTATATGTATTGCTTTTAAAATCAGAAAAGAGAGTATTATTTAGAAAAAAAAAATCTTACCATGGAGCCCCCATTCATCCTTCTATGCTGTGCTTTCTTTAGGTTCTTTCCACTCCAGTCCTTTCTTACACCCTCTTCTAGTGATATGTTGAAAAGACAAATGTGCCCGTGTCCCTCCTCTTCTTGGATTCCTCCCATGCTTCCTGTAATCCTCAAGGTAAATTCAGGGTCCTCAATAAATTGCACTAAGTGCTTCACAATCCAGCCCCAAACTGTTTCTGGAGTCTCATTTCCCCCATACCTCACCTCCCTGAGCATCCCCTGTTTCCACGTGATTCCAGGGCTTTGCCCATCTTACCCCTTCCTTCCACCTGTTGTACTTTGACTTCCCCTGTTGGTCTAGTAAGAGGATTTCTTCAAAACCCAGCATCAGTGTCCTTTCCCTGGTGAGACTCACCCTGTTGCCAATACTTTTTTTTTTTTCTGATGTGGCCCAAAGCAAACCTGTATCATGGTAGTTAACCCCATTGAACTATAAGAACTCAGAAGCCAAGTCTTTTCCTCTTTCCTGCATATTTTCTCAGAACCTAGCCCAATGCCTGGCATGCAGCAGATGTTTAATGAATATGGTTAATGAGTGATGACATTGAGGATTTCGGACTCTTCCTTTCCCACATGATGACTGAGAACAGGAGAGAAAGAGAGAAAATCCCAACAGCTGTGACATTTCAGCATCAGAAGGGCTCTTAAAGACCTTCTGAAGGTGTAGCTCATAGAGCACTTGCCTGGCATGCATGAGGTCCTGGGTTTGATCCCCAGCACTGGGGGGGCAGGGGGATGATTATTTTGGATTATTATTATTTTGGAGTCTCAAAGAATGGTGCCTAGACCTAAACTTCTCAGATGGCCACATCAAGGGAAGAGCAGGGCCAGGCTGCCCTTGCTGCACTAATGTCACTGAACATGGCCTGAGCTGCTGATTCCCAGGGAACTGAAGACCCTGACTGTCCACTGCTGAGACATGTCTCTTTCACCTCGTTCTTATGCTGTTGGGTTTTTACATCCGAATTCAGGCCTTTACATTTACTGGCATTCTCTTCTACTCATATTCACGGGGTCCTCCTATGGATGGGAGGTGACACAGGTGTGTGTGTACACTGATATCTTTCATCACACGTTTTCTTCCTTGTTAAAACTATGGGTGGGCATTATTATTTTTATTTTATGGGTAGGGAAGCCAAAGCTAAGAAAGGTAAGCAATTTTCCCGAAGTTAAATAGCTTATAAGAAGCAAATTGTTTTCTGACTTCAAAGCCTGTGTTTTTTCTTTTCTTCTTTTTTTAAATTATAACAATGTGCCTTTCAAAGGGGAAGAAGGCATAGAACAGTCTGAATGGAGTGCTGTTGTGTGACTGAGGCCGTGTGAGGAGCATTGCATTCATTATCCCAGTTCATCTCCGTAACAGTCCTTTAAAAGCCATCAGTAACCTTCTTGCTACCCACCTATGGCTCCTGCAGATGGGAACAGCCCAAAGCTAAGGGGCTACTGAGGCTTTCTGTTGACTGGCCTGAGAAGACCTCGGGAGCAAAAGGGAGCAAGAGCAGAACTCAGCTTCCCGGAGGGTTAGGAGTGCAGCTGCTGATTCTGTAGGACCAGGCCATGGCTGGCAGTCCTGAGGCTCATCTCTAGTTGCTCCTCTAAGTGGTATACTCAAAAGAAGAGGAAAATAGATGACAGTAAAATAGAGGGCTTTTAATATCACGCTCTTGAGGGTTGCCCTTCTTTTTGGTCTTAGAGGGGACTACCAGGCTTTGAGTGTCTACAGGGTGCCTGTGTTAGGCAGCTTTCTATTACTGTAACAAACACCTGAGATAATCAGCTTATAGAGAAAAAAGGTTTATTTTGGCTCACAGTTTGGGAGGTTTCAGTCCATGACCTGTTTGGCCCAGTTGCATTTGGTTCTGTGGCAAGGCAGGGAACACATGGCAGAGCAAAGCCAACTCACTTCATGGCCAGGGAGGAAGAGAGAAGAAGAAGGGGCTGGGGTCCCACAGTCCCCCTCTGGCACACCCCACAAGAACTCCCACCAGGTCCACCTCTTAAGGGTTTCCACCATCTCCTAATAATGTCAAGTTGGGGACTAAACATTTTACACATGATCTTTGGGGGACATTTCAGATCCAAACTATAGCAGCACCTAATCGGAAAGAGAATGCTAAAGTCCACTGAAGGATCTAGGTCAGCATAATGGTGTGAGTTTAAAGCCTCAGTCCCAGTTGATTGCCGCAAACTGTGCAATAAGCAAAAACATGATTCGGTGCTTGCTCTGGGTCAGGCTCTCTGTGAGCAGCTGAGACTACAAAGAATAAGACACCTGCCCTGAAGAGGTTCAAAAGCTACTGATTGATGCTGAGATAGAGGTAAGTACAGGGTCCTTTGGGCACAAAAATGGTCCCCTAGGGGCGGAGTGGCAGAAAAGGCCTCCACAGGAGATAATGCCTGACCCAGGTTAAGAGGAGCTGACAGTGGAAAAAGTGGATGGGCTCTCCAGGCAGAGGGATCGGAATGAGCAAAAGCAGAGAGCCAAAAGGAGCATCGTGTGTTAGGGGAACTAGACCCAATCCAAGATTGCATGGGCAGAGAGTGAGGGACAGGACCCAGGGCCCTGAAGAGGGAAGGGGTGCCAGGCCCTGGAAGACACACCAAAGCCCTGCTGAAGAGTTTGTACTCAACTCCTTAGTTCAAATAATGATTGTGTCTAAACCCCAAATATCATTTGTTTCCTGTTGGACTCTGCCAGAGCATTGGTATCTAGTCTGGCTGAGAAACGTGAATCACCGTCCACCTACTGTCCTGACCTTAGATTTGTGGACCATCAAGTGTCAGAGTGAAGTGTCATTCCTTCATCATCACTGCTTCCACATCCCGGTGCCACCACAATAGCCTAATCATAAAGCTTGGAATTGCACATGGGAGAGAAATACAATCGTCAGCCTGAAATCTGTGGCACATCAAAGCATGCTCCCGGCATCAGAAAACAGTCAAGTGGTCATTCCTCTGGCCAATCGTTGTCTGATATGGACAGACATTTAATAGGTGTAGAGAACTAAGACAATGAAGAATACATCTGCCTGGCGCGATGGCACACGCTTGTAATCCTAGTGACTTGGAAGGCTGAGGCAGGAGGATCTTGAGTACAAATCCAGGCTCAGCAACTTAGCGAGGCCCTAAGCAATTCAGTGGGACCCTGTCTCTAATAAAATATAAAAAAGGGCTGGGGATGTGACTCGATGGATAAGCACTCCTGGGTTCATTCTCTGGTACCAAAAAAAGAAAACAAAACAAAAAAATACATATCTGGGACAGAAATGCATCAAATATGTTTAAGCTCTTCAAGGGAAGGTGTTATTCAGAGGGGTAAAAAGGTGAGCTACTGGGTTGTCCAGATTGTACATGAGCAGGGGACGGTTCCTGCCTCTCCTGTCAGGAGTGATGCTTTCTGGCTCCGTGTTATGGAGGAACACCTTTCCTTCCATGCAATGAGGGGCTTCTGATACACCCCCACATACACACTTACAAGGTACCTTCCTGTGGGAAGCTTGTAGGAACTTCTACTGGGGTTGTCTGTGCCACTTTGCCATTAGGGTTCTTTGGAAAGAGCCCAGAGTCCAGGATAGGTGGGTTCAAAGTTTGAGTTTAATTCATGAAGTAGCAGATCCTGTCTGGATCACTGAAGCCTGTGTAAGATGCAGCCCTGGCCTTTAAAGTTGGCCTTCATTTCCTGATGCCCACACCCATCCTGGGTCCACCAGCAGGGCACAGAGCAAGGTAGAATTGACTCACCATCCTGCTGTAGGTGCTGGAGAACTATTAAAGTTGATGTCCACCAACAGGTGTGGGAGGACACTTGGGACATAAGTGAGGTTTCTGGTCAGAGAGTAGGATCCCTCTTTAAAATGGGCTTCTCCCAGCCTGTTGCCTATTCCTGGCAACAAGGCTGTGAGGAGCGGTGATGTGAGCTGGAAACAGGCCTTCCTAGGAGAGCAGGGGACACTCCGCAGTTCTCTTTAGCCTGGGAGGAGAGCGTGACAGAGCCCTGAAACCTCTTCCTGATTCATTGCTAACTGGGGGTGCTCTTATAGTCTAACACAGAAAACCGAGAGGGGCCTTCTCTGCTTCCCATCTCACAACCTGTCCTGTATCTGCTGGTGACGATGGAATAGGGTGACCTTAGGAGGTGCAGCACGGGCCCAAAAGACTGCCCCGGAAAGTCAGGGTTTCCCTCACTTACTAGTAGCTTCTCTAAAGCTCCAAGTGAGTAGGTGAATTCTAAGAACAACCTGAGGGCTCAGAGGCAGAAAGCAAGTCTTTGCAGGAAATACCGGAGCCAGGCAGCCTTCACTAGCAATCACTCAGAAAGAATCACTTGGAAGATGAGACCTTGGGTGAAGGTTGCTTTGAAAGAGGCTCCTGGAGCAGAGACCCAGGAAGATTGGAGCAAGTAGTGCTGATTTGCAGGACCTCACTAAACAGCCCTTGGGATGGACACAGGTTTCTATACCAGAGGTCTGGGCTGCCCTGGAGACCATGGGCCCTGTGTCTCCAAGGCCCTGTGAACCTGGTGGGCCTGTAGCCTGCCTCGCAGTCCCCTCCTGCTTTCCTCCTGAGCTGCGGAGATGGGGAAGGATGGAGCTCCTTGCTTCACTCTCATGAAATGGCGCATCAGTAAGTGCTACTTAAGAAAACACATGGTCTGCCCCTCGAAAAGGCCCCCCTCTGCTGCCGCAGCCACCAACACCTTTCTTTATTCCGCCCAAACCTCACCAAGGGGAATTCGAAACAACTGTGGTGATAAATCCGCCTGCAGATAATTGGCAAGAAAACAACACTTGTGCAGTATATAACGTTTTATGGTTGTTTCATGTACTTTATTATAATACTAATGAGCAGTTATATATCAGGAGCTAACTGCACGCCGGATTAGCTTGTTAGCATGATATGAAATGGCAGAGCAAACAGTCCAGGCCCCTCGCTCCCTGCATGCCTCCCCCACCCTCCCTCCCTACCCCTCGGTCCCATTTGCACTCAGTAATTAGTATGCAAATTAGGCCCCGGGACCACACAAGTTCTAGTATATTACAAGGGCTTTATTATGCTCTTGTGAGTACATGATGGAAACGGCCCATGACAGTGTTTATCTCACTACCTCTGTCTTGCCTTCCCCTTTATCTCTCTCCCCCTCTACTACTCTGCACACACACTCACACAACCTTCCTTTGCGTGGTCTGCAACCCAGCCCTTCCTGCATCAGACCTCCAAACTAGATGTGGTTCCTCCTTCTATTTGAGCATATCCAGTGGTGGGACACCTGCTCCTTCCGGAAGCCATGGTTCCATTCTAATCGCCACAACTGAAAGAAAATTTCTTCTTCTGTGGTTCTTCCTGTGTGTGTACATGCATGAGTGTGCGTGCTAGTGTGTGTTCCACATCTCTTTAAGAATTTGTTGAAAATCATAAACCCCCTTCATCAAAATAACCTACATATTCACATGTACACAGTCGTTTATATTCAGTTTTGGGGATCCTGTGTTCATGTATAGAAGGAGAGCCGTAGAGTTCTTACTCCATATTGAGCCAAAATTCTCACCCTGGGATTATAATTCCATCCTTTGAATTCCTTCAGAGAAAGTCTATTCAGTTAACCATACGATAAACGGGCAAGTACTTAGGAATTCCTATCACACTTCCCAAATTATTCTTTCCCCAAATTCCTTGACCTATGCTCACAAGCCATGGTTTGAAGATATGCTTCTATCCTGACCAAATCTGTCCTAGTTATCATTGTCCCCTAAACAACAGGAAAGCCCAAAGTAGAGCAAAATGTCCCCACTATATTTGTGGTGTAACAACTCTCCTGTTCTGCGCACTATACCTCTGCTATTGTGGCCAAAGTGTTCAGAACTCTCCTAGTTAATATAAATTCACCAAGAACTTCCTATGAATTCTTCTCCAGGCGTAATTCATCCAACCTACACTGGCAGAATTTATATTGTTTTAGCTAATGTGCAAAAACAGTTACTTTCTTTGTTAAATTTCACTTGTATTCCAACTCGTAGAAGTGATTTTTGAATCTTGGTTCTGTGCTCCAACTTTTTGGCCATCCCTAGTCTTGTTTCACTGTAAATTTGTTTGCCCTATTCTTTGTGGCTTCAAGTTGTTGATAAAAAGTGCTGAGCAGTGGAAAGGACAAAATCCCATCATATGTCACTGGAGACCTCTTTCCAAATACTGATCAATACACTTTGGGACTGGTTATCCAGCCAGAGAACCTAAGTTTCTCTCTCCTTTATTTTCTGTCTGGTTTACTCTATTTACCCTTTTTTCTAATCTCCCCTTGATACTGTATTTCCCCGTTTTCTCATTTGCTTCTTAGCTGCCTTTCTTGATAGTCTAGTCTGCACATTCACACATCTCATCCAAGAGTGAACTGGCTGGTCTGGCTTCTGCCTTTGCTCCTTCAACTAAACTGTTCTCACAAACATCAGTAACAACCTCTGAATTGCCAAATCCTGTGGATTCTTTTGTGTCTTTGTCTTATTTAGCTTCATTTCTGTATTTAGCAGAAATCACTATAAAAGCTCTAGTCCCATGATATACCATAAGCCCAGGAGGTGACTCTTCTAGATCTTTCCTAACTCTGAGCATTCCCGCTCAGTCTCCTTAGGTGGCTCCTGTTCTTGCACCTGCCCCTAAATTCCTGAGCTTTCTACCTGTAGTTCTGTCTTCCTTCTTTTTATTCATTCATTTGCATGTTTGCTTATTCAAAATAAGTAACACTGAGCAACTCTATGTACTCATATTAGATGCAACTAATATTAGATGGTAAGATACAAGGATTCATGTAACACAGTCCCTGCCTTTCAGGAGCTCAGGTCACAGTACAATTGGAAGAGCTTCCTCCTCTGAAGGGAGGAAAGGTATGGAAAAGATGCTAAAGGAGCCAAGAGGAATGAGTGAGCCACCTAGAGAGAATGGAATGATTTGGGTAACACTAAAATTAGTCTTAAACTGGTAGCAGTGATGCACGCCTGTAATCCCAGCAACAAGAGGCTAAGGAAGGAGGATTGCAAGTTCAAGGCCAGCCTAGGCAACTTACCTCTTAAGACCCTGTCTCAAAGAAAATTTTAAAAGGGTGGGGATATAACTTAGTGCTAGAACACCACTGGGTTCAATTCTCAAGTGCCACCAAAAAAAAAAAAGTTAGCCTTAAAGGATGAGTAGGGATTTATTAAACTCTCTCAAAAAATCTCATATTCGCTGAGCACGGTGGTGCATATCTGTAATCCCAGCACTTGGGAGGCTGAGGCAGGAGGATCACAAGTTCAAAGCCAGTCTCAGCTATGGCAAGGCACTTAGCAACTCAGTGAGACCCTATCTCTAATAAAATACAAAGAAGGGCTGGGGATGTGGCCTAGTGGTTGAGTGCCTCTGAGTTCAATCCCCGGTACAAAAAAAAAAAAAAAAATCTTATATTACTGCAACATTCTTCTAAAATTTTCTCATTCCCGTTTCCCTCCTTGCTGTCTCCCTTCCCAAACTATTCTCCACCTGAACATACAGAAGTCTTTCGAAAAGTACAAATCTGATTCTTTGTAAAATTCTTTTTTTTTTTTTTTTTTTTTTTTTTTTTGGTACTGGGGATTGAACTAGTGGCACTAGACCACTGGGCCACATCCCCAGCCCTTTTTTGTATTTTATTAGAGACAGGGTCTCACAGTTGCTAAGTGCCTCGCCATTGCTGAGGCTGGTTTTGAACTCGCGATCCTCCTGCCTCAGCCTCCCAAATGCTGGGATTACAGGCGTGCGCCACCACGCCCCCGGCTTCTTTGTAAAATTCTTGATTCTCCCTTTTGCCTATAGGATGAACTCCCAACTCTTGAGCATGGTATGCAATCTGTTTTACTAATCTGACCTCTGGCCAGCTTGTCTCTGATGCTTGGCAGGTGGTCTTGTGCCCTGTAATAGGGTCTATCAGTTGGCCATGAGGAATCCAGCATATAGAAGGCATTCTCCCGCACTGGCTGCACTTGAACTTTGAACAATGCTTCTCTTACCCATCTAAGCTCAAAGTCAGTACCTGATGGCCTCCCATATAGCGCTGAGCAGTCTTCCTCTCCCACTGCCCCCATCTCTACCCCAGGCAGCAGCAAGGCCCCACAGCATAGGCAGAGAACAGGACAGCTGCTGTCCAAAGGAGAAGATCAGAAAGGAAGAATCTGGAAAGCATGAGCACAGAATAATGGGCTTCATGAATACTTAGCATAAGGAAGAGAGGGGGAAAAAAAATCTGTGTAGCAGGCAGTTTTTGTAAAGCGTTGAACTGTACCACACATCACCCCCTGACAGGCCCTGATGTTAGCTCCTGGAATGGATCACAAGAGACTCATTAGAAAAAAACAAATATTATCGCACGCTGAAATGATTTATGGAGAAAAATGAAAAATTTTGTGTGGTTGCGTTCCCTCTCACTCACTCCCCCTCGCCTCTGCCTTCTTATGGGGAAGTTATTTATGGCTCCAGACCCTTAACAAGAGAACAGCAAAGCTCTGGGCTGATCACTCCTGCAAACTGCCTACATTTGATTTTTATTAGTGACTTAAAGCTTCCTTTTTTTTCTTTATTGTCCTGGGTGAACCAAAATGCATTTTAATGCCTGCTATTCAGGCCAGACAAGAAATGTGTATATGCCTCCCACACACGCCAGCCATTCAGTGTCTCCATCCAGAACTGAAGGTGATGAAGAAGGAAGAGAGGAGAAAGACCAAGCTCATGGAGGGGGCGCGGCAGGTGCTACCATCAGGGGCACTGACTACACATTGCCCTTGTGTGGGGGCTAGACCCACAGATTGAACCAAGTAAGTTTCAGACAAGGAAAGGAGATGGTAATTACCATTTATCATGCTGTTTGCAACATGAAAGACATTAGGTGTTTCCCTTAGATTATTTCACTTAATCTTCCTAATGAGCATCCTTGTGCTCATTTTACGGAAGAGGAAACTGAACCTCAGAAAAGTCAAGAAACTTATCCAGAGTCACACAGCTAAAAACCATCTGAGCTGGGATATACCATAAAAATATACCACTGTGTATATTTTTATGTTCTGTTGTGCTCTGTTTCATCTCCCAGGTTGGATCATGATGTCTCTAGAATCAAAATTCTCAAAGACCGATTTCATAGTCCCATTTTCTGGACAGGTCATCACCAAGTCCCTGATGGGAGATGGTGCTTCTCAAGGCAGCCAAGGGCCCTGGGGATCCTCATGACATCTGGGTATCTCCAGGTTGACCAGGTGTGTTTCTATTCCAGTTGCCTTGCTCTGAAACATTGAAACTCAGTACATCCCTCTTACCTTGCATCTCCTGAGTATATTTTACAAAATCAAATCTTTTTTATTTTTAATGTTTTATTTTGAGACAGAGTCTCACTAAGTTGCTGAGGCTGGCCTGGAACTTGCAATCCTCTTGCCTCAGGATTGCAGGCATGCTCCAGGATTGCAGGCATGCGCCACCACTCCCTGCTCATAACATCAAACCTTGAGAGATTCTCTTGAGAAAAACTTTTAACTTCTGAAGTACCCCCGAGAGGAATGTGTCTCTTGCTATCCTCACTGTGATGATCAGGACCCACATTTCAGGGGTTCTGGGCTTTACCCAGCAAACTGTGATTGGGCCTGTCTGTCTGTCCAGCCTCCGTGATCATTGGCCTCTGTCCCCATACTCTTGTCCACTCGGCTCTCTAGTCTCTCCAGCTGCCTCCCATACTTATGATGCCAGCACTGGCCAGGAACAAAGTGGGCACCAGTGCAGGCCCCAGTGGACCTTCAAGGCAACTGTACAGTAATCACCGTTTTTCCTTTTCCTATTTCTATTGATTCTGCAGTGGGTTCCTACCGTTAATCAGACAGTTAATAAAGATGCACAAGAAATCTCAGTGAGAGGAGCTAACCAGATCTTTCATATGTAGACAGGTGCCTCTATTTCAAGGTGGTGGCCTTCCTGGGGACATCAGTGGAGGGTTACAAACTGAGCCTCAAGTGACTAGACTTAGAAAATGCCCTGCTAATGCCTCTGTACTTTAGGTTGTCCTGAGGGAGTAGGAAGGTGTCTTGAGCAGAATGGCCACCAGGAAGCAGGGAACTACGACAGAGGTGGCCTGGGAATCATGGCACAATCCCAGCTAATCCTAATGTGTACTTTCATCTCCAGTTTTTCCCTAGGGGAAGCTAGGGTCCCAGGAAGAGAGGATGGTGTTATTGACAACAAGGGGTGAGGTCCCCATGCAGGCCATGGGGCTGTACCTCATTGTGACCCGTAACTCACTTTGACATCTGAACAGAAGGAAGGGCTGCTGAGGAAGGAGCAGTCCATCCTCCCCACCCCCCACCCTGAATTTAATTCACAGGACAACAGGGAGCTCGCCTTTGGGAGCTTGCCAGCATTTCCTCCTGAACCCCTGAGTTCTTTAGCAAATTGGGCTGGGTCAAAGAACCTGGAGGAGGAGCAAAGGAGAGCTGGAGGAAGGAGTGGGCACCCTGAGTGGGCCTGGAGCCTGGAGGGGCCAAGCCTCCCATCCCGGCCTCAGCCCCTCCCAGGCGGGCTCCAGGGCCAGCCCACTGGGCCTCATTCCTGGAGGGCCTGTCTCTGGGCAGGGTTGCTAGGTGCGGTGAGCTGGGCGCCTGCCACCGGCTGGCCAAGGCTCTGCCTGGAGACCATTGGGGAGGCTGGGAAGAAGGAGCTGCATTATTTGGTTGATCCCTCCCTCCCTCCCCCAGCCTCAGCACAGTGAGCTTTCCGGAGGGATGGTTATGAGCCAGCCCATCCCCAGGCCTTCCTCTTTGTGCAGAGACCTCCCCATCAGACCCCCCACCTTCGCTGGCTGCCCCTCCCCCTTCCCTCCAGTTCAGCAGAGCCAGAGTTAAGCCCGGGGTTAATGCCCAGTGACACCTGCAGGTTGGCTAGTGTTGTTGACATGGGGGGGGGGGGGGGGAGGGGAGGGGGGGTGATGGGGGAGATCGTTGGTGGCTTTATTATGGAGAACTCAGCAGGCCTGGGGCCTTCTATTGTCCAAGTGGCAAATAAATAAATAGGAGAAAGTAAGTCTTCCCCATGGCTTACCAACGGGAGGTTAACAGCTGGACATGACATGACAAATTGGGCATTTTTCTTTGGGGACTGATCCTTACAGCAGCTAGCAGGGAGAATGAGAGAGAGAGAGAGAGAGAGAGAGAGAGAGAGAGAGAGAGGAGAGGTGTGTGTATGGGGGGGGGGGGGTTAGAGAGAGAGAAAGCAAGCCAGAGCCCAGAACAGGCTCATCACAGAAGTCCACATTGAAGCCACGTATACGTGGACATGACTACGTGACTGGGATATACAGGGAACATGGCATCATATTTTGGACCTTAAAAAAACAAAGCAAAATAAACTGCCTCCGGAGTAAATCCCAGAGCCTTGGCAGCTGGGTATCTGGCTGTAGGGGGATACTGGGAGCTGTCACCTTGGGTGCCTCCCCGCTTCTGCCAAGTGGAAAACCAAAAGGTGGACACCAGTTCCATTCTAAAGAATCCCCTCCCTCCAGGTGGGCAGTGGAGCAAGCAGCCTAGCTGAAGTCTGATTAGGAGGAGGTCTCTTGCCATCAGGTGCAGTTGACTGGAACTGGTCCTGGCTGGGCAACGGCGCCTCCCACTTGTCTCTGTAGCTGGGGTCAGGGAGCAGCTCTCCCCTGACCCTGTACCACCTTTCTCTTCTCTAGGCAGTGCCCAGCAAGAGGCCTGGAGGAACAGAGGAAGTAACCCCTCCCGAACATTGGTCTCAGTTGCCCACTGCAAGTTGGATTCAGGTGGGAAACAGGAGGGATGGGAGGCTGCTCATCTCTGCCAGGGCCCTGCACCTGTTAAGCCAACGGCCATTGTGTTCTTCCAAGGCAGCAAACTGCAGCAGCCAATAGCTTGTGCCCTGGAGTCAATAGGCCTGAGATGGCATCCTTCCTGTTCCTCTTGACCCCACAGTTGCAACATGCTATTTAACCTCTCCAAGCCTCAGTTTCCTTTAGGTAAAATGGGATAATACTATACCTTCTGCCTAGGCCACTGTGAGGTTTAAATGAGTTGGTGCATGTGAGTGCTGAGTGCAGCATGTGATAGATCCTTTATAAATGCCACTTAGTACTGCTCTGGGGTTAGCCAGCCTTTTCCTCCTCCAGGTTGCCCTGTGCTTTAAGACTGGTGGGAGGACCCTATGGAACTGTCCTGTGGCGTGGGAGGGACGCATACAGCCAGTTCAATTCACAGAAGTTACATCTCTACCATCTCTAGGCTGAGCATGGATTAGTCCAGAGCCCCCATGGAACCTTGCCTGCAAGAACCACCTCTTCCCTAGACAGTGGCTGCAAGGAGAAGCCTTGCTGGCAATGATTCTGCCCTATGCCCACTCCATGGGGGAAGCCTGGCCAGGATTCCAAGGGTGTTCAGAGGGAAGAAAAGGTTCCTGACTTTCAAGAGCATTTGTTTGAGTGTTCATCTTGAAAGCAAACTCTCCATTCTCCCTCTGGGACCAGAGAAAAACCACAGGAAAATGGTGAGAAAAAGCTGAGTTAAAGCCTGGCGCGGTGGTGCACGCCTGTAATCCCAGCACTTGGGAGGCTGAGGCAGGAGGATCGCGAGTTCAAAGCCAGCCTCAGCAATGGCGAGGCACTTAGCAACTCAGTGAGACCCTGTCTCTAATAAAATACAAAAAAAAGGGCTGGGGATGTGGCCCAGTGGTCTAGTGCCGCTGAGTTCTATCCCCGGTACCAAAAAAAAAAAAAAAAAAAAAAAAAAAAAAAAAAAAAAAAAAAGCTGAGTTAATTAATTCATCTAAGAAATGCTTATTGAACATGTACCAAATATCAACACAGCTCTCCATCTTGGGAATAGAGCCATAAACAAAGCAGGTGAAATCCCCCTGCCCTCATGGAGCTCACGCTGCTGTTCTCCGAGACAGCAAATGGATCCCTCAGAGTTGATTCCATTCCTTCCACAGGCTCCTCAGCATGTCCATGGCCTTGTACGATCAATGTTGCTCTTCCTGTCGGATTCAAATCAGGCCTCCCAGGAGAGCTGATGGCAAAGGGGGCCTGGGAGATGTGCAGGACAAGACAGTGAGAAACTCTCTCTCTCTTGTCCTGCACAACACAGGTACCTTAGGGAGGGAGGGCAGCTGCTGATAATTCCTGGAAGCATCACTGGAGGGAGGTTTGAGAGGAAGAGGAATGTGCTACCATGTCCTTCATGCATATTCCATGTCAGAACTGTCAGGCATTTCACGTACGTTGTCTAATTTCACCCTGGCAGGCACTCTGTAAGGCAGTTAATATTATGCCCACCTCCACCCCCGTGCAGATAAAGACACTAAGATTCAGAGGAGGAAGGGACTCACCCAGGCTCTTTAGCTGGGAAATGTCAGAAACTGGATTTGAATCCAGAGCCTTTGTTCTTTCACATACAATCCCCCACAGTGGTTTGCCGCAGAGAGGCTGCCAGAGGGTGCAAAAGCCTCAGCCCAGGAGGCAGGCGCTGGGAGAGCCAGCCAGAACAAGAAGTGTTTGTTTAAAGGGCAAAGGAGAAGAGAAATCAGGCAGAGGGAGGGCTGAAGACAGGGAGACCTTGGAAGCTTGCTAAACCAGCATGCTGCCACTTCTTCATTAGAACGCTCCATTATGGCCCCCACTTTGTGGCAAATCCCACTGTAGGAAGTGAGAGGCTATCTGAACCTGAGAGAGATAGGAACTAGTCCTCTGAAGATCCTTGCCAGACCCTAGAACCAAAGGGATGGAAGGTTTAGAGAAAGGTTTGAAAGGTGTAGGACTTTCATATGTGACAAAGACAATAAGCTAAGCACACACGAGGGATTGCATTCATGGCCAGATGGGCATCTGGGGCAGGTTGTGGGAGGAATTGGGGAGTCACTCTCAGCCTTCGTTGCTCTGACCATTCATCCTCCTTATGGCCAATGCCAAAAAAGCCAAATCCTGCCCTCCCCAAGCAAGCCCAGAGCCTAGACTCAGTGGGCCCCAGGTCCAGCCTAGAGTTCCCAGGGATTCTACCTGGAGAACCACCTGCACATAAGGATCTGAGCTGGAGCCACACAGCTTTCTTCTTCCAGGAAGTCCCTTCCCCCAGCCCCTGCTACTCACTCCCCTATATAATATTCCACGTTAGAGCTCATAAATGCTGCTGCGGGTCCCCAGCCTGATTGAATTTGGAAGCCATTGTTTACAGACGTCTGGCTGTACAGGGGGATTTATTGAATTTTCCATGAAATGTTGCTCCCCTAATGCTGTAAAAGGCAAGCAGCCCACATCAGAGGAGCCCTGCGTTACAGGATCATGTTTACCCCGAGATGGAGTGCTTGCTTCACAGTCGTCATGCACCAAGCTCTGGCTCTGGGCAGGCAGGAGAGACTTTAGGAATCACACCTGACTCCTCCCTGACACCCCAAAGCTGGGACTTCTGAGCCAGGCTCTGCCCCTCTATTTCCCATTCCCTTTCAGTTAGTCTGAAAACCCTGGGGACACCATCTCAAACATATCTCCCATGTCCACTCTCCTGCCCATCCCACCTGCTGCTGTTCTAGTTCAAACTACGACACGGCTGCAGTCGTTGCTCCGCTCCTACCTGCAGCCCTTTCTCACCTGCCCTATGCCCTGCATCATACCCCGTAGGGCCCATGACACATAGCAGGTGTTCAATAAATAAAGGAAGAGAAGGAGGCAAGGTAGAAAGAAAGGAATAAGGACCTGAGGTGTTTGTGAGTGTCACCTGTTGAGAGGGAAACTTCCTCCAGGCCACTGGCACAGAGGCTGGAATTTATGGACACAAGAGGCCCCAGGACAGGGGACAGCATAACCAATAGCCCCTTAAGAGCCAAAGTGGAGATGTGTTCTTGTGTGTACCACAAAATGCAACTAGACCAAGTTTTTCTATGTTAAAAAGCACATTCTTCAATCCCTCACACTCCTTGAGCTTCTGTCTCCTTCACTGCCTCATTGCTCAAAGGTTTTATTTATATTTAACCAGCTCCACTTCTCACCCCCCGGCTCGTTTCTGCCATTATCCTTACCCTTTATTGAATCTGTTCTTTGAAGGTCATTAATCTGAATCCCCAAGTCCATGTTAGTCCTCACCTCTCTCAGCATCTCTAACCCTGCTGGTCACCCTCCTGAAACCCTTTTCTCTCCCGGTGTCTCTTGTACCACGTTCCTGGTTCTCCTTACTGATGGCTCCTTCTCACTCTTCACCCTCCTCCCTCCCTAAATAAAAGGAGGTGTTTCCTAGTGTTCTGTCTTTGACCCTCCTCCCTCAGTGTGCACTTTAATCTGATGAGCTCATCTGTTCCTACACTCAGCTATCATCTTTATTTAGAGGACTCCTGCATATAAAACTCCAAATCTGACCTCTTATTGCTCTGCTCCCATTTTTCCAACTGCTTGGTGAATGTCCTCGGTGCTATGTCACACAGACGTTTCAAAATTGAATCTATCCTCTCACCCCCACCCTCATGATAATGCACCTCCAATAGGCCTTATTTCTATTGACGACATTATCATTCTCTCAATTACTCAATCATGAAATCTTGAAGTGGTCTTTGGTATAGATGCCCTAGACCCACGTACCTACTGCATACTGAATAGCTCTTAACACAGCCATTAGTACCCCCAGCACACACACATGAACACACAATTTGTTCTCTTTCCTTTATTTCCTTGCTAGCATGAACAGGTCCACTATCCTCCCAGGAACCTAAGCCAAAAACCTAAGCATCCTCAGTCTTCTCTCTTGGCCTCCTATCCCCGTGTCCCATCAGTCACTAAATCCTATGGGTTCATTATCGTCCTTTATTTATGGCCCTCTGTCTCCAGTGCCTGGTACTTAGTTTGAGTCCTCAATACAGTTTATCTCACTTATATTGTCTAAAAGTCCTCCCAGTTGTTGTTCACCGTCCAGTCTCTCCTTTCCATCCATCCTTCATCCTGTTATTAGCATGATCTTGCTAAAATGCCACTCTAAAACCTGCATAATCCTCCAATGGCTCCTCACTGTTTCTGCCATAATAGCCAAACCTCTCCAATGCCTCTTAGCATTTGCACATGCTATTCCCTTTACCTGGAATGCTCTTCTCCCCTCAGACTTTCCATCCTAATCCCTTTATCCAGCCTCCATTTGATATTCTCCTGATTTATTTATTTATTTATTTATTTATTTATTTAGGGGTCCGAGGGACTAAACCCAGAGAGCACTAGACTGAGCTACATCCCTAACTAGAATTTTACCTTTTATTTTGAGACAGAATCTTGCTAAGTTGCTGGGCTGGCCTTGAACTTATAACCTTCCTGCCTCAGCCTCTCCAGTAGCTGGGATCACTGGTGTGGGCCACTGCACCCAGCTCCAATCATTCTTTAAGACCCAACTCAAAGGTCCTACCCTCTATGACATCGTCACAACCCCTCCAGGCATAAGTGAGCCCTTCATTCCACTAAACCTCTTCCATAATTTGTTCATGCCACTGTCAGAACAGATAGGACGTCGCAATGTGATGGGCCATATTCCCCAACCTTTCGGGGCTTCCATAGCCCCAACACTTAACACGGGGCCTTGCAGGTAGGAGGCTCTGAACAGTTGTTCAATGAAGATCACTTTTAAGTGAAGGAGGCACAGCACACACAAGGAACTTTCCTCTGCAAATGGGATTCTTTCTCTACCTTTTCTGTCTTGCCTCACTGTTCCTAGGTTGAGTCCCAGTGTTGCAAATTGTATGAGATTTTTCCACCAGGTACACATTCCTCAAGTCAAGGAACTCCCTCTCTCCAAGTTCTGCCTCCCCACTGTAGCTTTCCCTCCTTCCTCCCTCAGCCTCTTAACTGGGGACTCCAGTGTGGCTGAAGGGCCTCAGAGGGAAAACAGTGATGCTCTAGAGAGACCATGTGTTCCCCACGTTAGGCAAACATGCCAAGCTGCAGGGACGCCAGAGGAGGGGGAGGGAAGAGTCCCCACACCAGCCTTGGAGCTGGCAGACAGACCCCTCTTCCCCTGAGGAGGGGATGGGCAGTAGCCCCAAAGAGAAGTGGTGGGATGTTGTTTTTTCAGATTCCATTGGTTTATTTATCCTGCGCCTGGGTACCATCTGTACAACCTCCAAAAAAGCGAAGCAGTCAGGGCTCCACACCACCACAGGAGTCCTGTCCTCAGCCTGCAGCTCTATAAGGACCTGGAACAAGCTAAGTTTGGAGTTTATCCCCTGCAGGGTAAAAATCTCCAGCCAGATGGTTCAATTGTCCAGAGATAGACGAAGAGCAAATAGACCAGGAGGAGAGCACAGGCACAGGCCTGAGCCCTCCTGACCCCTGCCAGGTGTCCCTCCACAGTTCCCTTGGCAAGGCCAGAAGGTCCAGGACGTCTTGGAAAGACCAAGCATACTCCAGAGAAGCCCAGAGGTCTCAGGCTTGACTCTCCTATTGCAGCCAAGAGAGACACATAATGGGTGGAGATGTTCCTCCCTTAGAGGAACCCTCTGTGTGCCAGTCTCTGGGTTCGCATTAGCCGGAAAGTTATTGAGTGCCATGCAGTTGACCATGGTTTCACATCGTTCTGGACAGACAATAGGGCAAAACTCTTCCCCTGAATGGAAGACTTTAAGGTTTTGTTTTGTTTTGTTTTGTTTTGTTTTGTTTTATCAGTAACAGGCTGATGGAGGAGTAAGAAATGGGGAAACCAGGAGAACGGGATATACCAAAGAAATGCAGAAAGTCTGCTTTCCATTCATCCTGTGGAGTGAGAAGCTTCCCAGAGAGCAACATCCTGGCAGCCCAGGACTTGCTGCAGATTCATTCATTACTTTGTCTCAACCCTGAGGTCAGGACCTAGGAGATATACCAAAGTATCACAAAGCCAGGCAAAGAATGACGGGCTCATCTACTGTCTTAGGCCTAAGCCCATAGGTGGTTCCAGTGGTGACTCAGAGTGCTGAGGCCTGTGCTGCTCTAAGCTATGCTTCTCTGAGGTCGGGCTGGACCCCTGCTCATCTCATCTCTGCCCCACCCACCTTCTTCCCATGTGTGTGCTTTCCTAGTGTCATTTGAGTTGTAGTCCTCAGAGCCATGCAGTCTCTGAAGTAGGCCTCTCCCTCCAGAGCCCAGATACATCACTCAGGCCACTTAGGACATGTGGATATTCCCATCACAGCAGAGCAAAAACTAAAACCCTCACCAAAATTGGCTCCTTCTCCTACCCTCTGTGCTTCTGAAAGTGGCAAACAAATTTATTGTCACCTTCATTTCTTGCCTTTATCTATCACCCGTATATAATCAGATTGCAAGTCCTATCCATTCTTTCCCCCATCCTTTTCCCTCGCAAAACTACATATAAGGAGGCAGGGAGAATCACCCCTGATCCCATCTCCCCAAGGTAACCTTTTTAACTGCCTGAGAGTATATTTCTTTTTGCAATGCAAAAATTGAAAAACCATAAGCCTTAGTGTCAGGAGTACTTGAATTTGAATTCTGGGTCTCCTGCTTGCAGGCTATATCACTGTGAGCTTCTTTCTCTTCATCTGTGAAGTAGGGTAGCATAATATCTACTTCATGGGACAGCAGTGAGGATTCAGGGGTTATGGTAAGAAAGGTGCTTTGCATAATGCCTGATGTGTAGCAAGGCTCAAGAAATGTTATCTACAGATATACCGAAGTTATAAGGGCCATACAGAGAGATTCCCTTACTGTGAGCATCTTGTCACTATGACGCCTCCATCAAGACAAGAAAATTAATATTAGTACATGTTAGTATTTTACTAAACTACTGTTCAATAAACTGTATATTTGTATTTCCTCAGTTTTTCCACTAATGCCCTTTTTCTCTTTCAGAACCCAACCCAGGATACTATAATCCATTTGTATCATGTTTTTTTCCACTTATCATTTTATTGTGAGCACTTTCTAATTCCATTAAATAGGCTTCCAAAACCCATTTTCTAATGATGTTCAAGCATTTCTCTATGTGTTTCTTAATATGTTTAATCATTCCCTCTTGGATGACTGTAGAGGTGGTTTATTTTTCTCTTTCTCCTTTTTTGCTCTTATTAATAACACACAGTTGAACATTCCTGAACATGCATATTTTTGAGAATTTCTTGACGTTAAAGTCCGGGAAAGGAAAGGATTGGATCAAAAAGTATGAGCTTTTAAAAAGCTGTTGATACATATTGATAGACAGCCTTCCAGAGAGGTTATACCAATTCACAGTCTCATCAGCAGTGAATGATTATGCCCATTTTCTAAAACATCATCCACATGATCTAGTTTTAAATCTTTACTAATGTGATTAGCAAAAAAAAAAAAAAAAAAAAAAAACTTTCTGCATTATTACAGCAACCTCCCCATTGGCCTCCCTACCTCCAATTCACTTCACCACCAGGCTATACATCCTAAGATTCCAGTTTTACCACGTTATCTTTCTGCTCAGAATCCTTTGTTTCTGCTCCCCTACTTGCCTGCTGCAAACTAGAATTTCTCAGGTTGACATTCCCATAAGCCAAGCCTTATAGGTGCCTCCTCCTAACACGTAACTCCACTTTAACCTGTTCATGGGAGATGGTTGGCAGCCACCCTGCCCCCAGGACCTGACTCAGAGCCGGAACTGATCTGATCAATGGGCTGATGGAAGCCATTGCCCCTGTGGTGCTGGGAGGTGCCATCGAAGCATAGACAGTAGTCTACTGAGGTAGGAAGTGTGGAGACTGCATGGCTGGTTCTGATAAAGCTCATCCCAGATTATCTAGGCTGCTCAGAGAAAGGAGCTTCAGTAGCAGGCTCAGAACTCATGAATGTAGGAACACCAGGTTGTGTAACTGGCTTCGTTTAGGCTTGGAGAAGTGTCCATCTCATCATATCCTCAAGAATGATAATGAAACTTCTCATCCTCAGCCTCCTGCCAGACCTGCCCATCCTCTCCTTCCTTTGCTTCTCACCATGGGCCCCAGTCACCAAAGTGGGAAATTGGAGGAGTGTTTGATTCCTCTGCCTTCCACACTCTCCCCAATATCTCACCACTCACCAGGCTGAATCCTATCAAGCCTCTGTCCCTGTCCTAATGCAGGGTACTGAAGCAGCCTCCAAGACCACCAATGGCACCCCATTGGTCTCAAAGCAAAGTCTAAACTCATTAGCACAGCCTAGGAGGCCATGTGTGGTATGGTCTCTATCACTTTTCGAGCCTAATCTCTCACCACTCTCCAGCCTTGAGCTCCATGCTGAGTTACTTTAGCTTCTCAAGGCACCAGTTTCCAACTGCTTGTCATTGCACATGCTGTCCCGCACTCCTCTCCACCTCTCTCCCTTTCTCCCTCACCTCCCCATTCCTGTCAACTCCAGGATCTCCTTCAGATTGAGTCAGATTAGACTCACTTCTTTTGGGAAGCCTTCTCTGCCCCCACTCCCAAGACTAAGTAAGACTGGCACTACTTTTGCGTATTGCCACATCACCCTGTACTCACCCCTCTTAATAAGGTCACTTAATTATAAGTGCTTGCTCAATCAACTGGTCCTCCAACAAAATCGTGCTGAGGCCAGGGTTGTATTTTGTCTATTGTTTGTTATATCCTTTAGCAAAGGATCATGAATATGCTGTTTCACAAACATTTGCTGACTCTAAAAATGAACGAATGAATGTTCTAATGCAGTCCTGAGATTTCTCTCAATCTCAGTTTCTCTCTTGCTAAAAATGAGATGATTTCTTTTTAATCATTGTACTCTCTGTAAATCTTTGGGAATGAACAGCTACGAAGAGCTATGAGAAGCTACTTAGGCCAAGGGCATGGGATTAGATTTCTGTTTGGTTTCTCTACAGTCTGCCCATCAACTCAGCAGGAAGAGGCACTTATTGACATAGTATCGATAGATCCATGGTAGACAGTGTAGGATGGACTAAAGAGAACTTTCTACAACAAATATATATATGCCCAGTTAGTATCACATCTCTGAGGATGCTTGCTATACTAGTCAAGTCTCTAGTAAGTAGAGGCCCACACATTGGGTGGCCAAGGAAAGTTTAATAAAAATACTACAAAGAGGGCTGGGGTTGTGGCTCAGCTGTAGAGTGCTCACCTAGCACATGCAAGGCCTGGGTTCAATCCTCAGCACCACATAAAAATAAATAAATAAAATAAAGGTATTGTGTCCAACTACAACTAAAAAATAATATTATAAAAAAGACTGCAAAGAACCAGGCACTGTGGCACACGCCTGTATTCCCAGTGGCTTGGGAGGTTGAGGTGAGAGGATCACAAACAAGTTCAAAGCCAGCATCAGCAAAAGCGAGGCGTTAAGCAACTCAGTGAGACGCTGTCTCTAAATAAAATACAAAATAGGGCTGGGGATGTGTCTCAGTGGCCAAATTCCCAAGTTCAATCCTCGGTACCCTCCCCCCAAAATAAAAGATCTTACAAAGAAAAGGTAAAGTCGGCGCGGTGCCACACGCCTGTAGTCCCAGTACTTGGGAGGCTGAGGCAGGAGGATCGCGAGTTCAAAGCCAGCCTCAGCAATGGTGAGGCACTTAGCAACTCAGTGAGACCCTGTCTCTAATAAAATACAAAAAAGGGCTGGGGATGTGGCCCAGTGGTCGAGTGCCCCTGAGTTCAATCCCTGGTACACCCCCCACCCAAAAATAAAGACTACAAAGAGAAGGTGAAACATCCCAGGGCTGGCAACAGCAGGGGATGTCACCCACTATAGGGTTACTATCTAATGTCCTCCATGTGTCAAACCTAACAGGAATCCTGAAGGCAAGGATTCAGGCAACCATGGAACCAAAGGAACCATAATTCCTTTTTTAGCAAAAACCTGCTGTCTAAGCTTGATGGCACCTTCCTGGCACCAGAGGGGCAGTTGCTTCTGTTGGTAAACAAGCAAGGAACTTGATCGAGGCAGTCCACAGAAGTCAGCTCCTAAGGCACAGAGCAGGACAGAGAAGGTGATGTGTGGATGTTGAAGGGCAAAGAGACACATTCAACCATCCCCTACCCTTAAGAATGGAGGAAGGGTGGAGATGAGAAGGACTAGGACTCCTTCTGCGCTTGGGCTTCACCCAGGTCAAAGAGCAAGAGCCTCTGAAGAATGAAGCTCAGAATGTGGGGAGCCAGCAGCCAGGTGAGCTTCCAGGAGGAACTTGGGTAAAAAATGAAGCAACTGCTTGGGGGTGTTCTTCTCATCGGCCCTTAATCCTTTGCTATCTCATTCCTCTAACTTAGTGTCAATCCCCAAACAGAGTCAGAGGAGGAATCCTGGCAGGTATTTGAAGATTATACTTTCTGATCTATTCATACTCAACAAAGCTGTCTGTCCCAAAAATCTGCCAATAGCTTCTTTGGTGTGTATAGAGCAAAAAGCTCCAATGTCAGACCCAAAAACAGGAAACAGTTGGGCTGAAGGGGTCCCCATTGATCTAGGGCTTGAAATCAACTGAGAAGAGAATAAAGAGGCAGGAAGATCTACCTTTCCCCAGGCAAAGCTCTGGCGACAGAGTATGCAGCCAGCCAGGTGGGAAGTCAGTCTGGGTCTCAGATAGAATTGCGTAGCAAGGGGGCTGGGGTTGTGGCTCAGCAGTAGAGCGCTTGCCTAGCATGTGCACAGCCCTGGGTTCGATCCTCAGCACCACATAAAAATAGATAAATAAAATAAAGGTATTGTGTCCAACTACAACTAAAAAAATATATATTGAAGAAAAAAAGAATTGCATATTAAGCAGGTGGATTGCAATGGTCTTCCCAGTTCAACTTCCCTTTTGATCTCTTCTTCTTTATCATATTTGCTTCCATTGTTCTATCACAGACCTGTCTCTTAGATTTCTGAAAATAGCATTCTAGCTAATCTCTGTACCAACAATTTTAATTCATTAATTCTTCCTCTACACTGTTTGGAGAGTTATACTTCTAAACTGCAAAGCCAATCATGTCTCACACCTTCCTTACCTCTCTCAATGGCTTTTTTTATTTTTAGGATCAAACCTGGGCTCCTTGGTATAGTATTCAAAGTCCTTTATTGCCTGACCTCACAGACCTCCCCAGTCTCAGCCCCAAAGGCTCCTCATTGCACACCCTCACTTCCAGCCATCCTGAACTATTTCCTTTGAAGGTGCCCGTCCATGTTTACCTCTGTGCCTGTGCATGTTGCTTTCCCTCTGCCTACAGGGTCCACAGTCTCCTTAGCCACCTGTTGAACTCCTGTTCATCTTCTAAGACCCAACTCAAGTGATACATCCCCGGAGAGGGTACCCCAGGAGCTCACGACTGGGCTAAATGTACTTGCCCACTGAGAACCCCAGGAGGCCAGAAATGGAAACACAATCGACGTGCTCACGGGGCTCCACAGCAGCTCATTCTGCATCTCCCTAGGGACTGAGCTGAAGGTGCTTCTTTCTGCTTAACTCTGAAATCTACCAGTTATTTTGTGCCTCAAATTTGAGAGCTACTAGAAGCTGCCGCTCCATTGCCTCTCAGGACCTGCTTGTCGTTGGATCATGAGGGTTTGCCTTGGGAATTCTGATCTGCCCTATAGAGTAGACCAGATTTCCCTATGTCACTCAAGTGCCACTCTTCTGTTCTCTTTGGATATCTTTTTTTTTTTTTTTCTCTCTCTCTCTCTCTCACAACCCCTCACTGTACTCTTATCCGTACCTAACAATGTCCTTCATTTTTCACACTCACCCCAAAATCTTAGGACGTATTCTCTCTTTCTAGGATGCCTTTATTTCTTTTTACCTGCTAAAACCCATCTCATTCTTTAAGGCTGATTTCCAACATCATCTTCTCCATACCTCACAGAATTGTTCCTGTGGTCACCTGCATTTTTCTTACAGCACCCTCTGTGCCCACCCCGTGTTGACAGTGTCCTTTTTAATCCCCTTATAAAAGTGTAAGCTTCTCGACAGAAACTGTTCAGCCTTACATCCTGCACAATGCTTTGCACACAGTAGGCACTCCATGAATATTTATTAGATTGGATTGAAATACCTTGAAAACCAGAATCATCCATATTCATTTATTCATTCACTGAACAAACCCTGATTCAGAAATACATATGACTTTGTCTTCCAGAGATTTCCCCAAATACATTTCAATTCATTCATGTTTTCTGCTTGGGATAATGAATTTTTAACTTCACTGGCTACTGTACAAAGTAGCAACCCCTTTTATTCATCTTAAATGTGCTCAAATTTCAAAGCCAACCCACTTTGCCTACAGTTTCAGGATTTTGTGAATGAGCCTCTAGTCACCTTTTCTACACCCTTTGGGACTTCCTTTCTGTCCCCCAGCAGCCTTCCCATGTCTAGACTTGAGAGTGAGTCATTCTGTCTTTTTTGCTAAGGAGGTTTTGCACCCCCTGGATCTTTTCCAGGATAGGGCACAATGACACATCTTAGTCCTGCAGGTAGGACTATCCAGCTGGACACTTGGAGAAATATGTGCTCCTTCTTCTTTGATATCTTATTCACAATTCTCTTCGCCTCTTGGCCAACAGCCTCGGGGAACTGTCTAAATGAAGAAGGATTTCCAGGTCCTTTGCCAGAACCGAGGCTGACCGTGCAGAGTTGAGCACTGGGGAGGGGATTTTGATGTGTTTATCACAAAAGGCATTGCCTTGCACTTGTCCACATTTAATTGAGTCTGTAGCCTTTTGCCCTGAAATCTTCCTGCCAACTAAATCCAGAAGGACGCTGGAGAAGAGCCTTCCCGGCCCATCCCCCGCCACACAAATGCCTGCACACCAAGGGCCATACCTTGGGTTGGGTGCCTGGGGTTTTCTTTTTTTTTTTTTTTTTTTTTTTTTTTTTTTTTTTTTTTTTTTTTTTTTTTTTTTTTTTTTTTGACACCATGTGAAATATCAGAGTCTCTTCAATTCTCCCTGTCTAATCAGACAGAATGTATAAGACTTTGTCTACGTCTTCAAGGACCTCATAATAATAGGCTCGGGACAAAAACAGACACACAATGCTGGTACTATTTGTGGTAAGGCCTCCTGTTTATTGAACATGTCTTATATGCCAGGTACTTCACATATATTCTTTATACTGAGTATCAAGTTAAATCTCTACAATGACCCTGCAAGGTGAGTATTTTAACCCCATTTTACAGATAAAGATATGAAGGCACAGTTTAAATAACCTCCTCAAGATCTCACAGCTAGTAAGTTCAAGAACTAGAATTCAGACTCATGGGTGTCTTACTCCAGAGCCTGTGTCCTGTACCACTACATGACACCGTCTCAACAAAGAACAATTAACACAACAGGTAATAGACCTGGTGAAAGTGATTTGTTATTGGACTATTCTGGTCTCTCCCAAGCTACCTGTTACCTGTCAGCCTAATCTTTTCACACCTTAGCTTAACCCTCATCTCCTAAGGGAAACCCTTCCTAGTCCCCATCACTCATTCCCATAACACCTGTCCTTATCCCCTACAGCCACTGTCTAGGCAATTGTTTATATAATGTTTTCCTGTCTTGCCAGAAAGAAAGTTCATGAGAGCAGGGACTGTGATACTTTTGTTCATTGTTTTGTCCCTAGTGCCTCGCCCAGTGCTAACATATAATATGTGCTCATTAAACCTGTCTTTCTCAGGATGTCTCCCTCATCCCTCATCCCTCCCCTAGAGCAGGACACCGCAGGCCAGCCCTCCCCTGCCACTTCCACCTTGCCTCCAGCACTTCCTTCAGTGACAATGGCTCCAACATCCCCTCACCTCCTTCCATGAGTCAGCTTTCCAGACTCTTGGCTATTCCAGGAGTTTTATTCACACTTCCATGCTGTTTTGTGGAAGCAGGGTTTCCCCTTAGTCCCAGCAGGACAGGTGCTGACAGGAGCAGCCAATAACTAGGGTACCAGGTTTCCCTTTGCTAAGCTTTTTCCTGGGAATGATTTAAGGCCCTGAACAGATAAGTGAAGAGCAAACCCGCAATGAAGTCAGCACTCTGCTTATTAAGTGGAAAAAGCTGTGCTCGGCTTATTGAAATGTTCATTAGACAGATATATAGAGATGAGAAGGAGGGAGGGAGGGCAGGCAGCGCCAAGGATCCAGCAGGCAAGCGCCCGCGGGCGTGGCAGGGGGCATCTCTGGGGAGATTTCAAACTAGCCTAGGAGGAAGGGTGCCACTGGGGCAGGTGGGTAATGCCTGATGGGAAGAGGGGCCACAGCTCTGACTCCTGGAAGGGGGAGCAGAAGGAAGGAGGTTGGCCTGGCCCTCAAGGGTTCATGGGACCGTGGGTAGAGAGGACTTTGGCCCTAAGGGGTCAGGGCATCTTGGTCCCCTTTAGAGAAGACCCACTTCTTTGCATCAGTGTAGCTCTCTTTATTCCAGGTACATAACTTCTGAAGGTTTGTGACCCAGTTCGTTTGTCCACTTTGAAAGCAGGAGGGTGACCTGTGTTCTGTCAGGAAAAAAGGGCCTGTACAAAGAAGCATCATGAAGCCACTCACAACTGCTTCTATGGAGGAGTCATCTCTCTGACACAGCCCCCATCCCCTACCTCCAGCTCCAGTGAGCCCCGAGCTCCCTCCAGGGAGGGCTCTTCCTGGGCTGGGAGTTGAGTCTTGCTGAGGGTCCCCTTCAGACCATGCAGAGACTGGCTCCTTCAGCACCCTCCTGGCTCCCTGGCTTCTACCCTTCTCAGCATCCATCCATGTGCCCCAGCAAAGCTCAGAGCTTCAGAGTGGGGGTGCTTTCAAAAGGCTGTAGCCACTTGACAACGTCACCTCCTGAGAGATGGTGAGAACTCCTCGTGAGTAGGAACTTGCCTTAAATCATCCTATGTCCCCAGAACTAAAAGGACCTGGCCCAAAAAAGGACTTCTTCTATTTGAGGTTTACTTGGTCACTGATTGAATGAGTGGAGATTCTGCCCCTCTCTCCATTCAGATGTTGGAAGGCAGATGAATCATAATGTGACTGGAAGGGCAGGCCTTGTTTCCCAAACAGGAAAAATAGCCTCAAGATTTTCCAATATCTTCAGATTCTTTTCTGCTTCATTGGTTTGGCTCCTGGAGGGCATAGGTGCTGGTGACTAATAGATAAGAGAAGGGAGAGTGGCAGGAAACGTGTGTGAACAGAACAATAAAGATACTATCTTTAGGGTTTCCGATTGTTTTCACACCCAATGATCTCAGTGGTTGGGCTCCTGTTACCTGTCAGGCACTGTACAAGCCCAGAGGTCACCCTGGTGAATGAACTGCCCCATTCCTACTCTTGTGTAGCTGTAGCCCTGTGGAATGTAAACGTCATAACAATTCTTCATTAATTCTTTTGTTCAGCAAACAATGATGCCAAACTGGACTCCTGGGGATGGAGAAATGCATCAGACATGAATCCTGCCCTAGAGGAGTTTACAGTCTATGAGGTACATGTACAAGTAAAGAGATGATTGTACAGCAGTGTGATCAATGCACTGAGCTAACCCAGCCCTAGAGGTAGGGAAGCCTTCCCTAAGGCGTTCCAGCGGGTCTTTAAAAAAGAACATGTGTTCATCAAGTATTTAGGGAGAAGGAATTTCTAGGCAGAGAGACAAGGAACGGATCTGAAGGGAAATTCAAATAGGTCAGCCTTGGAAAGAGAATGGGGGGGGGGGGGGTGGAAAGAGTGTGTAAGAGCTAGGCAGGGCCCAAATCCTAAAAGACATTTCCATGCCATGTTAGGGCATTATTCCTATTCTGAAGGCAACTGGAGGTCATTGAAGGAGAAAGACCTCGCAGCAGTGTGGAAAAGGAGTTATCTAGATGGGCTGACCAAATGCATGACTCATTTTGGGGCCAGCTCAGTGGCTGCTGTGGTTTGGATGTAGTTTGTCCCCCAGAGGTCCGCAAGCTAGAAGCTTGGTCTTCAAGGTAGCAAATTAAGAAGTGGTGGAACCTTTAAGAGGTGCAGCCCAGTTCACTGGGGCATCACCATAGGAGGGGATTAATTCTGGTCTTGTGGAATCAGTTGTCACCAGAGCAAGTTGTAATCAAGCCACTAACCCTGTGCACTTGGCCCCTTCTGCACATGGCCATTTCTCTTTCCCTTTCTCTACCATGTTGTGACACAGCCAGGGAGCCAATGCCATGCTGTTCCAACCTTCTAATTATCAGAATCATGAGCCAAATAAACCTCTTTTTTAAAAAATATTTATTTATTTGCTTTAGTTGTACACAATGCAATGCATATATGTTTACATGGTGCTGAGGATCAAACCTGGGCTGCGCACGTGCTAGGTGAGCACTCTACCGCTGAGCCACAACCCCAGCCCCAAACCTCTTTTCTAAATAAAGCACCTAGCTGCAGGTATTTTGTTGTAGTAACAGAAAATGAACTAATAAAACAGTCTAAGTAAGATGGTGCCATCTGACTAGATCAGTGGCACTGGGGAGAAGGAAGTAGAAATGGATCAGGTGGCTCAGCAGGAGGTTTGAACATGGCCTGGTGATCTGATAGCCACAGGAAATAAACAAGGAGCTATCCATTTTGCAAGTGGGAGAGAGGGCACAGGAATATCTCATCTCAGTGGACCAGAGCTCTGTGGGGAGTCCTGGGCACTGCAAGGAACTGTGGCTGCTTAAACCCACATTGACAGTCCCTGCCTCTGATGCTGGGGTGGCTGACACCTGCTCCCAGGCCTTGATGACTCCATTTCCCAGCCCTCCTCCCTCTGCCTTGCTGACTTTGGAGGTGATTAGTAATAAAATTTTAACAAGCATCCATAGGTGCGTCTCCCTGTCACTTTTATGAGGCTATTTCCTGAGCAAAGATATAGGAGCGCCTTCAGTCTCTCCTAGCCATGTTGCTGCTGCCACTATCAGTCTCGACTTCAGCCTTAGCAGGTCCCAGACAACTATAGGGGCTAAGTGGAGGGTACCCAGAGGAGACTGGAACAGCCTCGCTCAAAGAAGTACAAGCTGGCAGAGCCCATGTATGCCCCCAAGGGCTTTTTGGCAATTGTCCCTGGGAAGCCTGGAGCCATCTTCACTGCCTGGGCCATTATAAATCAAAGGAGGCCTCATTTCTCCTGTCTTTACCTTCTCTCCTCTACCTTACCCATTCTCTTCCATCCTCATCCTAGAGCTACTTTTCTCATTCATTTGATCAGTGTGTATTTATCCAGTGCCATCACAAATGAACACCTGGGATCTAGTGAAGATTCCTACTAGCTCCCTGTCCTAGGGGAGCTGGTGACCTAAATGGGACTGAGAACAACAGACACCCACCAAGTGACCAATACACACTGAGATCCAAGTTCTCGCAGGCACACATGAAGCGCTGTGGTGGGGACCAAGTGAAACATTCGTGAGGCTGTGGACAGGGAGAAGCTGAGGACTTTCTCCAAGGAGACAGGAGCCTGAATCTTGTTGAATAAAAAACCTTTATGAACTGGGGTGGGAGAAAGGCAGCCCCTTCTTTTCTGGCAAAGTCCTAGAGCCTCAAAAGCAAGATGGAGGTATGCTTGTACAAGCTGAGTTTCCTCTAACTGGCTGAGCTGAGGTTGAGGCAGGGTCCCCCAAAACATTGGGCCCCAGCTGCAGGAGCAGGCTGCAGTGGCACCGTGATTCTGGTAGACAGCAGAGGACTTGAGGTGCTGTTATTTTCTCCCCCAAAGGTTCCTGTTTCAAGGCCATCCAGGGAATTGGGGCCAGGTAAACAGGAAGAGGGGGGCTGCTGCATTTAACACTAGTGACTCCTCCCTCATTCTTGAAATTCTCTGACACTGTTGTTTCCGGTAGGGATGACATAATGCAAAGACACCTTAGCCTTGAGCAGACACGGTTTCCAATCAGAGCTCCTAAATTTTAATCCCTTGATGATACCTCAAGCAAGTTTCCTCTCTGAACCTGTTTCTACATCTGAAATATAGAAATAATAGTAACTACTGCAAAAATTTGTTATGCAGCCCAAATGAAACAGCTGGGCAGGGTGGGGACAGCCTTGACATGAAGCCAATTACTTTAGTTCATTTCCTCCTCCACCCCACCTTCCCTAACCTCTCTGGTTGTTCCTTCCAGGGCTCCTTTTCTTCCAGGAGCTCCTCAGTGTCCTTAGAGCTGGTATCCCTCGAACATCTTTCCTGGGTTGGAAACCCATATCCACAGCTGCCCACTAGTTCAGTCCAGTCCATCATTTATTAGATTCTCATCCTGTGGGGCTCCACTGGGCCCTGTGAATTCAGAACTGGTACCTGCCTTTGAGGACTTGTCATCTCAGTAGAGTTTTACCCACTGGCCTATTTCTTGTGTGAAGTTAGGATTGATGTCATCTGCTAGGAGTTTGGGGAATAGGGGATGAGTTGGAGACCAGAGTGGTAACTATTAAACATAGCCATATGAGAAATATTTCTCAAATTCCTCTCTTCTTTCTATTAGTTCTGCTCACATCTTCCCTTGCCTGGACTATTGCGATAGCAGCTCACTCAGGGTTCTCAACCGTGGCTGATCATTGAATTCCTATAGTTGGGCAGGACTTTTCAAAAAACCTGATGCCTGGATCTCTGACCAGGGATTCTGATTTAATTGACCTCAGTGTGGCCTGAACATCAGCATTTTTAAAGCTCCCTATTGTGTGACCAAGGTTGAGAACTTCTATTCTGTTTTTCCATCTCTGTTCTCATCCCCACTCGTCAGATCTGTACACAACATGTGGCCAGGGGGAGCCTCACAGAAGATAGTTGTGTTGTTCCCTTGCTTACCAGACCCTTGGATTATAGGTTCCTCCAGAACAAGGACTTCTGGGAATTGATTGTGTCCCCAGCACTCAGCATAAAGCCTGGCCTGTAAAAAGTACTCAGCATTCCATGAATGAATGAACCAGTGAACAAACTGACTGACCAGCAATCCACAAACTGGCAGATGTTGGTTCTGTGCCTAGGCATATGTTGGTAGATTATAGCAGTTTGCCATGGAATAAGAGAATAAGGCCAGTTGGGTACAGATCTAGAAGCCTGGGGAGAAAGCAGGGACGGAGGGAGGGCAGGAAGAAAGGAGCGAGAAAAGAGGCAGAGAGGTCAGAAAGGCAGAGTTTCCTGAGAGGTGAATTATCAGAGGGACCACCATGGGTCGGGCAAGCACCTCGGCCCAGGAGTAATGGAGTTAGGGAGGAAGGCCCAGGCAGAACTGGAGAGAGCAATGGGAGCTGCTTATTCTGCCCCCAGGAAGTGCAGGCTGGGGACAAGCAGGCAGGAGGCAGCAGGCCCATTCCTCAGCGGCTAATGCCCCCAGCCTAACACAATTACCCCTTCCTTCTCCCTCAGCCCAGGCAAGGGGGAGGTTGCATGGAGGGCAAGCATGCCCCGCAGCTCGGGAGGTGGGGACCCGGCTAGAAATCCAATGAGGAGATCCACTCTGGTATTAGCCTGAGCTCCCCATTTCAGCTGGAGGGGCTTGCAAAGAGGCTGAGCTGGGGCCAGGAAAGATGCTGCTGGGAGTTCTGTGAAACCCTGAGCCCTGCCCTCCTCCTGGTGCCAATGGGACTTGATATGGGACATTCTCCTGCCCGCCCTGTGACCCCGTTCACCTGGCCAACAGCCTTACCTCTTCTCTGAGGCCAATTCGCTAGTCCTGCACTCCACCTGGGGCTGGCCCCCATTGCTGCTTCTCACTCCCCACCTCACAGCCCCTCACCCTCCTCCCTCTCTGCTCCACATTGATATAAATGGAGGCTCAGGCTGCCTTTAAATAGTCCGATCTATCAGAAGGGCGCGCGCTGCCCATAAATCTGCCGGAGCTGATGGCTCCCTAAGTGGACTGATAGGAGCTATTTCCGGCAAGGTGTTCAGTTACTCTCCCTCTCCCCTCCCTCCCCCTAGCTTGCCCTTCCCCAGGGGCAGGGACCCTTTTTGTCATCTGGTAATTGGCATTTTTTTCACTTGCACTTGGTCCTACAGAGGGCGTGCAGCGCCAGGCCAGCCCCTAACTGGATTAGCATTGGCTTTCAGAGGAGGCCCCTCTGGAGTGACCTTCCAGTTCAAGAGATCAGGATCGAGCTGTTGGCTCAACAAGGAAGGGGTGAGGTGGAAGGCGCGTGCCCAGGGGAGCCAACACTAAGTGTGGAGGGAGGGGGTGGGTGAAGTCCTCAGCCCCTCTCTGCTAAGCCTGCCTGTTTCCAAGGCACCAGCCTAAGGAGCATGGAGGGGACCGTAAGATAGGCTCTGGAGTTGAGGATCTCTATCCTGGCTGGCAGCGTCCATCTCCCCCACCCCATCAGGGCTGCCTTGGGCTAGCCTTGAGCTTTCCTTTTCTACAAATGACCTAGTATTGAATGGGGGCTAGGAGTCTGCGACTGGGATGGGATTCCTGCAGACAACAATGTGGATCTGAAACAGAAGCTGGCCAAGTCTCAGGGCCAGCTGTTATACATAGGGGGTCTGATGCAGGAGCCAGTACATTACCCTAATTTGGAGGGCAGCTACTAATGGATAGATTCCCTTGAGGGAAGGACAAAAGGTCTCTGGAGGTTGGGCCCTGCTTGGAGAGACATGGAGATGCCCTTGGAGGTCACCCCAGTGACCTCTGGTTAAGAGGTCATAGGGGTCACTCAGAGATCATCACTAACATAGCTCTACTTCCTGTCTCATTCCCTTTGATTTCAGAGGGCAGAGAGCTGAGCCAGCCCAGTAACATAGACCTAGGCCCCTGCCAAAGACTCCTAGAATATTCCACTAAGGTTCTTGTATCTAAAGAGAAGAGAAAAACAGAGATGGTAAAGGGCAGAGAAGAGCTGATGGAGAATTATTCCTTGTTTGTTTGTTTTTTTAAATATACATTTATTTGTTTTAGTTGTACACAATGCCTTTATTTTTACGTGGTGCTGAGGATCGAACCTGGATCGCGCGTGCTAACCGAGCACTCTACCGCTGAACCACAAAACCCAGCCTCAGAATTATTCCTTGAATGTGTCCTTAGAGAACATGTCAGGCTTCATTCCTGAAATCTGGGTTCTTGGGAATAGATCCAGTGGGTGGGTAGTGTTTCTTATTGGGGTGCAGGAGGTGAGATATTCCTGCTTGTGGATTCTGGTTGGGAGCCAGGAAAAGTTCAAATAGAAGGCATGAAAGAGTGTTATTTTGAACAAAGCAATTTGTGTGTGTGTGTGTGTGTGTGTGTGTGTGTGTGTGTGTGGTACCAGGGATCGAACTCAGGGGCACTCGACCACTGGGCCACATCCCCAGCCCTTTTTTGTATTTTTATTAGAGACAGGGTCTCACTGAGTTGCTAAGTGTCTCGCCATTGCTAAGGCTGGCTTTGAACTCTCGATCCTCCTGCCTCAGCCTCCCAAAGTGCTGGGATTACAGGCATGCGCCACCGCGCCCGGTGGGCAAAGCAATATTTTTATATTACAGTTACCCCATTTCTGGCCAGTTATGGGCAATTCACAAGAGGGTGAATCATAGGGTGAGATAGGGAAAGTCATAGTGTGAGATTCCCAGGTGTGGGATGGGGGGGGGGCAGGGACAAGAGTTGGCCATATAGCCCCAGTCAGAGTCTTGGAACTGAAGGGCACCTTTTCTCCTGCTCTAGGGAAGAGGCTGAGCAATGACAGAAGCCCTGTGAATGACATCAGGAATGTCTAACACCATGGAGATTGTTAAGGTCATCAATTCATAAGTGATCTTTCAGGAGACCTGAAGAGAGCCTACCCTTTCTGGGTTGGGTGACTTGAGGGGAATAGTTTTTGTTTAGAAGCAATCCTGAGAGACTCTGAGGGAGTCACCAACACCCAGGGATAGCTTAGCGAGCATGAGCAGTTGCTCTACGCTTCCTCCCTCCATTCATTCATTTTCTCCTTCAGTGCACTGTTCTATCATCCTCTGTGTAATCTGCCTGGTGCTGGTGAATGAAGCTGGGAGCATATCCAGGTCCAGTTCCCACCCTCAAGGAGCTCACCTCTGGTAGGGAGAAAGAGTTTTCTGAAGAGACAACAAAACCCAGAGCGTGAGGCACTCAGAGGTCACTGCTGAAAACTAGCATGAGGTGCTCAATCCCACCCTGAAGCCCAGGCTCCACCTGCACTTCTGGGCGTTTCCAGTTGGCTGATCCTCAAACTCCACAAATCCCACTTGTCCACATCTGAACTTTGTCATCATACCTCCAAGTTTGTTCCCCCTTCAGTGTCCCTAACTCAGTGAATGGCACCACTAAGAACTGGCACTGTCATCAGAGCCAGAATTCCAGTTCACCTTCACATCCCACTAGTGATCCATCAGTGTCCCTTCTAACAACATAGGTGACACCATGCTACACCTCTGCTGAGAATCCTCCACTGATCATTCTTCTCCGCCAGGGTAAAATTCTTCCAGTGGCCACAAGGTTCTGCAGGACCACCCTCCTCTGCCCTCTCTACTCTTTCTTTCTTTCTTTTTTTTTTTTTTAATTGTTTCAAGGATTGAACCCAGGGGCACTTTACCTCTGAGCCCTTTTTCCTTTTTCCTTTTTTCTCATTTTGAGACAGGGCCTCACAAAGTTGCTGAGGCTGGCTTTGAACTTGTGATCCTCCTACCTCAGCCTCCTGAGTCGCTGGCTTTCAGAGGAGGCCCCTCTGGGGTAACCTTCTAGTTCAAGAGATCATGTACCACTCTTGTCCCACCCTCACTCTACTCCAGCCACACTGGCCACCTGGCATTTCCTCAAGCATTCAAAAATAATAACAAACATGTACTATGAGATAAATAGGTGTTTTGTTATTATTTCACATAGATGTTTGTGCACCTGTTCTTTTATCCTCCCACCTGTGATCTTGGGAATACTGCATTTTTCTTCATGCTTATTGGATAAATTCATCTTTGTAACCCCAGTGCCTAGCACAGTGTCTGGCACAAGGTGAATGTTTGTTTAATGTCTTGTGAATAAACGAATGGGCAAATGCCCAAAGGGATATCCCTGCCTGGAGAAACACACTAGTCCAACCCCCATGCAGGATTTTGAAGTGTTCCTCTGTAGCCCTTGCCCTCCTAAAGCACTGTCAAGACCTATGACAAGCCTAGACAGAAAGGAGCCAAGGCCATTTGTCCAAGGCCAATGAGGAACATGCTCATCATTTGTAGATGCCCAAGCATCTGAGCTGTGTTGGAAAGATGAGGAGGATGCCCAGGGTGGGGCCAGTAAAGATGGGGCTGCTGTAAAGGAAGGACAGCAGTGGCCTGTCAAGGAAAGGCCTGGAGGCAGTCCAACTTGGAGGCATGAGGAAGGCCACCTGGCAGTGTCCCAGCTTTCCCACAGACACATTATGTGGCTCAGAATAACTCATTGCCCTTTGCCTTTTTTTTTTTTTTTTTTTTAAGGAATAAGGGGTTAGATGGGAAGATTTCTGGGGGTCATTCCTACTTGAATATTCTAGGGTGCTACAAAGACCCTTTAGGTCCAGACTGATTGAGTCTGGAAGCTCAGCAGAGGAGCCTGGCTTTGGTCTTATTGGTAGCACAGTTTCTAGGCAGAAAAGTTTGGCTTCAGAACTTGGTCTATGAAGTAGAGGCAAAAACTTCCTCTTAGCCCTCTACAGAGACCTTGAGGCTTCTGGAAAATTGATGAAGAACAAAGACTTCATTTGCGGGCAGTCTGAGGTGTGTGGAGCTAAAGAGAGGTTGGTTATGGCAAAGGCATCGTCTCCCCCTGGGAGACTCCGGAAAGGGGCTTTTGTCTGTTTTTAAACTAGCTTGTCTCCCCGCCCCACGATCCCCAAAAATTATTTATAAAGAATTATTGCCATTAGTACGTCTTTCCTACTGAAAGGAGAAAATCGCCTCATTCATAATTTATACCCTCAATTACTATTAATAAAGAAATATTTCAGCAGAAAATCGCCTGGGAAAATTACACGTAACATTGCATTAACATTCTATTTGAACATTTTCATCACATTTGTTATAGAGTTAATAAGAGGGATACGGTCCCCTGACTTCTTCATGAAATTATGGGCTGACGATGATAGTTTAATCTTTTAGACTTTATATAATATATTCACTTTACTAATTGAGCTATCCAAGGAGCAGTTAGAGATGTTCTTAAACGTGGAGACAGAGGAATCAGGGCCATGACTTTGCTGCCAGAGGCACCGCCTGTCGGGGTGGGGCTGTGGGTGAAGCTTGCTGGCTCAGGCCCTGGCCGGCCTGGTCCCCACCTCACAGGCCCAGGACCCTGGAGCTACCTGATGAGGTAGCAGCTGCCCCAGCCTTCTGGGAAGGTATATGGGGCAGCTGAGAGGGAGAAGGGAGGCCAGGAGGAGATGAGAAAAGGAGACAAAATTGTTTTCCTTTCTGGTCTACTCCTTCAGCCCTCACTTACTTTAGTTGCCTTCTGCCTGCATTGTCCTGGGCCCCAGGGGAATTCATAGCTAAAAGAGGCAGCAGACCCATGATGGTTTGTGGGATTACCCTTGGCATTGGTTCTAGATACTGAGAGCTCCTGGAAGACCTGGATCCTAGGGAAAATCCTGTGGAACCCCTAGAGACAGGCACTGGAAAAGGTGGTGGCCCTAAGGGCTTTCTAGCACGAAAGAAGTTACTTTTTTTCCCCATGTCTTAATGGAAATGATGGGATATGTTCTGGGTAGCTGGAAGGAGAGTGGAGCAAATTTAAGACAGTCATTCATCGCTGCTTTAGTCTAGGCGCTGTTCCGTCAGCAACCCTAGGGCAGACCTAGTGAGGGCGCAGATCCCAATCCTGACTCACCTTAAATGTCACCTTTTCTTACACATCCATTTAGCGATATCTCCTTCCCTTGTCACTCTCTATGACAGTACCCTGCTTGATTTTTTTGTAATATTTATCACTTCTTAAAAATGCCTGTTTCCAGGACTAGGGTTATGGCTCACGGGGCTGGGGTTGCGGCTCAGTGGTAGTGCGCTTGCTTAGCACGTGTAAGGCACTGGGTTCGATCCCCAGTGCCACATTTTTAAAAAAAAAAAATGCCTGTTTCCACCCTACTAGAATTGATGCTTTCTGTCAGTCCCACTCGATGCTAACTAGTTGCCCAACACCTTGAACAGGGCTGCACATGGTAGGCAATCTAGATATATTAGCCGGGTGGGTGGAAGTAGACAGAGTGGTCAGACAATGTGCCTGAGACCATGGAGTTATACAGAAAGGAGACTAAAGCTGCTTTCTAATTGGTCCCGAGTCTGAGCATCTCTTTTTGCCTTCCTGACCCAATATGTCAACAGATAGGAAGGCACTCAGACTCCTCAACACCTTCATTGCCAAATAGTAAAGCAGACGGTAGCATCCCTCACCTTTACTAAACAATCTCCCTACTTCCTTTCTACCCTCCTATAATTTATTCTCCACTCAGCATCCCGACTAATCCTTTAAAACATAAAACAGACTCTATGACCCCCACCCCCACTCCAAACTTTTCCAGGCCTTCCTATTACACATAGAATAAAATCCAGTGTCCTTATCTTGACCTACAGGACCCTGGTCTGGCCCCTGACTTCCTACCCCCTCACCCCATTTATTGCCACTCCACTGCGGGCCACATCAGCCTTGCTGCTTCTTGAATACAAGGTCTTTGAACATGTTTCCTGTTCCTGGAACACTCTCCCTTCATCCTCTTCCTCACTTCATTCAGCTATTTGCTCAACTGTCACCTCTTCGGGCAGTATTTCCCTGACCAGCTTCTGTCCCTCATGGCATCTCCTCGCCCTGCTTCATTTTTTTCATTGCATTTGTCCACATATGACATCCAACTTTTATCTGTTGGTTGTCTGCCTCCAGAAGGAGAAGGTAGCTCCATGTTCACTGATATTTTCAGCACCTGGAATAGTACTTGGAACATAGTAGGTACTCAATAAATGTATCAAGTGAATGGATTAATTTTTGCTCTGCTTTTCTCTGCACACACTGTGTCTGTGTGATCTCATCCTTTCCCAGCTAAATGCTACTCCAGTATGCCAATGGTTTATAAATCTCAACCTCAATCCAAATCAGGTTCCTGAGTTTCCAATCACTTTGCAACCACCTATTGGACACCTCCCCATAAAGAAATCTAAAGTGCAAAACATCCAAAGTGGAAGCTGAATTAGGTTCCTATTTCACTAAATGGCAGCACAGCAATCTTAGATGCCCAATCCAGAAGTTGGGATTATTTTTGACTCCTCTTTCTTTTTCATCCCTACATCTAATCAATCTCTAAACTCTGTTAATTCTACCCTTATACGGCTCTCAGATCAATCCACCTCCGTTCACTTCCAAGACTCCTACCTAATCCCAGCCACCGTCATCATGTCTCACCAAATTACTGTCTCAGCCTCCAGCTGGTCTCCCTGCCTCCAGTGTCCTTTCCCTCTAATCCATCCTCTACAGGATGTTTTATGGATTGTCTAAAACATAAATCTTAGAGTCAGAGATAATATCCAGGCTTCTAGCTTGAGGAATTAGATGATAATGACTCCTATCACATTAAATGGAAGAGGAAGCAGTCTGGGGATATGTGACATTTGACTGCCTTTGTGGCATTTTTTTTTTTTTTTTTTTTCAAACATAGCTGTCTCCTCCCACTAGGTGGCAGAAACTATCTCATTCATCTTTGTATCCTCTGTGTCCTCCGCACCAGCACAGTGCCTGGCACAGAGGGGTACTCATGAATATTTGTTGTATGTTATTCACCCTGAAATTCATTAAGTAAGGAAGGGACTATTTTTGAAAGCCATGCTCACTGGCACCCCATCACTGCTATTAGATTATTATTGATATTGTATTATAATTCCTGTTTGTCTGACTAAACAATGAGCCCCTCTTCCACAGCTAAGTCATTAGCACAAAGTAGGTACTCCGTAATATCCGTTAAGTGACAAACTGAATCTCTCACTGGCATATTACAGCATCCTATTTACTGGTCCTTCTTCCTCCTGCAGACCTGCCAGCAAGATCAGCCACTCTCCCAGGCAGATCTCTGGTCCAGCCACTTCTCAACCTTCTTGGTGTCTGTGACCCACTGCCTCAAGGGTAGCTTTCCATCTCTGCCGTCAGCTACTTCCACTAAGGATTTGAGTCGTCTCCCTTCTCTTCAATACCAAGTACATTGCTCTCCAACAGAAATGTTTCTCTGTAGAATCTTGCTCTTTTGCTCTGCTTGGGGAGAGATGCCCAGGAGAAGGGATGTGAAGGGAAGGATCCTACAGGTGGAAATCATGTTGGATGAAGTAGACAAGGACATGAAGACTTGAAAGGGGAGTTCATGAGCTGAGGATGTGACTCAGTGGTAGAGCTCTTGCCTGGCATGCACAAAGTCCTGGGTTCAATCCCTAGGACACACACACACACACACACATACACACACACACACACAGAGAGAGAGAGAGAGAGAGAGAGAGAGAGAGAAATTCTCTAGACTCTCAAGGAAAAAAGCACATAGGAGAAGACATGATCAAAGACTGAGGATAAAGGCAGCCACCCAAACCCAGCATGGGGATAGTGTATGATAGTATATATGATTTGATACAAATTATATAATTATTACAATGTGTACTAGTAACTACTATTAATTGAATGCCTAAAATGGCCCAAGCAACATTCCAAGTGCTTTACATGCATTATCTTATTTACCCTACACTAGAATCCTAGGAGTTAGGAGTTAGGAATTTGAACATCATTTGCAGCAGGATCCACTGAAGGCTTGGAATGGGGACAGCTGCATGGTCAGATCTGCCTAAAGTTTGCCCATGGAATACTTGACCCAGAAGAGAAAGGTATCAGCCTCAGGACAACTGAGGGGGCATTACTGAGCTATCAGTCCATGGAGAAACCAGACCAAGGAAGAGAAGAGACCAGAATTCATAGAAGGAATCATGAAAAGCTGGACTGAACCAGAATTGGGAGCAAGTCTGGAAGGACATCGGAAGAGTTCATACTGGATAGTTTGAGTTGAAGGAGTTCACATCCACTGATAGTGTATATGAGGGTCTGATACTCCCAAGAGGGTTCAAGGGTAAATATCGAAAATCTAGAATCAACAGAATACAGACAACAATTGATTCCATGGGGAAGTGTCCCCATTCAAGACAAAGAGCTGGGCTTCCTGAGCTCTTCATCATCTAACCCTTGCTTACCTCTCTAGAATCATTTCAGTGTCCCTTCTGGCTGCTCTCCACTCTGGTTCTACTGTAGTATTTGGATTCCCCAGTTGGGCCATGTTCTTCCTCCTGCAGGTCTTTGCCTGGACGCTGCCTTCTATTTAGAAGCCACTCTGCCCCACTTCGCTTGGTGGATGCTGACCTATTCTTCATGTTATATTTTAAAATCTAACTTTAAATTTAAATTGCTTGCTACTGAGGTGCACTTTTTTTCTTTTTCTTTCTTTCTTCCTTTTTGGTGGTGCCTGGGATTGAACCTAGGGCTTTGTGCATGCGAGGCAAGCACTCTACCAACTGAGCTATATCCCCAGCCCTGAGATACACTTCTTGAACATGTTTGTACATCCCCTCAACCCCTCCAGTTTAATAGGCTGGGAAGCATAGGAAAAAGCCTCCCAGGGCTTCACCATAATTCCTTACTAAATTTACTAGGGAAGCCAGACCCAGACGGTCCACTGGCCCTAGTGCTCGAGAGTCAAAGGCCTGGTCCTTCAGTACTATGGGGGACAAGAGAATAAGAGAGCACCCTGGAGCCGGGCGCGGTGGCGCACGCCTGTAATCCCAGCACTTTGGGAGGCTGAGGCAGGAGGATCGTGAGTTCAAAGCCAGCCTCAGCAATGGCGAGGCACTTAGCAACTCAGTGAGACCCTGTCTCTAATAAAATATAAAAATGGGCTGGGGATGTGGCCCAGTGGTCGAGTGCCCCTGAGTCCAATTCCCAGTACCCCCCCCCCCAAAAAAAAAGAGAGCACCCAGGTCAGCCTGCTCCTGCCCTGACATTTTGGGATTCTGCACACTTACCCTTCCTTCTTTGAACAAGTGTATCATTTGCTGTATCTTAGATGTCAGCTGCCTCCAAGAAGCCTTGCCTAACCCTGGAGAGGTGAGGAGCCTCCCCTGTGCTGTGGTCTCCAGTGATGACCCCTGCGGGGATCATTGCTCTGTTTTTATTACCCACTTTGCCACTAGTCTGCAAGCTTCTAGAGAAATGTTTGTTTAATAAATGAGATAATTGTGCCCCACTATGTGTCACGCTCTATGATGAGCCCTGTGGCCACCAAGTTGACATGGGCCCTACCCATAAGCAATAACCATGCTAGGGACCTGATCTTCATCCCTGGAGATCAGCTATTTCATTTCAGTGTATTAGCAGAGATCACTTTAACACAGTAACAAATGCTTTTTAAGTCTTTGCAGATACATAATTTCCTGTGATCTTCGTAGTGGTTTTGAGGGGGATGGTAGATCAAGCAGAAATTAGTTCCCAGACCTTAGCTACCAGGAAGAATGGGGGTGGGGAGGCTACCATCTTTGTTGTCACAAGTTCACCACTTGAAAAAAGCAGAGATGGAAGCCATGGGATTCCAGCAGCTCTCCTTTCTCTGGGGCTTCTAAGGGCAGGGATTTGGCCCTGGGGCCAGGTCTCAGACCCTTTTCATTCTATCTTGAGACTTGTGCCTTCCCTGGCCTTTAAGCATGTTGGAACCCTCCCACCCTCATTGTCCCCAGCCTAAGATTAGGGAACCCTGGGCCAGGAGATGCTACTGGCTGGGGTCTGACTGGAGCTCCCCAGCCCATCCAGGACAGGATGGGCCCCAGTGTAAACCGGATTTGCCTTGTAAACAGCTGAGCAGCTGGGCTCCATCTTGGCAGGGGAGCCCCAGCAACAACCCAGCAGGATAGCCCCAGCCCAGCAGGGCATTATCCAAAGAAAAAGGGGGGGAAAGCTGAGTAAACAAAAGGGACGGCCAATTTTTAGTCTCTGATTTGTTATTTCAGCCGGACATTTGCTGGGCTGACTGTGGGGCTGCGTTGGGCTGGGCAAGGCTAGCTTGGTCAAACTGTAGGGGCTGAAGTCTCAATGATCTTCCTTACCTCATCTCCCCTTTTCTCACCTCACCTCTACTCTAGGCTCACTCGGGGAAGGAGCCAAGGTGGGGGCTGCTGACAAGTGGGGACAGGCTCCAGGAGCTGGTGGGGGACAGTAACAATCATGGGGTTGAGTCTGGGTAAAGAAATAAATGATGGGCCAGGGTTGTGGCTCAGTAGTAGAGTGTTCGCCCAGCATGTGTGAGGCACTGGGTTCAATCCTCAATACCACATAAAAATAAATAAATAAATAAAATAAAGGTATTGTGTCCACCTACACCTAAAAAAGATATTAAAAAGGAAAAAGAAATAAATGAGCAGGGTGTCCTTATGCACTGGGAGAAAATGTTGGTACTGGGTCCTTGGCATTTGCTAAGCTTCTGTGCTTAGAGAGAGAGACACACAGAGACGCACAAAGACACACAGAGACGCACCCAAGGTGTTGTGAGAACATAGAGCAAGAGTGGTTCAGTGGATAAAATAGTCAAGAGTCAAGATGGATCTCCATTTCATGGGCACTGAAATCTACTAAGAAAAGAAAGGAAATGGGATAGTAAAGTCTGATACAGGTATTCTCATTGGAGAACAACCAAGAAGCCAGAATATGACAAAGACAAAAAGTGATAAATGAATGTTCTAACCAAATGGCAAGAACTTGAAGAGAATAAATAACACAATAATATAGAGAGAGTCCTGGAGGGAGGGACTGCTCTATACAGGATGATCAGGGAGAAACTCTGACATGTTTGAGTGGAGAACTCATAGATGAGATGGAGTCGAATAGACAAAGAAAGGTCCTTAGATAGGAAAAACTGGGGAGTGAAAAAGAATCTGAAAAGGCTACTCAGGAGGCTGAGGCAGGAGGATCACAAATTCAAGGCCAGCCTCAGCAACTTAGCAAGACCCTGTCTCAAAATAAAAAATAAAAAGGGCTGGAGATGTAGCTCAGTGGTAGAGTGCACCTGGGTTCAACACTAGTACTTAGAAGAAAAAAAAAAAAAAAAAAAAAAAACTTGAGAAGGAAGGAGGCCAGAGTAATTAAAATTCAGTAAGGGGAAGGTGGTATAAGAGGAAGTCAGAAAGGAGAGAAAAAAGCCAGGAGATATAAGGCTTTACAGCCATTGGCTACAAGTGTAGATGTAGTCTAAGTACAATGGAAGTGACTTAGAAGTTTTTTAAGTCATTGGATAAAACTGCCTTACCTCTGAAATTTTTCACTCCTCCGTCTCATACCCAGGTCCCCTCCCAGCAGAGAGGCAGGACAGCATGTGTTAAGTTTCATTATGGTGTGGTTTCCAATATGTTTTCATGAGAAATGAATAATCAAATCAATTCATATGTAGTTAACTCCTCCTCTTTGACCTCATCAGGAACTCCAAGGGCCCAGTTCTAACATTTTCCCCAGCATATAAACATTACCCTGCTCATTTATTTATCCAGACTCAACCCATGACCGTTCTTATGAACTATTTTCTCATCAGTACTCCTTACCTCCTCTGCACCTGTCCTTCTATAGCACATGGAGCAACGCCCCAACTCTGTAGCATTGCTATGACCCACTTCAATGCCCATGGCTGAGAGCTATTGAACAAAATCACAATACTCTGCAGACCAATCCCACAGCAAATGCCTGTTCTCCCAGTCACTTGGTCTCAGAGTTTCCTTCTTCTATCCATTCACTCTCACTTCCTATCCATGTAGAAAGCCAGGATATATGGCATCCCTCAACTCTGAGCACCTTCCCTTCAACTCCATTTGAACACTTTCTTCTCCTGTTCTCTTTCCTGAAGTCACTTCCTCTTATTCAGAGCTAAACTTCTCTGCCTGCATCTATGTCCCCATACAATCTGATCTTTATCTGTCTTTCCATCCTCATCTCTCCTTATTCTATGTCTTAACCACCAAAGCATGGGCTGTATCGAATAGCCAACATAGCTAACATTGATTGAGACCTGATTATGTATCTCTGTATTCTAAGCACTTCACATATATTAATTCATTTCATGATAATCACAGCCTATATTAAGGAATACTAGTCTATAATATACTATACTAAACATATTATGCCATAATTATTCCTATTTTACAAATGAAGAAACTGAAGCACAAAGAGGCTAAGTAACTTTCCATAGCATACAGCTAGTAAATGTTTGAGTTAGGAATCAGATCTTGGTATCTGACTCTGGTACTCATGCTTTTTGCTCTTCTATTTCACTCTTTATCTTTACTCATCCAGAAAGATTAAGTTCAGGATCCATTCACTCCAGGGAACATTCCCTTACTACTCTTCCCCAATCTTTTCCCCAGACCCCTACCCCACGGCTACCAAGATCTAGCATGTAGTAGATGCTTATAGAAACAATTTAATAGCATTATTGAGATGCAATTCACAAACCATACAATTCACCAAATAATTTAAACTGTACAACTTAATTTTTTTAAAGTATATTCTCATGGCTATGCAACCACCACCATGATCTAATTTTAGAACATTTTTGTCCCCCCTATAAGAAGCCCATTAACAGTCAATCTCATCCTTTCCCTCCTCAGCCCCTGGCAACCACTAATCTACTGTCTTAATAACTTTGCCTATTCTGAACATTCATATAAATGGAACCCTACAATTAGTGGGGTTTTTGTAACTGGCTTCTTTGATTGAGCATGTTTTCAAGCTCTATCCATGCTTTAGTATGTATCAATACATCATTCCTTTTTATGACCTAAGAACATTCCATTGTATGGATTACCACATTATTACCCATTCCTTAGGTGAAGGGCATTTGGTTGTTTCCACTTTGTGGCTCTGATGACTGATGCTGCTCTGAGCATTCACAGATGTTTCTGTGTGTCTGTATGTTTTCAATTCTCTTGGATATGGACCTAAATATATATCCAATTGCAGGTCATATAATAACTGTATATTTAATATTTGTAATAATGTCCAAACTGTTTTCCAAAGTGGCTGCACCGTTGTACATTCCCACTAGAAAACAACGAGGGTTCCAGTTTGTCTACATCCTCACCAACATTTGTTATTATCTTTTCCATTATCCTACTTGGTAGGAAGCGTCCCAACAAATTTTTAAAAACTAAATATTAGGGGATGGGGGTGCAGCTCAGTGGTAGATAGCTTGCCTGGCATGTGTGAGGCACTAGGTTCGATGCTCGGTGCCACTTAAAAATAAATAAATAAGTAAACAAAGGTATTGTGTCTGTCTACAACTAATACACACACACACACACACACACACACACACACACACACACACACATACACGTATATAAAACCTAAATAGTAACCAGCAGTTCTCAAAGAAGATTGACATTGGAATTAGGTCTTGAAGGATGAGAATAAGTTTTCCAGGTGAACAAAGAAGACCAAGACAGCTGGCTGCCAGGAAGAGGGTGTGTTTTTCTCTCTACTGACTCTGAAGTAGAGAATTTTTTAAAAATATTTATTTAAGCCGGGCTAGGTGGCGCACGTCTGTAATCCCAGCACTTAGGAGGCTGAGGCAGGAGGATTGCGAGTTCAAAGCCAGCCTCAGCAATGGCGAGGCACTTAGCAACTCAGTGAGACCCTGTCTCTAATAAAATACAAAAAAGGGCTGGGGATGTGGTCAAGTGCCCCTGAGTTCAATCCCTGGTACAAAAAAAAAAAAAAAAAAAAAAATTTATTTATTTGCTTTAGTTGTATACAATGCAATGCATTTATGTTTAAGTGGTGCTGAGGATCGAACCCGAGCCGCGCACGTGCTAGGCAAGCGCTCTACCGCTGAGCCACAACCCCAGCCCTGAAGTACAGAATTTTTACAATAACTTAGAATCTTGTTGATGAGATCTACAGAAGACATCTGCAAGCAAGAAAAAGAACCAAATCAGAATATCAGATGGTCTTGATTGGCTCAAACAATGAGTAGAATCTTACAACCAGATACAGGCAATTGGTATTAATACTTGAGTCTGAGTGCCTGCAGAGGGAAGGGAAACTAAGCTAAAGAAAAGCTCTGAGGATTACTTGATGATAAATTGAGAAGTCAGCAAGTGCCATAGCCACCCCCCATAGTTCTGGTATCATTTGGATCCCAGAATGATTGAGGGGACAAATAATCCTGCTCCATCCTCTACTGGTCAGACTAGTGATCAATCCACCTATAGGACTATGTCCAGTTTGGGAGAAAGGCACTGATCAACAACTCTAATCACTCCCATAAAACATGGACCTCAATAGTTTACCAAAAATGACATATTCCTATTACTTAGCATCCATGACCTTCACAGCTGTCCTTGGAGTGGCCTAATAATAATAGCTAATATTTATTGAGTGCTTATTATGTGCCCAACATTCTTGTTCTCTCTATAGAAAATAACACAATCCTCATAATAACCTGGAGGTAGGTAAATTATCTGCATATTTCAAATAAAAAAATAGTGGGGCTAAGGCTGTAGCTCAGTGGTAGAGTGCTTGCCTAGCATGGATGAGGCACTGGGTTCAATCCTTAGCACCACATAAAAAAAAAAATAAATAAAATAAAGTTATTTTAAAAAATGCTAAAAAAAAAAAAAGTGGATGGCCTTAAAGCCAACAGTAACTTTTTTTAATTTTTATTTACAGTAGTATGTATTACAGTTCATACCATACATATATAGCATCTTTTTACACAAAACAGTTTGTATACAAAGTATATTCGCAGCATTCAAGTCTTCAATCATGCATTTAGAATAATGATATCCATCTTATTCAACCACTTTTTTTCCCCCTTCCCTCTTGCTCCCTCCCTTCCCCTCCCTTCCCTTTGACCATTATAGTGCTCCTCTAATCCTCCTATGTACCCCAACCCAACAATACTGTGAACCGGCTTCCTTATATCAGAGGAAACATTCGGTATTTGGATTTTTGAGATTGACTGATATCACTTAGCATTAAAATGCTAAAAAAAAAAAAAAAAAAAAAAAAACAGTGGATGGCCTTAAAGCCAACAGTAATATTTGGGGGAGGGGGGGGAAGGTGCAGGGCCTTAAGTAACTTAAACAAGATCTCACAAATATTGAACTGTAGGACCAAGATTCAGACCCTGGGGTGCTGAGGAGTCTGAGCAAGCAAAAGATATGGAGACTTTATGGGACTCTGCACTAGTTCTTCAGCAAGTATTGTGAGGCTGGATCTTAATCCATCTCTAGACTGGGAGAGACCACTCTGAGCTTAGACACTTGAGTTCTGGTGCCATGAGGCCTAAGAAGAGAGTGGCTGGGACAAGCAGTCTTTTACATGTGGGCTTATTTGTTGGAGCATAAAGGCAAGAATGGAGACAAACTATGTACATACTTGAAGATATTTCTTAACACTTTAGTTGGTTCTAGACACTCCAGGACAACCAACTATTTATGGAATTCTTTTTCTTTTTCTTTTTTCTTTTTTTTTTTTTTTTTTTTATTTTGGTACTGGGTATTGAACCCTGTAGTACTTAAGCACTGAGCTACATCCTCAGCCCTTTTTATTTGAAACAGGGTCTCAGTAAGTTACTTAGGGCCTCGCTAAATTGCTGAGGCTGGCTTTGAACTTGAGATGCTCCTGCCTCAGCCTCCTGAGCCACTGGGATTATAGGCAAGTACCTCCATACCCCACTATTTAGGGATTTCATTTACTCTATCTGCTCCTCTCTTCTGCTGAGCTCCTCCGCTTAAGTAGTTCTCCCCTAAGCTCAGGATGTAGCTCAGCGGTAGAGCACTTGCCTACAATGCATGAGGCCCTGAGTTCAATTCCCAGCACCAAAAACAAAAAGCAGGTCTCTACTTGGCCTGGCCTTGGATCACATCTCCTTATTCAAAGGAGAAAATTGTCCCTTCATTTGGTGTTAAGATAAAGAAAATAAATCTCAAAAAGGTGAAGTAAATTATTTAAATTCTTCACATGAGTATTAAAAACTGAGATTAGGATTCTGAACCTTAGGCTTCTGACTGAAGAAGTCTGTTTTTTCCTTCCTTTTTCTACCATGTCAATGAAAAACGGGCATGATCTCAATGGAACAGAACTGGGTGCCTGGGGGTCAGGATACTTAAAATCAGGTCATACTAGGAATCACTGAATGGACTAGAAATAGTCAACAGAAAGAAAAGGAGACTCTAGGGACCATTCTCTTTTTTTTTGGGGGGGGGGTGTTACTGGGGATTGAACTCAGGGCACTCCACTACTGAGCCACATCCCCAGTCCTTTTTTGTATTTTATTTAGAAACAGGGTCTCACTGAGTTGCTAAGTGCCTCGCCATTGCCTAGGCTGGCTTTGAACTCGCAATCCTCCTGCCTCAGACTCCCAAGTGCTGGGATTACAGGTGTGCGCCACTGTGCCCTGCTTTCTAGGGACCATTCTTGATTTCATATTCCCAAAAGACTATTGTGTAGGTTTGAGAGAACACCTTTTCTGTTTGGGCCCAAGGGGTTAAGCACAGACCAAGGGGTGGAACTTCCAGGAAAACAGACAGCTGCAGCTGTGTGTGAATTTTCTAAACAGCCAAATCTCTCCTGAGCAAAAGTGCTGCCTGCCGGGAATGTCTGGAGCCTCCAGGCCATGGGGCAGTTTAGGCAGACCACTTGTCAGCCCACTTTCCTGGAGGATTGTGAAGATAGGCTGGACCATGAGATTTTTCTAGACTTTCAACAGGGTAGTTTGGGGTTTGAGGCTTCAAGGCCAGCCTCTCCCAGCCTTCAGGACTCTGGAAGTCTCTGAGCATCACACCTGTGACTTGGCCTGCTCTATCAGATTGTGTCCTTCCTTCCCAAAGTGTCCTCCAGCTTCCCCAGAAGACTGAGGTGAGGAGACCAGCATATCTAGGGCCTGTGTTGATGGGTGGCTGCCTTCTGCAGGTCTTGCTTTTCCCTTGAGGTTGGGTGGACCTTCCTAGGACAGGATATGGAGTCAGGGCCAGGGGAAGTTTGTGAGAGAAAGGCAAGCTGAGGTCTAAGGACGAGCCCTGGGTAAGGGAGAGACTGTCCAGAAGGAGTGAGTACCTGTCTGGTGCTGAGGAACGAAGGTTCATTTGATGACATCTTCATTAGGATTTTCCTCTCATCATTCGGACTGTGCACCACACTCACACACACATATATAACTATTGGAAAAAAACGATTTTAATACCCATGGCACATTGTCCTTGTGTGATATAAAATCCAATGACATGTGGCATTTGGAAAAGGTCACTTCTCCCATCAGGATTCATTAGCCTGTTTCAGCCTCTACGCCTGCAGGACGGGTCCCAGCTGCCTGTCCCCTATAGTGGGGGCAGCTGGACAGGTGGAGCCCACAGGGACCCTCCCTGGAGAGCAAAAGGCCTCCCCAGAGTGCTGACCAGGGAGACTTTACTTTGGCCAAGCTCCTTCTCATACATGCCTGGGGAATAAGAAAGGATGGTATCCAGAGAAAATGAAGCCCCTGGCCAGGCAACCATGATTTTGAGGTCTGGGGTAGAGGAAGGGGAAAGATAAAATCAGCCTCAGTCTTTTTTCTGAGTATCATCCTTTGGGCAGAGGACAGGAGATCTGGGACTCTGAAGTGAGAACTGAAGGACCAGGGTGGATTCTGTGAGGAAATCAAGAACATGGGGAAGACAGAGGCCTGGGAGGCCTCCGTGGCAGGATCCTGGGCTGCCTTTAGGGACCTGACTAGAACCTGGGTTTTCCTTGTATTCTGTTCATTCTTCTTTCGAAGCTGGGATTCACTTCTGATCTTCTGGCTCCACTCTTTATGTTCTCTATGCACTTGGATCTCATCTCTAGGTATGAAGTGGCTGTGTACTCCATCCAGGTCCCTGGGAACAGGCATTATCTTGTCAATGCCTGTTCGTGGTATGGCCAAGGGATGGGCCATCCAGCACCAACATCCATGCCTTCTACACTTCACTTGTCGGCCTGTGTTGGCATTGGCATCTCTGTGGGAAGCCCAGCCTTATCAGCTTGGGAAGTTACCTCCTTACCAGCTAAACAGGAGTGGCTTCTCCAGATCCTTGTGCTCTTGACTTGTTAGATGGGAGTCACCAATAGGTCACAAAAGAACTCCGGTTTCAGAAAACAAGAATGGGGATAGTCAGAGTGCAAGACAAGACTTTGGAAAGATTAGAGATTAGGCCAGGCATGGTGGTGCACATTTGTAATCCCAGCAACTCAGGTGACTGAGGCAGGAGGATCTCAAGTTCAAGGTCAGCCTGGGCAATTTACCAAGATCCCTTCTCAGAATAAAATAAATTAAAAAGTGTTGGGGATATAGCAGCTCAGAGGTAGAATACTCCTGTATTCAATCTCTAGTGCTGCCCCCCCCCCCAAAAAAAAAAAAAAGACTAGAGCTGGGTACCAGGAAGGCAGTGGGTTCACTCAGATGAGGGAACAGGCAAGGCACACACCCTAAGACAAAGCCTCAGAAGCAAGAAGCCCATGTGTGCAGTGGGTCCTGGTTCCAGAGCTATGGTGCCCATCCACTCACACACTCACACACCCTGTCTTACTTGTATATTCTTACAATTGGAAAAGGAGGAGCCTCTAGCAAGGAGAAGTAGTATCCAGTGAGGTAAAAAGAATCACAGTGGCACATGCCTGTAATCCTCGCAGCTTGGGAGGCTGAGACAGGAGGATCGTGAGTTCAAAGCCAGTCTCAGCAACTTAGCAAGGCCCTAAGCAACTCAGAGAGATTCTGTCTCTTTAAAAAAAGAAAGAAAAAAAAAAAAAAAAACAGGCTGGCAATGTGGCTCAGTGGTTGAGTGCCCTTCGGTTCAATCCCCCATACCAAAAAAAGAAGAAGAAGAAGAAGAGGAGGAGGAAGAGGAAGAAGAAGGAGGAGGAGGACAGTGTGATGTGCCAGAAGCAGAAGCCAGGTAAAATAAGGTTTCAAAGGAGAGAGCCACCCATTGTGCTAAAGTTGCTGCCAGCAGCGAAAGATGAAGATTTCTGAGACTTACCCTTTGGAACTGGCAAAATAGGAGTCATTGGCAATCCTGACAAGAACACTTTCAAGAGAGAATAGGAAGGAAAGAAGAGAAAATGATGAGTATTGATGTCTTTTGTGGAATTTTGCTCCCAAGAGCAGATATATACATTTATACAAAGATTCATTTATTTGAGAAATCCTTGTGGAGGCCCTAATCTCCATGAGGATCTGCACCAAGCACTGAAGTAAGCAGCCTGGTCCTTGCCCTTGGCATCTTGCAAAGTGGGGGGTGAATGAATGAGATGAAGTCTCAGTTCTCCCATGATTTGAACTTCGTTTTCTTTACTGTTCAGAGAGCATTATGAGAAAACTCCACCCTGTTTACAGAACTTAGAAATGTCCCAAATTTACTGTGCCAGTTCCAAATGTTCTGAACTATTATCATACCATTCTGGGTTCTAAATTTTCTTTTCAGTTGTCAATGGACCTTTACTTTATTTCTTCATCTATGGTGCTGAGAATTGAACCCAATGTTTCATCCATGCTAGGCAAGTGCTCTACCACTGAGCTACAACCCCAGCCCCTGGGTTCTAATTTTTGATCTAGCAAATGTGGTCATTGCCAGGAGCAGTGCACATGTGACCTGCAGGTGTTCTATCAGTACCAGTCATTATTCAAAACTGGTCTAGATTAAAGAGGCAGCATGGCCACTCCTTTCTGTGTGCTTTCAGGTAACTTGTCCATCCCTCCTTCCCAGCACTCACCTCCCTTTATTTTTAATGTGTTATCAGTGTGTGCCTCACTCAAATAGCATCTGACGTGGGGGCTGGCATGCACTCTAATTTCTCAATAAAGATTTATTGGATTTCTGAATGGATGGATAAATGGTGGGTGACATAGACAAGCAAACAGCAAATTATGATTTAAGACCAAATGAAATGATAATTATCATCAGTAACATTTATCGAGGACTTACTATGTATAAAACCTGATACTAATTTTTCTACATGTCATCTCACATCTCTCTCACCACTCCTCTAGGAGGTAGAGAGCATCACCTTGCAGATGAGAAGACAGGGGCTCAGAGAGGTTAAGTCGCTTGCCCAAGACACAAAAGTTCCGGAGGTCCTGAAGTCAGGGCTCCAGCTCCACCAGTCCAGGGTTATTCACCCTAGCAAGCCAGAGGGTTACAGGAAGAGTCCCTTGGCCTTTGGGTTGTCCTTTTTGGTCCAATCAATGCAGAACCCAGACAATTGGCCATGAACCCACCGTTTAAATCTCCCCTCCTTCGCCAGGGCAGCCTAACCAGGCTTGTCCAACTGGAGCAACCGCCAGGGAAGGAGCTGAGAGTGGTTCATTCCTCTTTTACAGCCCTTGTCAAATTCCAAAGCAAGTCGTAAATTCATTAACCTCGTAGGGATTAAGCTGTACAGCTTACTTAGCACCATAAACAAGATCATTGGGATGTTGATTTTCCCCTTTTATTGCTTCACTCAAGAAAAGCTTAGCTGGCTCCAGCCCTGGAAACAGGGGTTGGCTCTCCTAAAGCTTGTCAGGATGCTGGGGAAATCCCAGCTGGCTGTCCCCTAGTAGTGGTATAGGCAGGACTAGGGCTTGGGGCCCAGGTATATGTAGCCTGAGAATTTCTCCCCTTGGTTTGTGTTGGCACAGCCAGAAGCAGCATTTCCAAACCAGTGGCTGAGCTTCAGTTTCTGGAGCTGGAGCTGGACATGCTGGGGGAAAGCGGAAGACAGGGGCTCTAATGCCTGCCCTCCAGCAAACCTGGCTCTCCTGTCAAAGATGGTCACAAGATGACATCACCCTTCCTTCTTATTGCTCCCCCAGCCCCTGGAGTTTACCCTATCATTGTCTGTGTAACCTGTGTCTCTTCAACAGAGACCAGGAACTGTCCCTCTCCTGGGCTTGGGATCCATTTCCCCCTGTCCTATCTGAGGCCTGGCTCTAGCAGTGATCCCCTCTCCTGGAGCTCCAGCTCTCTTCCATATCTGAAACACAAGACCCCCTACAGTCATCCTCCAGACCCGGTGTTCTCCCAGCAAACACAAGCCTCTCTCTCCTCCCTTCACATTCTGGGATAGGCTGTCCACACCTGACACCTGCCCACACCCCTCCCTCCCTCACTCCTTAAGCCACTGCAGCTTTGCCTACATCCCCACCTCTCCCTTGACCCTACATTTGCCAAGGTCAACAACTGCTGCAAAGTTTCAAATCCAGCAACAGCATTTTTATTCATTTATCTGTGTTCTGCTTAACAGATGTTTAAGAGGTTCCTAGATGCTGGTGACAATAGTAAGAAAAACAGAAGAGAACTGAGACATTTAATAAGCTGAATTGTTATGAGCAACAGTTCATAAGCTCAGACTATGCGGGCCCACCTAGGTGCTCACCTTGACTCTGCTGCTTTCTAAGTTCTGTGACCTTGAGCAAGCTCCTCACCCTCTTTCTCTGGTTTTCTGAGCTCTAAATGGGATAATCATAGTATTGTGTAGATTGCTGCGAGGTTGAAATAAATCATCAAGGCCAAATCTTTAAGTGAGTGCACGGTGCCTAGCAAGTGCTCTGCCTAATGTCACACAGCTGGCAAGCAGCAGGGCCCAGCTGTAAACCCAAATCTACCTGCTCCAAACTCTCGCCCTCTAGTGGCATTGTGCTAACTCCCTGTTCTTTCTGCCTCTCCCCTCCACCCCACTGTCCTGGACTCTTTGGGCTTTCCCAGTGGTAGTCACCTGGAATGTGTTTGCTCAACATATTAATTTAATCAGTGGCGCTGTGCATGGGGAAGTTAGGCATCTAGAACAACAATTATCTCATGGATAGAAGTGAGGTGGGGAAAAGAGAACCATTTTGAAGAGAAGATAATTATTTCTGATTTCAGTCTGTTTCATTTGGGAAACAATAAAGCATCCAAATGGTTATGTCCTTTGGGCAGTTGACAAATCAGGATGGGAGTGCTGGAGAGACGCCCAGTTGGAAGAAGGTTTGGGAGTCATGGGAAGAATTGTGGAAAGTTGACGTCTAAGGAGGGAAGAAAATAAATTCTCTGAAAGCGAACAGCACAGGAGCAGACCTGGAGTCAGAGGAACTGGGACACGGAGATAGTGCTGACTTTCGGACAGCCGAGGAGGAGCAAAGGAGTGAGGACAGACCGAGGTGTGAAATGGAAGTGTGGGAGCACCAGGGAGAGGCCACAGACACTGTGGTAAGGAGGCCACAGTTTCCACAGGTTTCATGAGCTGCTGAGGATGACACCATGAGAATGACACCAAAGGGACAAAAGCTGCATCCCAGAAAGTCAGGAGATGAGACAACAGGCTCAGGCTCTTGTTCCAGGAGGCAGATTAAAGGACAGAAGAAAAGTAGGGTACAGGGTTCATGAAGTAGCAAGGTTAAGGGGCAGGGATTGGGGTGTTGCTCAGTGGTAGAGCACTCTTCTAGCATGCACAAGGCCCTGGGTCCAATCCCCAGCACCAGAAAAGGAGAAAAAAAAAAGAGAAATTTACATTTAACTTGGAAGAACAGAAGCAAGAGGAGAAGAATAATAACAAGGATGAGGTCCCTGCCAGGCAGTGAGGGAACTGGTCCCAGAAGATAGTAGGCACTAGTTCAGGTGAAAAGGCAGAAATTCTGAAAACTGAAAATGGAAGGAAACAAGTAGAGGCAAATGGTGTCTGAACTGAAGACAGGATTTGCCTGGTCTTCTCAGTAACAGAATAAGAACAACAACAATGATAATAAAAAGTTTATTTGGAGCCGGGCGTGGTGGCGCATGCCTGTAATCCCAGCACTTTGGGAGGCTGAGGCAGGAGGATCGAGAGTTCAAAGTCAGCCTCAGCAATGGCGAGGCACTTAGCAACTCAGTGAGACCCTGTCTCTAAATAAAATACAAAAAAGGGCTGGAGATGTGACCCAGTGGACGAGTGCCCCTGAGTTCAATCCCTGGTACCACAAAAAAAAAAAAAAAAAAAAAAAAAAATTTATTTGGGCCAGGCACGGTGGCACACGCCTGTAATCCCAGCACTTGGGAGGCTGAGGCAGGAGGATTGCGAGTTCAAAGCCAGCCTCAGCAGTGGTGAGGCACTTAGCAACTCAGTGAGACCCTGTCTCTAATAAATACTAAAAAGGGATGGGGATGTTGAGTGCCCCTGAGTTCAATCCCCGGTACCAAAAAAAAAAAAAAAAAAAAAAGAAAAGAAAAAGTTTATTTGGTAGCACAATTTGGGAGATGCAAATCTGAACTGTTTTCCTCCTCCAATCTCTATACCTGGTCAAATACTTTTCCTTGGATGGGTAGTCAATCCCCTAACAAAATGGGCAAATCCCACCCCCTTCCACTTCTAGTTACTTTGGATTCTTAAGTTTGCACAGTTTGAAATTCTAATCTGGTTTAAGCTATTCCTCGCCTTTTATTACCCCTTCTCTCCATTACCTGGGGGTGGGGGGCATGTCTGCCTCTGGAACCTTCCCTTGCCCCAGGTTCCTCTTCAAGAGAAGAGCAAGAAGGGATGCAATGGTCTCTCCGGGTGGTGGTGCAGCTGGGGTATCAGGGTTCCCTGCAGAGCTGGTCCTCCTGAAGGTGCATGTGCTCAAACAACTTAAAATGCCTGAGCCTTGGTTCGCTTCCTCTTCTATAAAATAAGTAACACTAACTTAGAATGCCCTCAGGATTAGTGTGAAGGATTAGACAAATGCTTGTAAAGCCCCTTATCCATAGCACTTGCTCCACAAATGGAACTCTCATTACTGGGTGCGTGAGGATAGCTCCTGGGCATGAATGTACATTTGTGTCTGTCAGGATGTGTGTGTGTGTGTGTGTGTGCGTGTGTGTACACCTGTGTGTGCAAGAGAGAGTTATGTGTGGGCTGGGGATGGGGCACCCTGTGAGTCAGCTATTGTGTGTGTCATTGCCTACAGCTGACCCCAGGGCTGTAAATCCTGCTTCTATGCCCGCTAGAGTGAGCACTTTATAGCCCAAGGTCAGGCCCATGAATCATAAGTGGGGCTGGCAGGAAGCAATCAGGCAGGGCTGGGTGGAGCTGGGTGGGAGGAGGCCCGAGGATTCCCACCACTTCGAGAGGAGCCCCCGGTGTAACCTGCAATCCCCATCTCTGGGAGACTGTGGCCCGGCCCTGCCCTGCCAGGACCGGCCTCTCCATGCTCTGGGGCACCAGCACAGCCAGTGGGTGAGCTGTGTGCTTCAGGCCTTTCTCTTGAAGGATGTGGGTCCTGAGCCCAGAGCCCACAGCCTGGTGGATGTGGAGCGGCCACCCTCCAAGCCCAGTGCTTTTATTTCTTCTTGCTTTTCCAATCTGTCTTGGGGAAAGTGGCCCCAATAAGGCAGCCCTTTCACTCTGAAACCTTTTTATGACTCCAGCCATAATTAACTTGAGTAATAAAATTTTTCAAATCCAAATAGATATAATTAACATTTAATGCCCCTGGTTGGTGCTGGTGGCTGGGCCCATTAAGAGCACTGTATTGATTGAGAAGGTGAGCCAGCTGGGCCTGCTGCTGGGCCAGGGGGCAGAGGTGGCTAGAGCCAGGGCTGCCTATGAGCAGAGCCCAAGCCCAGGTGTGAGGAAGGTGGCAGGTTGCCAATCCCCACCCCCACCTGGGTGATCAGGATGGGACTACTCTGGCTGGGTGGACTCCTCTCTGCTGTCAGTCTCCCTTGGCTCTCCTACCTTCAGGCCCCGTGGTCCCCAGCATCCCTTCTCACCAGGCACTTCTGCACCAGCACTTACACTGCCTTTCTGGTGCTGGAGGCCTGCCTTCTCCCCAGAACTTAATGGACTTCCCAGGACAAGGTTGTGTCTTCTCCCTAAGGAGCCCCCTGGCTTTGGGGCACATCTCCTCCCCCTGTTCTTCCTGACTGCACCCCTGCTCCACTGTGTAGTCCAGGTTGAGCTCTAAACCCATTTAGTCAGAGAAGAAAGCTTATCTATCTCTGGGGCGGATCTTACACCTTCCCAAAACTTCACGTCCCCCAGGGAGCTGCAGAGTGGTACAGTTTCAGAGAGCATTCCTTTGAATCCCAGCCCCTCCACTTTCCTGCTATGTGACCTTAGGTAAGTACCCAAGTTTCTCCAAGCCCCAGTGTCCTTTTCTGTAAAATAAGAATAACAAGAATATCCACCTTCTAAAGATGCAGTAACATCAATCTTACCTTACACATCACGAGAGTCCAAGGTCAGCAATCACTGTCTCCACGTTACATGTAAAACTCGAACTTCAAGAAGGCAAAACCCATATTCTTGTGGCTTATATTTCTCTCTCTCTCTCTCTCTCTCTCTCTCTCTCTCTCTCTCTCAAAAGTTAACTCTAATATATATTTATAAGCATCTAATCTAGGGACTACTCAGGGAACATCTCACTGGAAATAAGATAATCCTAAGACCAGGACACTGTATGCAGGGTACTCCTGGTCTGGAGGGGCACAAGGGACTGAAAGGGAATGCGCATCATAGACTGGTTTAAGTTAAGGCTACAGAGGAGAAGCGGGCAGGCTATGGGCCCTGGTGCAAACTAGAATGAAAAATGTTGTAGGAGAAATAGGTAAAGGTCCTGAGTTCAAGGTAAATCCAGCTATGAGAACAGAAGCACTGCCAGGGATGGGGAGGGCACACTGGGGATTATGTGTGTAGCTCTGGGTCTGGGACAATAGGGGTGCTGGAACGGATATGGTCCTCACAGAACCAGGCCGTCGCCCACAGGGAGCCCATAGGCTCAGGCCCTGCTGTGCAAGAAGAGGCTACTTAGGAGCTGAGTTCCTTTCTTGGTCCATCTTTGCTACTACCATGTCCCCCTGCTCCCAAATTTATAATCTTCTGCTCTCCATGAAACTCAGCATTTCCTGTCCTCCAAGGAAAGTTGCCTTCCTGGCCTTTAGAAACCTCATTCCTCCTCCAAACTCTTTAAACCCAACAGGGGCCTTGAATACTTCCTGATTTAGCCCGAGTCTTATATTTAAACTTGATTGAGTCTCTGCTTTGTCTACTGCCCCCTTCCAGGACTGCCGACACCAGAGCTGGTGCCTAGAAAGGTGGAGGTAGGAGGGCATGCCCTCATCCCTCCACTCACTCATTCACATGACATCACTGGCTGTGCCCAGCCCTGCTGAAGAAAGAGCAAGTAAATATGTAATTATAATCAGGGAAGGCCCGGGGCTGGAGGGCATGTGGGGGACTTGAAAGGCTCAGATAGACTGCTTCTGCAAGAGTAAACCTGGAAGCTGAGTTGTCCAGGCTGAGGGAACAGTGTGTTTAAGAGCCCAACAGTGAGAGAAAATGGCCCATTAGAGAAACTGAAAGAATTCAGTGGGACCAGAACAGAGATGAGCAGAGTGAGAAGCAGTAAGAGCCGAGGCTGTCCAGCTCAACAACCGTCCACACCAAATGCCCCTGCAGGACTTGCTAAGGGACTCAGGCCCTTTCCAGTCCCAGCTGCATCTGTGCAGGTGGTGGGACTTAGGGCATCTCACTTCTGAGTCAAATGGGCATGATAACCTCAGGTACCTGCGCCAAGTGTTGAATTGCTTCATGCTGGGCCAGTGCCTGGCTTATTAGGTAGGGCTAGAGACCTGGCCAGGGCATGTCTTCTGAAAAGGACAATTCCAGTCACAAGCCTTAATTCCCTCTGTCTAAATATTGAGGGTGTTCAACGACATGGTCCATATGTCCCACCAGCTCTAAAATGCCTGCAGAACAAAGGCCCAGGGTAGCCCACTGACCCTTAGTGCAGGGACTCCTCACTCGTACACTCCCCTATTCCAGCCTCACTGGCCCCACTCGCCACCTCTCAGCCTTTTTCTTAGTTATTGCTCCACCCTTGCTTCTCTTGCCACCCTACCCTCCGGACTTCTGCCACTGCCTCCTCCAGGAAGCCCTCTCCCCGGAGCCCTGGCCTCATTCTCCTCCTTAGCTCTTCTCTCATCAGCCTCGCAGTGCTGTCTTATTGGGCCCAGCCTGGCTTCTGAGCCTGGCTCTCATTCCTCCACACCAGCAGAGAATTGACTCTCAAACTTTGAGGGTGTTCCAGTTCCAAGTTTAGAACAGGTTATGATAAAAATGAAAGGAGAGAACAGACAGAACGACAGACAGAAGCAGAGGGAGTAGAGCAGTCCCTCCCATGAGTAGCCCCAACCTGAGTCATGGTTCGTTCTCGCAGCCCTGCTCTGTGATGAGAGCTAAGAACTAGGAGGGCAAGGGAGCCTGGGGCTGGGGCTGTACAGCCAGGGGAGCTGCTGCTGATTGCGAGGTTCACTGCGCAGTTGGTAACAGGCTGTGCCTGGCCAGGCCTCCTAGCTGCCCTCTGTCTCAAGCCCTCTTGGCAACAAACTCTAGCCCAACCCCCCATGCAGCTGCCTCCTCATGACACAGGCCTGTGTTGTCCTGTTGATCACTGACCACTATAACTGGGGAAGGGCCAGAACTCCATGGGAGGAGGATCTTGAGAGCCATGGGCAAAGTCCCCAGGCCCCCAGGTTGTCAGCCCTGACCTCTTGTTCTTCTAGGCTCACTGCAGTTCCATGACCCCTCCTACCCCCACACACATACAGAGACACACTAAGACTCACTCTATGCAAGTCCCTCTGCTTCAGGGGACATGTACCCATCTCATTCATTTGCTAAAGTGATAGAGAGGCCAGTGCTGTCCTCAATCTCTACAAGAGAAGAAGACTTGAGTAGATGACGGCACTGACCCAGACATACATGACTAGTAATGCCAAAGCTGGTTTCAATACCAGGTCTGTCTGACTCTAAAACCCATGTTCCACCCTCCCAGCCTGCTTGCCTCCCTCCTGTTTTCTGCTTCAGCCTGGCCCTGGGATTCTGCCTATGACAGAGACACCAGTGTAGATGCAGGGAGAAGGAGCAGCAGGGACCAGTAGTAGTAGGGAATGCCAATGCAGAGAGACTCAAGAAGACACATGCTGGAGGGAAGAGGAGAACATTTTTGGTGAAGACTTGGACTCAGAGCTGCCATGGTTTCTCTGCAACTCTCTCTTGGTCATGGAAGCCCAGTAGTCAGCCCCCCAACAGATACAGGGGCAAAGCCTATCTGATCTCCTCTCTTAACTCATGCCTGAGCCCAGGCCAGCCCATGGGGACCTGGCACTTGCTTGGATTCAATAGGAAAGCAAGGGTCCCTTCCCTTTCTCCTCCCATGGCCTACACCCAGCAGAAGGCAGAGCAAGATTAGACCGACCCTCCTGCACAGTTGGCCTTTGCTTCCTGATGAGGACTCCTTTGGCCAGATGTTTTCACTATAGTAGAGAGATGCAGCACAAGAAGAAGGTCGCCCAAAGTTTTATTCTTAAGCTGAAACATGACTTTGGCAATGATTTTCACTTTTCATTATCTCAAGATACTTTCCTTGCCTAAAGTGCTAAATATCTCAGGGTCTTAATAATAATAATAATAATAATAATAATAATAATAATAATGACAAACACCTAAAATAAAGGGCTTACATGTGTCAGCACTATTCCAATGACTTTATACATAACCTCGTAAAGCAAGTACACTTACTCTTTCCATTTTATAGATGAGGTACAGAGAAGTCAAGTAACTTTTCCAAGATATTCAAAAGGATCTTTTTATTCCAATGGTTGATGAGAAAGTGTAAAATTGTAGAGACATTTTGTAAATGTGGAGTTACTTTATAAATGCAGAGGTAGGGGCTGGGGTTGTGGCTCAGCGGTAGAGCACTTGCCTAGCACGTGCGCAGCCCGGGTTCGATCCTCAGCACCACGTAAACATAAATGTATCACATTGCGTACAACTAAAGCAAATAAATAAATATTAAAAAATAAAATAAATGCAGAGGTAGTTTTCCCTGCAGAGGTGTTTATAAACGGGCGGGAGGTGCATGCTTTTGAAAGGCAGCAGTGTTTGGCACATGCAGAGGTATTTTTAATTATGTGGTGCCTCACAGTGTGAGATATGGCTCTTCCCTGACTCCTATACACCACACCTGAGGAGTGGGTCACAGTGAAATGCCCTCCAGGGCAAGGGCAAATTGCTTCTTAATATAAATTGCATTCCTGGGCTGGAGGTGTGGCTCAGTAGTAGAGTGGCATGCTTAGTGTGTATGAGGCCTGGGTTGGACCCGCAGCATTGAAATTTTATTTTATTTGTTGTAGTTGTTGTTACTAAAATTGCATTCCTACTTAAAATTCACAGACTGTCAGACTTGGAAGGGGTAAACTCTCATAGCCCAAATCATATAACCTATTGCTCCTGCAGGAATCTCCTTCTATACTGCACAGAAGAGCCAGACAGTAGGCAGGAATAGGAAGGAAGATGGTCCCTCAGAAAGAAAAGCCCTGGAGGGTGCCTTGCCCACCCACTCCCCACACAGCCACACCTCCTCCCTCCTAACCTGCAGTCAGGGCTGGGCTGGATACAATTCCTCTCTGCCTTCCCCAAGTCCTGGGAAATGGAGCCGTTAGGACAGAGCAGAATAGCATAGGGTTGGCCAAGGGTCTCTATCCCCCAACAGTGTAGGATCTGAGAGGTCTGGAGCATGCTTGTTCTCCATGAGGCTGCCCATTGGTTCTTTTCCTCTGCTGCACTCAGAGCTGAGTCCAGGAGGAGCTTCGTCCAGGCATGTGTGCCCAGACCCTACTGCCTCACCATCCTGGCCCAAACTGGCATCCAGAGGAAAGCATGGCAGAGGACCAAGAATTATCAGAAAGGCTAAGGGGGCTTTTTATGCGATGGATGGTCCTTTGGGAAATGGGGAACTAGAATTGCATCGGGGTTTAGATTTAATTTTAGGACTTGGGCTAGGAGGCAGGGCTGGGTAGGCCCAGAGAACTGGGTGTAGGTTTTGGTTCAGAACTTCTCTAGAAACTACCTGCTTCACGCTGGTCTAGCTAAGTCTGTCTCCAAAAGAGGGAATCCGTCATAACCACTCTTGACCTCTAATTCTGAACTTTACTGAAAGAAATAGAAATGAGGGTGAGGGCCGGGCGCGGTGGCGCACGCCTGTAATCCCAGCACTTTGGGAGGCTGAGGCAGGAGGATCGCGAGTTCAAAGCCAGCCTCAGCAATGGGGAAGCACTTAGCAACTCAGTGAGACCCTGTCTCTAAATAAAATACAAAAAAAGGTCTGGGGATGTGACCCAGTGGTCAAGTGCCCCTGAGTTCATCCCTGGTACCAAAAAAAAAAAAAAAAAAAAAAAAAAAAAAAAAAAAAAAAGAAAAGAAATGAGGGTGAGGGTTGACTTTAAAAGAAAGTAGAGTTGGTATCCCCACAGTGGGGAGCTGCTTTATTAGGAACTTGCTACTAAAGGGTGGCAGACCAGCAGCATGGGTGTCACCTAGGAGCTTAGAAGAAATGCAGTCTTGGGACCCACTCCAGAGTGGCTGACATGGAATCCACATGAAAATGTGAACCCCCAAGTGTTCTGTGTACACTTAAAGTTTGAGGAGCCCTGGTGAAGGTTTTCCTGGCAGGAAGGCCTGAGATAGGGACAGGAGGCCCAGAGACACCCAGTACCGTGGCCTGCTCCAGGGCCCCTGCCTAACACCCCCTCCCAGTGCTGGAGCCACAGTGACACCTACTGGCCATGGGCACCTAGACCACCTCCTCTAGGACATCTGGACCCTGTGGTCCAGCCCTGCCTGGCCTGCACCCCTCTGAAGCAGACATTCCTGAATTCTGGAGATCCGGCTTCCCCATCTGGACTGGAGCAGGCATAGGAAGGGCGGGCTCAGTGTGGAGCAGGGCTGTGTGCAGGCTGGAGCCTGAGGCCTCAGTGGGAAAAGGGCAGGACAAATAAGGAGGTGTTTCACAGGTGCACAATGCTCAGGACACATCCCAGGCCCTGGCCTTTTCTCCAGACTCAGCAACACTGGGCACATGTTTGTCTGCTCTCTTCACTTAACCCTCCGCCAGATGAACAGCTGGCTTCCCATCCCAACCAGCGTCAGGCTGAAGCCCTTTGGGGGTACGGTTTGGACCTATGTCTAAATGACTCTTCCTGGAAGTGGATTTTTAGGAGGGACCATTTAAAAGCAGCTCAGGGAAGGGGAAGAGGGTAGGATATTTCTGATCTAGGTTGGTGATTGATAGAGACTCTCATGACTGAATTCTAAGTCAAAAGGGGAGACTAAAGCCAAAGAGTAGTAAAAAGATAGGGAAGGAAGCCAACCCACTTCCAAGGCAAGGTTCAGCTGGCTCACTCCCAAGGGACCTTGTTTGCCCAGGGCTACGAGGGAAGAGAAAAGGGCTTCTTTCTGTGCAGTAGTGATCTGCACCCCACTACCACCATGCATCATTTCCGGATCCCATTTATTGCTGGATGCCCTCCCTCTAGTCTGCTCTCAGCAGTGAGAGGGGTTTGTCTGAGAACTAAATAAATGTGATTGCCCACCAGTGCCTGCCATTAGTGGTGATTAGTTAAAACATCAGAGTCTAAACAGTCAATTGGTTCTAATAATTAATACTATGGCTCAATGGTGATTGAGAGAGGGAGGGAGAGAGAGAGAGAATAAAAGGAAAGGGAAACAGAATTGACCAAGGGGCCCTTGCTGTGTAGCTCCCACTTCTAGACCCACATCTAGTGATACAATACTAGGGTGCATCTAGCTCTGAATCCTGTGCTTTTTGTAAGACATTTTACATAAATTACATCCTGAGTTATCACAACCACCCTGTTAGGCAATATAATTATTATCTTCATTCTATAGGTAAGAAAAATGAGGTACAGGAAGGTAAAAGCTACTAGATGCTCAGTAACAATATGTTGAATGAATGGATAAATAAATGAATGAAGTAGCCAGAACTGAAATTCAAACCCAGGTTAACCCTAAGGGATAGAGAGAGGAGAATGGGGGACACACCTCATCCACCCTTCTCAGTCTCAATATACTCAGCTCCCCACACATATACACACCCTTCTCTCTCTTACACATGCTTTTTTCTTTATCTCACACACACCTCTGTTTCTCTCACACACATATCCTTCCCTCTCCTCTCTCACCCCTGTCTCTTTTCTCTCACACACATACCCCTCGCTCTCTTTTCCCCTCCCCCCTTTTCCTCACACAAACCCACCTCTCTCTCCTACCTTACCCCCTCCGGCCCCCTGGTGTTGTGCCCTACCCCCGCTACTTCACACACAACGCATCCCTGTGAGTCACACACACCCTTGCTCTTGTCCCCCACCTCACACAATCACCTCTCACAAGGCTCTCCTGCACCAGCCTGCCTCCCTCCCACTCACACTCAGTCACCTCTCCCTTTCACACTCACACACCCACCTCCCTCTGAACCACACTCTTTCTCTCTCACATCTTCTCACATCCTCTCCCTCACACACACCTGCTCTCTCCAGGGCCCTTGTCTGTCTCCCTCAGTGCTGTACCTCTAGTTTGTAGAATGTCACCAGCCCAGAGTGCTCCAAGAGTGTTTGGGACATGAAGGAAGCACACCTCTCCACCTCCAACACTCCACCCCACACCCCACACAGGTGTGTACTCTGGGCCTTATCTCAGAACCAGCCCCTCTGCTCCCCTGTGTTTTGTTTCTTTATAGTTCTGGGGATTGAACATAGGGCCTTGTGCATGTGAGGGAAGCACTCTACCAACTGAGCTATATCCCCAGCCCTGCACCCCTGTTTATTGCCCCTCCACCAGGAGTCAAGCCCCAGAGGCCTCCAGCTGTGCACTCTCTAGTTGGACTTGCTAACCTTTAAACTGTCCCCCTAATCTCAAAGAGCTGAGTGGACTTCCCTGCCTGGGACTGGGGAGGGGGTACCAGAAAGGGGGCTAAGCCCAGAGTCCTCAGTCATCCTGGAGCAGGCTCAGCCGCTCCCTGCCCCCTCCCCAGGTCAGGAGCAGCAGCAGGAGCAGCGGGAGCAGGATGGCTGTGTGTGCATTGCTATTAATCACCCCTCCTGGTCCGCTAACGAGGCTAATGCGGTAAGTGACAATAGCCCATCTTGGTTCCTGATTTAGGGGCTTGGGACGGAAGCTGGGCTCCTGGGAGTGAAGACGTGAATTCTCCACGACACTAAACCTTCAAATAAATCTCCTCCAGTCAGAGAAGCCCAGGGCACTAAATCCCACGCGCCGGTAATTGAAACCCTTAGAGCTTTCTTGGGTAGGGAAATTGCTGAGAGAGAGCACGCGCAGCCCAGGGGTTCCGGGTGGGGTGGTGGGCCAGGGTGGAGGCCTGCAGAAGTCTCTCTAAAGGGGGAGGTTTCCAGGGCCCCTCTAAGAGCATGTGGGCATCTGCCTGTCTTGATGCATACATCTGTTTGTCCACATTTTTAGGCATGGAATTTACTATCTGGTTATGTTCCTGTGGTCACTGCTCACCCATTTCCCACCAGGTCAATAAATGCTTGATATTTCAGCAGGAAACCATATGGAGCTTCTCTCTTTTAAGAGCTTCTACCTTTTGAAGCTCTTGGGACATCTCACTCTCAGTGACCATGAACAAGCCTTCATTTAAGCAAAAGGGATTTTCAGCATTCCTTTCATTGCCTTCTGTCACCTATTCCTACCTCTCTCACCCCCACACTCTCCCTCCCCATTTCCCACTCTCTCTCCAGACATTCTCCTATAGGCCTTTCAAGTCCTTGTCCCATTAACATGGTCACTCATCAGTTACTAACACAACACCCACTCTCTGCCAGACCCCAGGGTGAATCAGGTAATCTCCCTGCCCTCAAGGAGCTCACAGCAGGAAACTGGACACATCATTGCAATATTATATGTGTGTAATCACAGAGGTATAGATATATAGAGAACAGAATGTAGAAAAGAGAATAACTATCAGGGAAGGCTTCAAAGAAGAAGAATTGTCTGAGGATAGTCTTAAAGAATAAATAAGAGTTACAAGCTACTCATGGGAGACAGATGTCATGGGCATTATTGGCACTGAGAATCTAGGTCTTGTCTAGCCAGAGCACACAGTATTGCTGAAGGGCATGTGAGACTGGAGAGGGGCTTGGGTGATAAGGATTATGCTTTGGGCTGTGGGGGGTCAGGGAAGGGTCTTAGTTGCTGAATGATAGGATCTGATTTGTGTTTCAGGAAGCTCCTTCTGTAGAGATGGAAATAGATTAGAGGGGAGAGAGATGTGCTAACAGACTTAACATTAAAGACTAAAGGTGATGTTGAACCAGGGTGATGGAGAAAAGTAGTTCCCATGGGTACTTAGGAGGTAAAAACAGCTAAGATGATTTACTGAATGTAGGGGCCTGACTAAAGAGTTAAGAGTCAAGATTGTTGATTTAGGGAAGGCTGTGGATGGTGGTGCCACTCACTGAAACAGAAAAACAGGGGGAGGGCAAAATAAGTCCCATTTCAGACAGGTTGAGCTTGAAAGGCCTATGGGACATCCAAGTGGAGAATCTTCTCACAGTGTCATACGTGGGTCAGCGCTGGAGGTAAGAACTGAGGGAATGAAACCTGAGTAGAGATCACACATAGAGTGTGCAGAGATGTGAAGGATGGCAAGGACAATAGTGACCATCAGAAGTGGCAGAGTGGCTGACAGCATGAAGGCTGATGTTCGGTTATCTGGGTTGAAAGTCCAACACATCCCCTCACCACATAACCATGGGCAAGTTACAGAACTTCTCTGTGTCTCTGTTTTCTCACTTAAAAAATGTGGATAAGTAGCGCAGTACTTGGCATAGAATAAGCGTGCGATCAGTGTTATGGCTTCTCTTCCTCCTCGTCTCTTCAAGTCCTACCCATCCATCAGTTCAGCCTGTGTCTCTTCTTCAGGGGAGGCTGTCTGGATTTTGACCAGGGCAAATCTCCATATCATGGGCCTCTGTAGCACTGTTTAACACAACTGCTATTTTACAATTGTTTGTATAAGTATTTTATTGCAGTTCCCTCACTAGACTGTAAGCTCCGCTAGGATGTAGACCTCATTGTCTCCCTAGTGCCTGATATAGTGCTTAACACATGAGAGACATGCAACAAGTATGTATGGAATTAATAGATAATGGATTAACTGGAGTATCCATTACAGTTAGCAAGTGATGATCATCAAGGACCTGATTGGGAGCAGTTTCCATAGAATAGTGGAGATGGAAATCAGTCTGCAGTGAGTTAAGGAGTAGCTAGGAGATAAAAGAGCATGAAAAGCAAGAAAGAGTCTTTGGAGCATCTTAGATGAGGAGGAAAGGATGTTTGTTACAGAAGGGATGGAAAGCTTGTTGATATGGTTGTACAATAGGAGAGACTTAGAGTTTATGTGCTCATGGAGGGAAGCAAGAAGAAGAAAGGGGAGGATGCAACAGAGAGGGGGAACCAACATTTTCCCCAGGGAACATAGGCAGGAATGGTATGCTAAGCCCAGGAGAAGTGAGTAGGCTAAAACTGAAATACGAATATCTCTTTCACTGAGACTGGAGTGGGAAGGAGGTGAGCTGAAGAGAGCTGAGGGAACTCATGCCCAAGGACTCCCCATTTCTGAGTGAAATAAGAAGCAAGGCCACCTAGAAGGAAAGAGGGGGACAGAAGATGAGGAGGTGACCCAAGATGGTAAAGTATTATTGAATTGTCTCTGTGGGAAAGGGAAGTCAGAGGCAACTAAGAACATGTAAAGGGATTGCTTAGTAGTGCTGAGATTGGAAACTGTGCATTTTTATTGGCACATATCTGCATGGTTTTGTGATTTTCCCCAGCTGCGCTTAGCCGCCTGTGTGTCTGAGACAAAAAGAGTAGTTGGATCATGGCAAAAACAAAGGAAGAAAAGAGGTTGAGTGTGTTGATGAGAGGGTGTTGGAATGATGTGCTGTGGGGTCCAGTCTGGCATCCATGAGTAAATGGAGGCTTGGGAGTTGAGAGGCAGGTAGAGGGAGGAACAAATATAGTGGGCACAGGGTACAAAGCCGGGAGAGGGAATTCTACCACAGAGCAAGTTACGTTGTTGACAAGATCCTCCAGGAAGAAGTAGAGTGCAGGAGAAAATAATAAGAGCTGAGGAGGTCAGGGAAATGACAGGGCTTGGCTGAGAAAGGTGAGGATCAAAGTCCTCGTGGAATGCAGAGAATGGTGGCTAACAGAGATGAGGTGGAATTCAGGGTGGAGACCTCCAAGAGCCCATTGGGTGGAGAAGCAATGGACTGCAAGACACTGGCCTCACCTCCTGGGAGAAGAGCCTGTCCTGAAGAGGACAGGAAAGAAGTCGTATCTCCAGGAATAAGTCAGGGTTCCAGGAACATGAAGAGAAGAAGTAAAGGGAGTATCCAGAACTGAGGATGAAGAGGAGGTTACTAGCGTGGTACTCATGGGAAGGTGGTAGAGAGACATCAGCTGGAGCCACCTCCAACCCCCATGTCAACAGCATCACTCTGGGGACTGTCTACATCTCTAGCCTTCCTTCCCTGACTTGATGTCTCTCCTGCTACTCCCCACTCCATCCCATATGCACATTCCCCATCTAATCCATAGATCCATCCCTCCTCCTCCCACACTCCCTCCCCAGTTGTCCCTCCCTGGACCCTTCCCCTGCCCTGCCCCACCCCAGCCGGCCTGAGTGAGCAGGAACCCCTGCACCTTCATTTCTCAGGTCACTGCTTGGCTAATGGGCTATTAATTTGCTCAATCGTCCCCTGTGAGGCAAACTCAATTTCTGCCAGCCAGTCGTCCCTCCCTGTCGACAGCGTGATTGATTGGAGGAACAGCTGTCACCGCCCGGCTGCCTGCTCCTTGCCTCCTTCCCTCAGAGTCCGCACCACCCCTCCTCCTCGGGCCGCCGCCCCGCGCCCACAGAGGCAGCGCACCCCTGCCACCTGCCCAAGGATCTGTCGCCAGCAATGAAAAATGACAGAAATATTTAAGGACAAATAAGGTTTCCCAACGCAATTGAAAATGATTACAGGCAGCTACAGATGGGGCCAATCTGATGCGCAGCAGCAAATCAAATCGAATTTCCTTATCGGCGTATTATTTTAGGCGTTATCTGGCACGTTGATGCAGTTATCAATTCAATTTCAGCCGCCGGGCCGCTGTTTACCGTCTCGCCTTTGCTGGGAAAAGGTAAACATGCTCAGCCCAGCAAATTAATTTCTGACTGAAGCCAGAGGCAGTAAAGGACTGCTACCCAGGACCCACAGCCTCCACCTTGGCCCTGGGCTCCAGAGGGCCAGGCCAGAGCTTGCCCAGGGAGCAGAAGCCCCACTAGCTGCCTGCCCCTGCCCCAAGCAGGATGCAGAGCTCCTAGGAGGCTGAGGTGACCGTTGTTGGCTCTGCTGCTGCTGCCAGGGAGAGGTGAAGGTCTCCCATTAATTCCCAGCTAAAAATGACAAATTCATCTTGGACGACAATTAAATGAAGTCAGTAATTGATGCTAATTGATCTCCAGATGCGAGGGCTCCCCTCAGCCTTAGCAGCACGTGGCTGTCTTGCTCACTCTCCCCACCCAGCCCTTCTCTTCCTCTATCTCCCTCTACTGCGCTCTCAGTCCTTGCTCCTTCCCTGGGGCTCTGGCTCTTTTGACTGCACAGGTCTGTGGGAGGCAGCTGGGCTGGGCCAGCAGGCAGTGCCTGAGGCTCGACAGCTGGCCCACTGCCAGTCCAGTCCCACAGGCACTTGTCAGTGCCCGGGCTCCACCCATCCGCCTAGAAAGCAGGTAACCCTGCCCTCCTCGGCCATTCAGGATTTATTGCCCACAGCTGTGGAGGTTCCCACTTCATTTTTATAAGCCCATAGTCAGAGCCAGCAGGGGGTAAAGCACACTTGAAGTTACTTTACTTTAAACAGTACAGTCTTAGCATTTTGGCTCCATGGCAAGGAAGGGATGGGGAGAGGGAAGTGGGTGACATGCTGGGGAGAATATGTAGATATATACTCAGGCCTCACATCAGTATATGTATAAGAGCTCAGGTGTGTATGTGTAGATGTGAAAAAACACCCAATCTTACATGAGCACCTGTGTGTTCAAACATTTGGGATGGTAACTGTGCATGTTCATATGTGGATATTTTCCTGAAGGGAGCCCTTTACTGCAGTTTGTAAAGCCTAATCCCAGGAAACGCTAGGAGGCCCCACCTACCCCACCCAACACTGGCCCGCCCAGCCCAGGAACTGTCTGGAAGTTATTAGCTCTAGGAGGAGGGGAACAAATTGTAGCTCCACAAGAGAAGAGAATCTGTAGTTATGTTTAGGAGAGCCAAGGTCAGGGGTGTGAAACAGCTGCGGTCCTCAAGCCCCACAAGCCTCTGAACCAGTTGGCTGGTGCACTTGGCTCAGCAAAGGCTCATGGGCCAAGGATTTAGGTTCCATGACCAGGACTCAGTGAGCTTGATTGTGCTTTGGCTCAGCACCTTTGGCTTCAGCTTGAGCCTAAGTTTGAGCCTAAACCTGTCCAGAGGCTGACCTCCACCTGGCTGTCCTGCAGATGTTTGCTACTGGTCAACCAGGAGGCTCATTTCAGGTCCCCTCTATTGCCAGAGACAAAAAATAGCATCCATCAAAATAGGGGTCAGAGCACCAGCCAGACTCTTGTACCTGAGGCTGGGAGGAAGCCATGTGGAATGGGCAGTGCCAATCTGAGCTTCTGTAGGCAGAGTGGAGGGAGAGGGAAGAGGCAAGGGCTTGTGGGCATGAGCTGTCACTCCTCCGTATAGGATCTGGGTATGTATGTCACACGCAAAGAACCTGATGCTGTGTGAAGGGGTCTATGCAAACCTTTTGGAAAGAAGAGGGAAAGCACGTCAAGAAAAGCCTGGATAGCAGGATGGATGACCAGATTAGGCCAGAGTCAGGGTGGGAGCAAGGAATCAGAGAAAGCCCCTGGTCAGCAAGGCAATGTTGGCATTGTTGGGGTTTCAGTAAGTCAACAATTAGTTATTCATTAATTCAAGGAATATTTATTGATTTATGTTATTACCATTACTTTTCTCTTACTTTGAGCTATGCCCTCTGCTAGATGCCAAGGTTATAGCCATGATCAAGTTAATTTTTGCCCTCAAGAAATTTACTATCTAAAGAAGATGACAGACACACACAGGCAATAATAACACTTACGTGCCAAGTCAAGGGGAGTCAAGGAAGGCTCCCTGGAAGAAGGAATTCTAGGTTGAGTCCTGAAGGATGAGTAAGAGTTAGCCAGCTTGTGCAAAGGGTCCTTGCCTATCCTTTCTGGTTGTCTGGCAAGCCCAAAGCAGACACCAATAGGCCTATTTGGTTGCACTATGGAAGGATGAATGGATGGGACACTTTTCATGCCTGATGTTGTTGGCTTCTGGAACTGATGAAAATGTCACCTCTGTCCCTTGGGTGCCAGCTGCCATCCTGGGGTCTGGGCAAGAGGGAACACAGCTGCTTGCAGGGTGTGCCTGGGCATCAGCAGATAAGTACGGGCCACAGCTAAATACACATCTCTCTCCTGCCTGCCCTACCCCCACCTCCTCGACCAGGGATGCCTATTAATCCTGACAAATGATGACTTACGAACATGTAATGCAAACTGATTCATCATACATTCAAATCCGCCGCCCCGCCCCAGCGGGAGGCCCCAGCCAGACAAGTGTATTACACGGATAATGTATTTGACGTATTAATAAAACCAGCCGCATTGCTCTGGCGCGGGGACTGGGGAATGCCAATATACGATGACAGATCACATATTGATGAAATCCAGATGTTTGGAATCATAGTCTTGGGGCCTTGTTCATATTGACTGAAGGTAAAAAATGCCATCTGTCAGCATGTTAACTCTTCCTGTCCCATATTCAACAGAGGCACCAATCATGGTTTTCTAGAGAGAAAAGGAGGAGGAAGGGAATGAGTGAGAGGGGAGAATGGATGAGTAATTCGGTGGTTTAAATGGATGATGGATGGATGAAGAGAAGGGTAGAATGGTTGTACTATGGATAGGATGATGCCTGATATTGTTGACCTCTTAGCAGCATTTGACTCTTGGTGACAATCACCCCTGCACCCTTGCCTCCTTGAAACTCTTCCCTTCTTGGCTTCAATGATATCACACTTTCCTTGTAATCATCTGCCCCTTGACTGTTCCTTCTTAGTCCTTGTGACTTAAACTTCCTTCATCTGTTAATGAAGGTTCTGCTCCAGATTCTTTTTAATGTATACTCCTTCCCTGGTTGATCTCACCTTCTTTTAACTTCATTCATTTACTCATTCAATAAATATTGCTTGAGTATTTACCATATGCCAGACCTTGTTCTAGGCACAAAGGATACAGTGGTAAACTTTAGTTCTTATGTGTATGTCAGCGTCTCCCAGGTCTATTCTCTAGCTCCACCTCACATAATCACACCTCAGCATTTTCACATAGATGTCTTAACAGTTCCTCAAACTAAACAGACCCAAAACTGAACTCATTTTCTTCCTTACCAAGCCTGCTTCTTCTTCTTCTCCTGTTTCATAAGTCAGCTAATGATCTACCACCTAGTAGTCACTCAAGTCAGAAATATTAGAATCATCCTTAACACTTTCCTTTTTTCTTTTCTTTTCTGGTGCTGGGGATTAAGACCAGGGGAACTCTATCACTAAGCTGCATCTCCAGCCCTTTTTTATTTTTTCATTTTGAGAAAGGGTCTCACTAAGTTGCTGAGGTTGGCCTCAGACTTGCAATCCTCCTACTTCAGCCTCTTGAGTCTCTGGTGTTACAGATGTGTGTCACCATGCCCATCCATCCTTAACCACTTCCTGTCCTTTAACCCCCAACATCCAATCCATCTGCTTCTGCTCATCCCCATCATCATCACTCTAGAGCAATGTCACCATTGTTTCCCACCTGAGTGAATGAAATAACCTCCTGTGTTTGCTTTTGCCCCTTAGACAATCAGCTACTTTGCAATTAGAATGATACTTTTAAAATACAAGTCTGATCAGTTGAGTAGAGGAAGGGCAACAAGGGGAAGGTACAGGGAAGGGGGAAAAGGAGACACTGGGGACTGAAAGGGAGCAAATTAAATCCCATACATGTATGATTGTGTCATAATGAACCCAACTATTTTGTATAACTATAATGCATTAATAAAAGCATTTTTAAAAACAAAAATAAAATATAAATCTGAAATGTTACTCCCCTTCTTAAAACTCTCCCAAAGGCTTCTGGTTATACATTAAAAAATAGTAATAACCAAAATCATTAATGTAGATAAAAAGTCCTCCAGAGGTCAGGGGATGTAGCTCAGTGATAGAGTACTTATCTAGCATGTGCAAGGCCCTGGGTTCAATCCCCAACACCACACACACACACACACACACACACACACATACACATACACACACACCAAAAAAAAAATTTCTCCAAGATGTGGCCTATCATCATAAGTTACTCACTCTGCTCTAGTCAAACTCCTTACATGGAATCTCTCCCCTATGTACCTTCAAACATGCTGTTTTCTATCTAGAACACTACTACTTTTCCCAGTGTAGTGCATGACCGGTTCCCATTTATCCTTCAGGCCTTTGCTTAAATATAACTTCTTTCACCTGTCAGACCAGATGATATGCTCTCATTAGTTCCATGTATTTTCTTTTTCCTAAAACCACTCTGGGAACAATTATTTAATGTCTCTATCCATAGTTAAGTCCCAAGTTCTCTGAGGACAGTTATTGTGGCTATCTTGTTTATTAATGTCTGACATCTGTATTAGAGCAGGCCCATAGTGGGTATGAGCAGACACCTGTGGAAAAGTACTGATCATGAGCTAGGTGAGTGGGTCCATAGGTAGGTAGGTAGTTGGGTATTGCTCAGGTTTGGATCAGACAGAACTGGATTTAAATCTCGGTAGTTCCCTTTGTAACTGTCATCACATTATTCTGAGCCCCATTTCCTTATTAGTGAGATAATAATTCCTACTTCACAGGACTGCCATGAGGTTTAAATGAGATAAATTAGGTGCAGTACCAAACTATAGCCTAGCATATAATGACACTCAGTAGCATTTTTTACTTAACAGAAAACAGATAAATAGATGAGTGAATGGACAGACGGATACACAGACACACAAACCAATAAACAGATTCATGGGTATGAGTGGATAGGAGAAGGAATTCCACTGAGGCCAGGGGGCCAGGACCAGTGTATAGATAACCCCGATTATAGCCAGGAAGAAGGCTGGATACAGGGCATGGCCAAGTGTCAGGATGGGACAGATGTAGGCACAATCCACAAATCTGTGCTAGTGAAAGTTGAATTCTACTTGAAGTTCTATTTCGACTTGGTCACTAAAAAATGAAAGTCCTTCTGGTAGAGGTGGGGAGGGGAAGGGCGGGACCTACACATGTGTACACACAAAGATGCACATACACCTACCTACATGCATACTCTTAAAACTCCCAGCCTCTGTTGCCATCTATCATTAGGGTCACCCTCACCCTCATTTTAATGCTCCCCATCCCTAGTCAGACACCAGGCAGTCAAGTCATGCCCTTTGTGGCCTGCAGAGAAGAGATAGTAGAAGCCGGGCGCGGTGGCGCACGCCTGTAATCCCAGCACTTTGGGAGGCTGAGACAGGAGAATCGCGAGTTCAAAGCCAGCCTCAGCAATGGTAAGGCACTTAGCAACTCAGTGAGACCCTGTCTCTAAATAAAATACCAAAAAAAAGGGCTGGGAGCCGGGCGCGGAGGCGCACGCCTGTAATCCCAGCACTTTGGGAGGCTGAGGCAGGAGGATCATGAGTTCAAAGCTAGCCTCAGCAATGGTGAGGCATTTAGTAACTCAGTGAGACCCTGTCTCTAATAAAATACAAAAAAGGGCTGGAGATGTGGCCCAGTGGTCGAGTGCCCCTGAGTTCAATCCCCGGTACCAAAAAAAAAAAAAAAAAAAAAAAAAAGGGCTGGGGATGTGGCCCAGTGGTCGAGTGCCCCTGAGTTCAATCTCCGGTACCACAAAAAAAAAAAAAAAAAAGAGAGAGATAGTAGAGATGGAAATTACTGCTTAGACAAGCAGAGACACAAGAATAGAACCACCAGACAACAGAAGTGGGACAAAAGCGAAAGGCCAAGTCAGAGAGGCAATCACATGGTGGGGAGCTGCAAGTCCCGATGTGGCTTATTGATCTAGGAGGAGAAGGCTTTTTCTTTGAATGAGACCCTCACCCTCCATGTGTCCAGTCCTCACTGAAGAAGATGGGCCCAGTTACCTGTTCCCAGTGGTCAGCAATTCCCAACAGAGGGGGGCAGCAGAGGGCTAATCTAGACCCCCACATACCTGAGGCCTTGTTGCAAAACTTGGACAGATGGATAGACTGGAGCCTGGCCCAGGCTGCTAGAGGGCTGCCCTGGCTTGTCCTCTTCTCTCTACTCCATCAGTCAGTCCTCCTTCAACCTTTTACAGACAGCCCATTCCTGTTGGAGCCTTATTGGGACCTGGTGGGGAAGGTAGTCTAGCAGCTCGGCAAGCGAAAGAGATCCCCTGGAGGTCACTCTGACTAGGGAGCCATCAACTAGGACCCGACTGTCCTGACACCCTGCCCAGGTGTCTATAGAGGCCCCTCCCTGCTCTCTGAGAGAGTGCCCCGTGTAAGGTTGAGGACAGGGTCGGGCTCCTCCCCGCCCTCCCCCTGCTTTGGAGATACCTAGGCAGGCAGGCAGAGAAGTGGAGGTGGCAGGCCCTACAGCGGCTGGGGTGGTGGGAGGGAGGCGCGGTAATGAATGTGGACGGGAGGCGGAATGAGCGATCCATCTTTGCATGGGAGGGGAGGGGGCTGCGGGCGTTCCCCCCACACACTCACACACTCAATCAGGCGCTGTCAGACCTCCGGCCGCCTGGCATTTTGGTGAAGAATCTCTCAGCTAAAAATTGTTGTCAGTCCCATTTCCTCGTTATCAGTGCAAGGGCTGAGGCAGCGCCCGGGGATTAGCAGGAGCGGCGAGCGCCCGCGCCCGCCATCCACCGCCGATAACACTGGGCCTCCCGCCTCACCTCCCCCATTCATCATCTTTAGCACTGACAGCCCGACCCAGTCCCTGTCCCCATCCCCTCCGCCGCTCCCCACTATGCGGCTCAGCCTGGCTCCTGACCTCCCCAGGGAATTAGGCCTCCTGGAGAGAGACAAGATTCAACTTAGGCTTATGTGAACTAGACCCACCTGTGGCAAAAGGCCTTGCCCAACTGTTGGGGGAATTGTCAAGGGCAGGAGGAGGAATGTTCAAGGAGAGGATGCTTGCTGACAGTCTGCCTCCCCTAGGCCCTGTGATGCTGACAGCAGAGTTGGAGAAGGGATTTCTGTATGGGATGGGTAGTTGGACTAAGGATTTCTAGGGGTCTCCCTGGCCTGAGATGGACTTCCCAGATTCTGGGAACTGTGGAAAGGAAGAGCCAGAGGATGCCTCCACCCAAGCCTCTGAAGAGTAGAGGGTTGAGGGCTTCATTTCCACCCCAGCAAGACCACAGCCCCCTCCTCTTGGCCATCCCCAGCGGTTTTATGGCCCATTTTATGGCCACTGTAATGGCCCAGGTCAAAAGCTTCAGGGAGCTGTATTCTGGGAATTATGCAAACGAGGAGCAGGCCCAGGGCCAGAGTATGGATTTTGTCATTAAACCTGGGCAGGCCATGTCGTTAATGCAGTAAAATCCACGTCATGACCACAGGTCTCAATATAAAATTATAGGGAACACAGCGGGGGAGGGGAAGCAGGGGGCCCATGGCCGTGCTGACACCTGCCACTCTAACCCCTGAGAAAATGGAGGTGGGATGGAGGGCACAGACTATATGATTCTTCTGCTGATCCCTGTCACTATTATAAGCTGGAAGCCAAGAAGGTCCATTGTCCCCAGAGGAAAACTGAGGCCAAGCTCAGAAAAGCAGACTATCTCAGTGACAGCAAAGCAAATGAAATGAGAACAGTTATTTGGGAATGCTGATGCCTGGCCCCCAAACATGGAAAGAGGAATCTGGGCCCCAGGAAGCCCTAAGAGTCAAACTTGGTATCCTACGTAAAAAAAGGGCCTGAACCCCTGATGTTTCCACCTCAGCTCAGACCACATATCCTGGATCCTCCTTTTACCATCCTCCTCTCTCACCATTTCTCCTTTTAGACCCCAGACCCTGCTGCAATGATCTATTCCAACATCCTCGTCAACTCTCCCTTACTTATCCTTCATGCCACCCCTTAAACATCACCTTTGCCCTCATTCCTACCAAACCCCCTCTGGCCCACCTTCCCTCCTGCAGTATCCCTCATATCCTGCTTTCCCACTAATATGTGATCTCCTAGAGGCCAAGTATGTGTTTATGTATCTCTGAACTCCCCAATGCCTGACACAGAATGGTTATTTTATAAACATTTGCTGAATTAATAAATAAATGAAGTCATGGAATCGAGAGCCAAGTTCGGCAGTCCCTGTCCAGTTCTGAGCCTCAATTTCCCCATCTGTAGAATAAAGATAATAGCCGAGAGAATTCCTAGGGCCTCACTCATCTCTGAGATTCCCTGGCTGAATGAAATGAGGAGCAGAAGTGAGACTCGGATCCTCATTTCCCACCTCTCATTTCCCACCAGGGCCACACCTACTTCCTTTACTCAGAGCTGCCCTCCAGCTGTCCCCTGAACACTTTAGGCACGGCCACCAAGGCACAGGACAGTAGGACGTGTTCCCCTCCTCAGAGACCTAGCCACACAGGTTGGGGCCACACCTGTCCCACCCTGACACACATAAAGCCTCCACAGCTAACATCCTCACTCTGCAAACATAATCTGACTTCTAGGACACCCTAACGGTTATTCACCCTTCTTCCTTCCTTCCCTTCCTCTTCCTCTCTTTTGTTTCATCATTGAATATCTAGTTTATGCCAGGCCTGCTATAAATTGTCTATAAATATACAAATGGATATGAAATGGTTCCTGTCTACAAGGAAATCACAACTTACTCATTTATCCATTCATTTGCTCCCATCCCCTACCTGGTATACTTCTAAACTGCAACTTAAATTTCATTTCTTTGGTTAAGCCTTCTCTCTGCTTCTAGTCCCTGAAACACACTCAGAATGAATTGCTCCTTCCTTTGAGCCCTCACATGACTATCTGGGCATCCACAGGAGTTGTAATCCTGCTCAGTCTGTGTCAAAGGGAAGTAGGTTCTTGCGCTCAGTCTGAACTGGAAACTTCTTCAAGATTGCTAGATTTAGCAAACAAAAATATAGGAAATCTAGAGGTAAATTTGATTTTAGAAAAACAGGAAATTGTTTTTAGCATAAATATGTCCCACGCAATATTTGGGGCATCCTCATACTACAAAATCATTGGTTGTTTATATGAAGTCAAATTTCACTGGGCATCCTGTATTTAACCTGGCAACCCTACCCAGGTGACCATCTTGGTCATCACTGGCATGATTTTTATCTTCCCCAAACTGCTTTTGAACCTCTCCAGGTACCAATAGGAAGAAGCAAGGAGGAAGAACTGGGCTCAAGCTAAAGAAATCCTTCTAAAACTGGGCAAGGTGGTACATGCCTGTAATCCCAGCTACTTGAGAGGCTAAGGCAGGAGAATCACAAATTCCAGGCCAACCTGGGCAAATTATCAAGACTCTGTCTCAAAATAAAATAAAGGGCTGGGGATATAGCTTAGTGATAGAGTACTTGCCTCGCATGTACAAGGCTCTGGGTTCATTCCCCAGTATTGAAAGTGGAAAAAAAGGTCCTTTCTACAGTTATCCATGGATAGCTAGAGATGTTTCTAGCTCCTCAACCCTCATACTTGTAAGCAGAGGCTGGGAGAGCACTGGATGGGTTTAGACATCCCAAGATGGGGAGAACTAAGCAAACAGAAGGCTCCTTCTCAGCTTGGTTTATTCTGGATGTCATTAGTGAACAAGCAGGAATAGAGTTCAGGCTCCCAGGTGGCTCTCAAAATACTCACATATTGGGGATACACAATTTAAAGAGTATTTTGGAGAAGAAAACTCAGAAACAGTGAGACCTACAGAGGCCAATGAAGTTGTTCAAGGAAGAAATAGTGAGAACCAAATGAGGAGATTATAGATTCCAGGAATATTGAAGTAGACTGGTCAGGACTTGGTAGTTAAGTGTGCAAGAGGTGGAAAGGGAAGGGAAGGAGTGGATGGTGAGGCTATTACTGGCTTGGGTGAGTAGGTTAATGAAAGTATCATTTACAGTGATGGGCTCTGCTAAAGGAGGAGTAGATTTGCAAGGGATGAAGAAGTTGAAGAACTCAATTTTGAATTGCTAAGTTTCAGATATTTCTGGAATATTCAGGCATTGATGTCCATTATATGTTTGAATATAGGGGTCTGGAGGGATCTGGCTACAGAATCTGTAGTCAATAGGACACGGGTAGGAATTATAGCTATAGAATAAACTAGATCATCCAGCACACAGAATGAGGAGAGCAAAAGTTGAGGACAGCATCTTGGGGAAAAGTAAAAAAATGAGAGAATGCTACTGTGGAAATCACCTAGACACTGTTGGTCTCTCCCACTTGACTGCAAGGTCCTCAAGGGCAGGGACTAGATCTGATTCCATTCTAGGATGACACCGTTCTGCACATGTCTATTTCAGAGTGAGTATGAGGAAATACTTGTTGAATGACTGCAGAAACCATTCGCCCTTCTCCCTCTCTTGTCTTTCTTCTCCAAATCTGGGAAATCAAATGTGAAATCAGTGAGGAAAGGAGAAAGTCAGGGAACCACTAGATATTCTGGGTGATGGTATGATTAAACATGTGTGAAATGGAGTGATCAAGTTTGATTGCACAGAGCATTGGTTGTGTCCCAATAGACTTCCAAGAGGGACAGCTAGCTGAGGAGGTGCCATTTATGGCCACAGCATCTGGAACTACAAAAAGGAGTGATGCTTGTGGGCTCTCAGACCGTCAGATTCACCACTCTTCTAGAGCAAGAAGCCCTAGGGGGGCTGGTGTTGTGACTCAGTGGTACAGCACTTGCCTGGCATGTGTGAGGCACTGGGTTTGATTCTCAGCACCATGTATAAGCAAATAAACAAATAAAGGCCCATCAATAACTAATAAAAATATTTTTAAAAAAGAAGAAGAAGAAGCCCTAGTGGGTTGCAGCCAGTGTGGCTGAGTTTTCCTCCAGGGACTGGAACAGCTAATGCATGTCTATCCTTCCCCTGCCAGGTAAGAAGAAAGCAGCAGCATTGTTTGACAGCCAGGCCCCGATCTGCCCCATCTGCCAGGTCCTGCTGAGGCCCAGCGAGTTACAAGAACATATGGAGCAAGAACTGGAGCAGCTGGCCCAGCTGCCCACCAGGTAAGTCACCTGTGGGGAGCCTGCACACTGGAGGATTTCACTGAAGCTCCAGCCACCAGGTCTCAGGAACAGCCACCTGGCCACACCCCAGCCTCTAGGGAGAAGCCAGGACCCTGCTGTCATTCTCCACCACTCAGCTTTCAATCCTCAGATCCTCCAGCTGAATGGTGATGCCTTTCTCTTCTCTTATTTTTGGGAATGGGAGGAGAGTGACCCCTTGGGCCTCAGCCTCAAAGAGCAGTAAAGGAGCTGGAAAGGAGTTGAGTCACTGCTCCAGGCCTAGTACTGCCATGTGAGGCTTCAGGGCAGAAAAAAGAAGCAGGTATGAGACCTGGCAGCCCCCTCAGAAGTTCAGCCTGGTCCTGCCTTCCAGGCAAGTGAGCAGTACCATCTCCATCAATCTCAAGGACTGAGAGGTAACAATCTTGAGAATGTTCTCAGGTGTGTTCCCACCCCACAGACAGGAGGCTGAACCTCCTCAAGGACCCTGAGGAGGAGCCAGGACCCTGAAGGGAGCAGAGGAGAGGTATAAAAAATTATCTCAAATCTTAGCAGTATGAAGCAGCTATTCCATTATGCTTGTGTAATCTATGGGGTCAGGAATTTAGACAGGGCACAGAAGGGATAGTGTTTGCTCCAGATGTCTAGGGCCTCATCTGGAAAGATTCAGTGGCTGGGAGCTGGGATCACCTGGAGGTTCCTTCACTCACATGTTCTGGTGGTTGATGCTGGCTATCAGCTGGGACCTCAAATGGAGCTGGGACCAAAGCACCTGCACATGACTTTTCCATGTGGCCTGGGCTTTCTCATAGCTTAGTAGCCTTGGGGTGGTTGGATTTTGTATATAGTGACTTAGGGTTCCAAAAGTAACTGTTCCAGCCAATGAGATGGAAGCTAAATCACCTTTTATAACCTAGCCTCAGAAGTCATTTAATGTCACTTCCACTGTATTGATGAAGAAAGTATTAGTCCACCTGGCTGTAAGGAAAAAGGAAAAGTGCCCCTTTTGATGGGAGGAGTGGCAAGGTCATATTGTAGAAGAGAATAGGGGGTACTTCAGTCCCACAGCTTTTTGTTTAGTTCAAGTCATCAAACCTGAATGATCCATCTTCCTTCTACCCTCCCACCTAACCCCCCATGCAGAGTGCAAAAGATCCAAAATGGTCCCTGTCCTGGGAAGCTCAGAATATGAGAATAGAGTCAGGTAATACCAACCCCAAGGAAAAGAAGCTGCTATATGGGAAATGCTGGAGCTGTGGGGATATCATGGAGGCACCAAACCCAGCACAAAGTAAAGGAGGCTTCCTGAAGGAGGAGGCTATGTGTGTGTGTGTGTTTTTTGGGGGGTACTAGGGATTGAATCCAGGGGTGCTCTACCACTGAGCTATATCCTCAGCCCTTTTTATTTTGAGACAAGCTCCCACTAAGTTACCCTTGCTGGCCTTAAACTTGTAATCCTCCTGCCTGTATATCCCTAGTAGCTGGGATTACAAGCATGTGCCACTGTGCCCAGCTCTGAGGTAAGAATACTGAAGGAAGAAGTAGTAGTTGTCAATTTCTGTTACAAATTACCCCAAAATCTAGTGGCTTAAAACGTTTATAATCTCAGTTTCTGCAGATCATCAATGCTAGTACAGCTTAGCTAAGTGGTTGTGGGTAGTTGTGGCTACTGGTTTCATGAGGCGTCTCATGAGGCTACAGTCTCAAGATGTTAATCAAGGCTGTGGTCATCTGAAAATCTGACTTGGATGGTAGGATCTGTTTCTAACATGGTGGACTCACATGGTTGTTGGCAGGACGCCTCAGTTCCTTGATATGTGGGTCTCTCTTAGGGATGCTTGAGTTTCCCTCTGACATGGCAGTTGAATTCCCACAAACATGTGATCCAAGAGAGAGACTAAGCAGGAAGCCACAATGCCTTTTCCTAGTCTAGGAAGTCACACACTCTCGTTTCCCCTACATGCTATTCTATTCCATAGAAACAGGTCACCAAGCCCAGTCCCTCAAGGGAGGAAAATTAAGCTCTATAAGCTCTGCATCTTGAAAGGAAGAGTATCAAAAGAGTTTGTGGGTATACTTTAAAACCCCAAAGAAGACTATACTACTACTACTAATAATAATCCTTATTGAACATTCACTATGTGCCAAGTACTTCACATTGCATTAGTTTATTTAATCTTTACAGCAATAGCAACCCTTGGGGTAAGTGGTACAGTTGTATGTTACTTAATGATGGGGATATGTTCTAAGAAATGTGTCCTTATGCTGTTTTTGTCATGCAAACATCATAAAATACTTACAGAACTGAGATGGCTACAACATCACTAGGTGACATGATCTTATGGGATCACTGCCACACATGCAGTGGGGTCATTGACCAAAACATCATTACGTGGTACATAACTGTAATTATTACCCCCATTTTACAGATGAGGAAACAGAAAGGTTAAGTGACTTCACTAGCATTGCACAGTTAATAAGTGGTAAAGATAGAATTCAAACTCAAGATTCTCTTAATGCCACCTCCCCCAAACACTTAACACATCCAAGACTGACCTGCCAGTGGTAGAAAGTGAAAGAAACATCCTGCTGCTGAGTGCATACCTCGCTGTCCTGGAAGAGTTCTATGTAATTTGTTCCCAATGGAGGATGTCTCAGGGAAACTGAAAACAGAGGCAGAGATGGAGGGACCTGCAGAGTCTGGTAAAGGCAATGTACCCTTGAGGGTCTGGAGAATGGGAACTCTCTTTGTGCCTCCTCAGCAGGACCCCCCACACCTGCACTGCCCAGATCATCCCTCAGTGCCCAAAGCCTTCCTTGTTCAACTCTGATCCAAGACCTTGCACCGTCCCTCATGCCCCACGTCCTCCCAGGAGCATCCCCTTTCTGCACACCCTTACCCACCCTGTACCTTTCCCCACCCCGCATCTGCTTCCTGCCCCTCTGGCTGGGTCTTGCGTCCCCAGCATCTGTCCCCTCACGTCCGGGTCCTAACCAGCACCCCCTCTGCCCACGCCGCCCTCCACACGTGCACGCCCTGTGCCCCCGGCACGCCCCCCTCCCCACCAGCGGGTGTCTGACAGCCGGACAGCGGGATCTGCACAGCAAGTGAAATTCCCGTCGGATCGATAAAGCCGAAGCGCTGGCGGCGACGGGTCGATGGTTTTATCTGTCTCGGCCCCGCCGCGCCCGGCGTGCTGACAGTCGGACCGGCCGGCAAAGGCGTTCAAGGGCAGCCGCGCCCGCCGCCCCCTCCCCTCGCCTCGCCCGCGCTCCCCTCCCTGCGGCCGCTGCGCCCACTGGACTGCAGGCTGGACCGGCCCGCCGCCGCCCTCGTGATTTATCTGGATTTTTAATTGGAAAAAATTTGCGAATTAATTGATTTCAGGAACTTGCCAATTAACATTGTAATTGGGTGCGTGATAAATTCCCAAGGAGCGTGTCAGCTCCCTCCGGGCTGACGGGCCGCGTGCGTGCGCGGGGCGGGGCGGGTGGCGCGGAGAGAGCCCCAGCCTCTGCGTCCTTGCCCCGCCCCTGCCAGCTCTCCAGAGGACAGAAGGAGAGCAAAGGAGGCTGGGAAAAGATGAGACGCCCAGGCCCCTGAGATACCCGCCCTCCTTTCTTCTCCCCATCTTCAGCATCTGGGCAGAGAGGGGCCTTAGAGTGGCCATTTCACAGATGAAGAAACTGAGTCTCTTAAGAGGACAGAGCCTAACTGCGGTCATTTGCCATCTACGGCCTGTGACCAAGGCCTCCTCCCCAGCTCTCCAATTCTCTCCTTTCTGTTTTTCCCCTTGTTCCCTCTCCTAGCTGCTCCTCTCTCTTCTTACCCTTGCTGGCCCCTGCCCTCTTCTCTCCAACTGACCCCTTCCCTGTCTCATCCTGCCTTGGTCTTCTTTGCCCTCCGGGACCTTTCCTCAGACTGGCCCACTCCTGAATCTTTGGATGCTGCTACCAGGGTGCCCTGCATCAGCCTGGGTGAGTGCCTCTCTCCCACCTGGCTCTGCTTGAGTAGCTCTCCAGGTGGGCCAGTTCTGCTTTCAGTTCTGTCTACCCAAAAGCACAAAGCAGGCTTCTTTAGCAACCAGGGGCTATTTTGGTCACACCCAAGGGCCCACAGGAAAAGCGGGGACCTTACCCTTCACAGACAAAGGCACAACACATAGGTGTATGCACAAATCTCATTCCCACATACATAAATGTGCTCATACAACCTTGAAAGAACCACCTTCCCAAAGATGCACATACCCACAGGTACAAGGCCAGCCAGACCCTCACAGAAAAAGCAGTCAGAACTTCCTTTGGCACAGCACATAGACTTTTCAAAACACTTTTACATCTGAGATCAGAGACAATGCTCACACACCCTCCTCACATCAACCTATCCTGTCTTTCCTCAGTCCTGCACAAGAGCTTCTTTAGACCCCAGGACTTAGCAGGTAGAACAAAGACAATGTTCAGTTGAAGACAGATTGTAGAGGGCCTTCCATGCTGGAAGGAGTCCTAGGTGTAGTGGCAGTAATGAGAATATTTGTGAGCCAGGATGAAGCTCTCTCAGAGCACGATGGGCTGTAGAAGAAATGCTCTGGAAGCCAGTGGCGAGTGTAGACTGGGGGCAGAAGCAGGGAGGCAAATGAGGAGGTTGGGCCAGGTGCAGAGGATGGCTTGATGAGTCTGCCCTAGGACAATGGCAGTAGCAGTGGGGATGCAGAAGAAGGAATGGTGAGAGACCTGGAGAATGAAGACTGAGCTGGGGTACTTACTTAGAGAAAGCATTCCGACCTGTATGATTGAGAGGGTGGTGGTGGCAGAGAAATAAGTGTCCGAAGACAGGAGGAAGCAACAGGCAGGGCTCTGGGCAAGCTGAGCTTAAGACATCTCTGGGATGGTGATAGGACAGGAACTGCATGTGTACAGAGAGACAAGCAGGAACACAGATGGGGACTGAAGATGAAAGAGCAGGTCCCAGACCTCTCTGTCCCAGAACTCCTTTAGGCAGGAGTTTCCACCCAGAGAAAAGAAACAGCCTTAGTCATGACAAGATTCTACAAAACTGAAGGTGCAGCTTGACTTCTTGGGTCTAAGCTCAGAGATCTCTGGGAGGCTTCTAGAGCCACTGTGAGAGCTGGCCTCTGGGCTGGAGAACCACCTCTTTGGGCTGAGCTGTAAGAGAACTGAAATAAGCCAATGGAGGCTGGGTGACTCTGGAGGAGAGGCGGGCTATAGAGATGGCAGTGCCCTCACCCCCACTTAAGCCTTATTTAAGGCCGGCCTCGGTGTTTGGTTGGGTAATGAACTAGATAAACAATTCCCCAAATAGATTAAAACGAAGTGTAACTTACAAAGGCGGCTGGTGATGATGGTTTATTCCCGGGCAGTGCACCATTTCTTTATTTCCAAGGATAATTCAGTGTAAATCACCTTAATTAAAAGTGTCAGCCCAGCCCATGAATATTGTACTTAGGAACGCGTTTCCTGGGTCCCAGTTATAATTTAAAACCCATGGATCACTAGGCAGCGAGTGACTGAGCAAGGGAGGAAATCGTTGAGGGTGGGCTGTGGAAACAGGGAGGGACAGAAGGCAGAGCTGATGGACTGGGCGGGAGCTGGGCTGCTAACAGCTCCCAGAGCACAGACCTCTCTTTCCAAGGCAGGGTCCTCACCAGACTCCTCAGTCTCTGGGAGACCAAGTAAACTTGGAGGTGATGCGGTTGATGGAGGAAAGATAGGGAGGGGCCCTTGCTCAGAGCAAGGGAAGGAATCTGAGCTAGCATCAGCTCCATGCAAGGAAAAGAAAGAGCATTGCTAGGAAAAGATCCAGAACATGAAGTTGACCAAGTAAGAGGCCGGACATCCTGACCCTGAATGGCCTTAATCTATTTATCAGCAGAGTGAAGTGAATCCCAGGGTCAGTAAGACCCTCCCCAAAGTGACACAGCAAGCAGAGGAGAAAAGGCTCAGAGTTCTTCAAGTAAGCCTGAGCCCTGCATATCCTTAGAAAGATGGTGTGGGCAATTAAAAATGAGCACTTTGGGCTGGGGTTGTAGCTCAGTGGTAGAGCACTTGCCTAGCGTGAGGCATTGGGTTTGATTCTCAGCATAGCATTTAAGTTATAAATTAAAAAATGATAATAAAGGTCTATCAACAACTTGTATATGCATATACAAGTTATATATATATATATATGTACACACACACATATCTATCTATCTATCTATCTATCTATATATATATATATGAATACTTTGCATGAGCATGGAGGCATGGCTGTAGTGCCAGCTACTGGGAAGGCTGAGGCAGCAGGATCTCATGAGCCCAGGAACTCAAGGGCAAGACTCCTCCTCCTTCCCTGTCTCAAAAAATAAATAAAATAAAAACCAACACTTCATATTTGGTCAGATAGAAACTCAAATCCCAAACCCTTCACAGACTGTAACCACAAAGTTGTCACATAACTCATTAGTCAACTTTATGAAGTTTTTGTGAAGATTCAGTGAGATAAGACATTCAAAGCCTGTGTCTTAGGCAGGCACAATGGTACACACCCGAAATCCAGCAACTCAGGAGACTCAAGTAGGAGGATCACAAGTTTGAGGCCAGCCTGGGTAACTTAGTGAGGCCTTGTCTCAAAAAAGGAGCGGGGGTATAGCTCAGGGGTAAAGCGCCCCTGGGTTCAATCCCCAGTATCTGCAGAGGTGCTGGGAAGCCTGTAACTATCATATATAGTGAGTGTACAATAATTGTTCATTCTTTCCTTTTCTGTTCTTACTTGATCCAACTAGATACTACTCATATCCCAGTTGGGGATAGGGCCTGGCAAAAACAGTGTATGCATTAGATGCCTCACTATGTAGGCAGAAAGGTGATATTAGTACTTGCTTACTGAGTGAGTGGAAGAGGGAAGTAATGATAAAAGTCATGAACTCACCAACTAGTTGCTCCTCAAGAGCAGCTCAGTTTCCCCTCTGTATCCCCAATGCCTAGATCAAGGCCTGGCACGGATGGGAATGAAAGATAATTGAATGGGACCTTTTCTGTCTGTCCTTCTTAGTCTACAGTGCCCCCTCTGTGTGATCAGACTGGTAGACAGCTCTTTCTTACACTCAGACCTTGGCTTCACCCTACTGCTGAGCCCAGGGCCACTGCACTGTGGTGTATGTGTGTTTGTGTGTGCCCATATGTGTCTACCTCTAGGGGTGACTGTGCATCTGGGTGTGTGTCAGTGCCTGTGGATGTCTTATCTATGCATGTTTATGTGGACCTGTGTGCATGAGCAGATATTCCTTGCATTGAATTTGTCTTTATGGCCACATCTCTGGAATTATGACCCTGCAGCCTTGTGTTGTATGCATGTCTCCAGGTGTGACTGCGTGTGTCTATGTGCCTATTGGCAGAATTATAGTCTGTGAATATGTGTGTCCCAACCTCAGCACCATTGACATTTTGGGTCAAATAAGTCTGTGTTGTGAGGAGCTGTCCATGAAACTGTAGGATGTTTAGCATCTTCTACCTACTAGATGCCAGTAGTAACCCCCCTCTCCCCTCCCAAGTTTTAACAATCAAAACTATCTCCAGGGACTGGGGGTTTAATTCAATAGTAGAGCATTTGCCTAGCATATGTAAGACCCTAGATTTTATCCCCAGCACTGCAGTACACACACACACACACACACACACACACACACTGTCAAATGCCCCCTGGACAGGCAAACAGCCCTCCCCTTCATTGGGGTCACTACTTTATCCAAATCTGCCTGTGTTTTGGTTGCATATTGGGTGTGTCTAAGTCTGACCCGGTGGATGTCTAAGCACATCTGTTGGTGTTTCCTATGTTTTATGTTTTGGTTTGGTTTTTGTTTTTTGGGGGTAGTTCTGGGGCACTGGGGATTGAACCCAGGGCCTTATGCATGCTAGCCAAGCACTTGTGGGTATTCCCTAGGTAAATGGACTTAGTATGTCAATAAACATCTCACATATTCTGCATTAGATGTGTGTATGTCTTTTGTGCCTTCTGGATGTTTCCATGGATGTGCTCCACATGTATGTATGTCTTTGTGGTGACCCTATGAAAATGGACTGCATCTGCTTTCGTATGTGTATTGGCCAGCACCTCTGTATACATGTATTTGTGTGTGTGTGTGTGTGTGTGTGTGTACTCAAGCAAATGTGTGAGCACAGATGTGGTGAGCGGAGCGGGGGCAGCAGGCAGGGAGGGACAGGAACAGGGATATTAATGTTTCTGAAGTGGATCTGATTTGATACGTCTTGTTCCATTGTCAGCATCTGTTTAGCGGGGATTTGTAATACTTTGTGGCTCTGGATCACTCATGCTTAGCGCGGGATGTGGCCTTGCATACCAATTTTGTTATTAAACACAGTCCTCGCCTCCCCCACAGCCCATCCATCACCTCCCACCCCGGCCCCCGCCTGCTCTGAGCTGCCCACCATATTTCAGGGCCCAGCTCCCGCCCGCCTGCCGCGCCCGATGCCGGAGGGCCTGGGGCTGACAAATTGAATCAGGGGGAGATCATTCCTGGCCTAACACAGTTTGCAGCGTGTTGGAGGGAGAATTGACAAGAGCCATGTCAGCTTCATCACCCCAATCCCATAGGAGCTAAAAGCAGGCTGGGGACAGGGGGTGGGGAGAGAAAGGAAGCCTCCTAGACAGGCAGAATTTTTAGGGCTGATCCCAGGAATCAGGTAAAGTTCCTTTCCTCAGATCCACTAAGGAGTCTCCTATGCGTGGTGTGTGTATCCCCCTACCAGTGATCAGCATGGCCCTTGGCCCTGGATAAAGGTTGAGGTAGGCCAGGTCACTGTGTAGAATAGGCAGGGTGGTACTTGGCTAAGCTGGCTGGGCAAGGCTGGCTATGCCATCTCTCTTAGGTTCTTCTTGCTACTTTAGCCTCGCATACCCTGGGCAGCAGGTGGAACAATCACCCTGTTTTCTTCTTTCTTGGCAGCAAGAATTCCCTTCTGAAGGATGCCATGGCTCCAGGCACCCCCAAGGTAGGTGGTCAATTATGTTTTCCTCCTGTCCATCCTGACCTAATTCTTTTTTTTTATTATTTTATTTAAATTATACACAATGCCTTTATTTTTACGTGGTGCTGAGGATCGAACCTGGGCCATACACATGCTAGGCGAGTGCTCTACTGCTGAGCCACACCCCAGCCCCCCCATCCTGACCTAATTCTACCCAGATCTAGTTCCTCCTGAGAGAAAGGAGCTCCTCCTGGATACCAAATGTCTTATGGCTTTGAACATCAACCTGAGGCCTAGAGCTGCTGGGGGCAGTGGGGGGCTTTGTGTGAGTGAGGATCTGTTTATCTGACTTCCTCCTTTTCCAGCTAAGAGAGGGATCAGAGTCAAGAGTGGCCTGGGATATGGGCAACCCAAACACTAAGGCTGGGAGACTAAAAGGAGGAAGGTGAACTGTAGCAGGTGAAAAAAATATATAGAAATTGAATACAAGACAGTGCAGGGCCTTAGAAGCCAGACCACTGGGTGTGTGTGCAATGCAAAAAGGAACCAAAGAGGATGCTGGCCATCTAAGGAGATGGTCTGCCCCTTCCATAACAGACATCATGGAAGAGAACCTTGAAAACATCAGATGGAGAAAGGAAACATGAAGGGCAAGGAAGGAAGGGCCAGGGAAGCTTAGCACAATAACATAATTTATACTGAGAACTCCCTACAGAGGAAGATGGTACTTCTTATCCAAAGGTGATGATTTGGAAGGGATAAGGAACTAGAGAGGAACACTAAACCCTTACCTGATAAGTGTCCCCTGCTCCACCCACAGTATAAGGTTGCTTCTTTTTTTATAAGTTTTCAAAATAACCCCTCTTAGTGCACATTATAGGGAATGAGGATTGGGTATTGAAGCTCAGAGAGTCTCAGGAATCCTGCACTTCCAGTCAAGGTGAGGTCCAGAAGGCTGGGAAGGAGACAGAGGAGGGAAGTTAGTGTGTTAGGAGGATCACAGGAGAATATGGTATCCCAGGATCGTAAGGAAAAAAATTTTTGGAATGTATGGGTGCTCAGCAATGCAAAAGGGAAAGGCTGGTGAAGAGACCCATTGTATTTGGAAGGCTTAAAGTCATTGGTGACCTGTGAGAGGGCCATTTTGGGAAAGTAGACAGAGTGACTGGTATCACCTCTGCAGGATTGGCCTCACTATTCTGCAGGCCTTTACAAAGATAAAGGTGAACTTGGCACCTTCATTTAAGAAGTCTCTCAGCTGTAGTCAGCTGGAAGAGGAAAAGCAGAGAACTGAGCCCAGCCTTGGACTGGTGCAGGCCCTGGCCAATAGGGTAAAGGCCTGCCAGCCCCAAAGAGAAAGGTGGGAAAGCCAGGCAACTGTGACTCACAGAGGTAGGGAGCCACACTGGCCAAGCACGGCCCAGCCTGCAGCATTTAATGGTGTGGTTAAGGAAGGTCATGACAAAACTTACAGGTTGGCCAATGCAACCAGTGACATCTGACATCTGAGCATGGCTGGCAGGTTTGGGAACTTGGACACCAGAAAGACCAAATATTCTAAGGCCAAATCCTGAAAATCTGCATCCATTCCTACTTCCCACATACGCAGACCCATACATAAACCCTGGTCAGGATACACACACAAGAAGTCTTAAACTCTGGCACATTCCCACAATCACAGACACAGGCAGAGCGGTCACCAAATGAGTCAAGAGATACTTGCTCACCCACTTCTAGATATACGCTCACACCCCCACAGCTGAACAGTTCCTGACCTATCCTTGGCCTTGACCTCAGCTTTAAGGAAGCAGGTCAGGGGGGAAAGAGGTGGGAGGCAGAAGGTTGAAGCAAGAGACTGGGAAGATAGGGAGAAGGCGGGAGGGAGGAGGAGGAGAGGGCGAGGGGGCCTTAGACAAGATTGATGGCCTCGTTGCCATTAAGAAAAAAATTAGCCGGTGGCGGCTATCATATTAAAGGGTGAAGAAGCCGTGAATTATTTTCTTAAAGATCTTATCGCTTACAATGATAATTTTACCTTCCAAAAGGCCACTTTTAATGAGGCGAAGAGCCAGGCAAAAAGTCATGATTTAATGCCGAGATTTTTTTTTCAAAACACATTTTACTGCTTTTTGGTCCATGTTTAAAAAGCGCCAGTGACCTTTTTTTATTCTGCTTGCCCCAGGTGTAATGCTGAGGCCTCTCAGGGCTTCTAACCCAGAGAAAGAGAGAAAGGACGGCAGCAAGGGAGAGAGAGAAAGTGCACACAAGCATGAGCTTTTCATGGTTGGGGGACCCACATTGTTCCCCCTCCTCAGCACTGGGACCAGAGGAGGAAGACATTGCCTGACAGCACCTTCTTTCTGGGCTGGGGCTGAGTTGCCCACCAGGCCTCTTGTTGGGCTTGGGTGGGTGAAGAAGGAGCTGCCAGTTGCAGGGAATCCCACTCCAGGCTCTCTGCAGCCTCCTCTCTGGGCTGTGGGCAAGTCAGGGATCCCTGCCAGACCTGCAGCTGCCCCTTCCCTTCCCAGAGCCCTTGCCTGAGGATGTGCAACATGGCCACCGCATGCGGGTCACATCCTAAGGCTCAGTCGGAGATGAAGGATAAATGGTTGCTCCATCTTTCCCAAATTGCTTTCTTTGGGCTGTCACTGGCGATTTGGCATGGCTTTCTAGGCTGGGGAAGACTCCTAGGGAATTGTGTGCTTCCTGCTCAGAGCTGTGCAGGCTGAAGAAGGTGGGGGGAGGAAGTATGGATTGCTTTCAGGCCTCTGGGCCCCCAGTTTGCAGCTGAACAGGCCTTGGCAAGAGCTGGCTCTCAGGCTGAATGTGCCATGTGGTATTTAGAATTGTGGTGCTCGCAAACAATTTAAAGTAGACAGTTTATTAATCTAAACTGCAGGCGTATGTAGAAGAGGCCATGCAGGATTGACATGGGGGGATTAGTTTTGCTGGGGTTTTTGCTGGGGTCATCGCCACAGCGTGGGGATAAATGGACCCAGCGTACATCCCTAGCTGCACGCAGGAAACTCATACATACTATTTAATTTACTGTCTCTATAGCGGGGCTGCCATCAGCCTGTATTAGGGGCAGGCAGGGTGGTGGATATGTGACTTTACCCCCTACCCTTCATGGGGGTTTCAGAGTGTCTGCTCTCTAAGGGAAAATAAAGCAGGTTCTGTCCACTGTTCAGACCACAAAGAGCCCACTGGGAGCGTAAGCTCCCTGGGGCAGAGATTAACTGCAGCAGGGGAGGAGATTTGGACCCTATGGAGGGGGCGTCTATACCTAGACCTAAAATCAACCATTCTCTCCCATAACCATACTCCTGTGCCTGACCACATGCCTTCAGAATCTCTAAGGTGGCCTTCTGTCCCTCTGCCCTTCTTCTTTCTGCCTCACTCCCAAAAGCTCCACAGGACTGAGACCTCCAGGGGATTGACTGTAGGTCTCATTTGGTCTGAGGCCACTTGTCCTTTTTCTTCTTCCAGTCCCTCCTGTTGTCTGCTTCCATCAAGAGGGAAGGAGAATCTCCGACAGCATCACCACATTCATCTGCCACTGATGATCTGCACCACTCAGACAGATACCAGGTAAGGAGGGTGTTGCAGGTGGCCATGAGAGATAAGTTCCTCTAGTGAGAGCTTCAAGGCCAGGCTTGGTGCTAGCTTGTCCCCTCATAGTGTCAGCTCCCTCCTAAAGAAGTCAGAGAACAGGACTGAATTGTGTTTGGTTCCCTCTTGTGTCTAGTGCCCTAAGTAAGCTCAGAAGGCCCAGCTGTCACTGATGGATGAATCTTAAAGATGGATGGATCTTAAGGAAAGATGCCAAGGTCCCCTGGGCTCCACTGGGCTCAAAGTACCTCTTAAGTATTCTATCCATCAGGAAGTATCCTAGGGATTTTTGTTTTATAAGGAAGCCAGAGACATAGGCTAGAATCACTGAACATTTCAGACTTCCAAAGCAGGATCCCTAGCCAGGCATGTTGGCACATACCTATAATCCCAACAACTCCAAAGGCTGAGGCAGGAGGATCACAAATTCAAGACCAGCCTCAGCAACTTAGTGAGGCCCTAAGTAACTTAGCAAGATGCTGTCTCAAAATAAAAAGTAATGCCGGGCACGATGGCGCACACCTGTAATCCCAGCACTTGGGAGGCTGAGGCAGGAGGATAACGAGTTCAAAGCCAGCCTCAGCAGTGGCGAGGCACTTAGCAACTCAGTGAGACCCTGTCTCTAATAAAATACTAAAAAGGGCTGGGGATGTGGCCCAGTGGTTGAGTGCCCCTGAATTCAATCCCCAGTACCAAAAAAATAAATAAATAAATAAAAATAAAAAGTAATAATAAAAACAAAAAGGGCTGGGAATTTGGGTTCAGTGGTTCAATCCCTGTTGGGGAGAGAGGGACGAGAGGGGGTTGGGGGGGAACACAAGCAGGATCTCTTCAGTAAATAAACATTCAATCTTGCCAAAACTTGGTATCAGACCCAGATAGAGAAACTGGTAGATATTGCCTGTGGGCAAACAGGAAGGGAGTGACCACAAAGTCCTAAAAGATCAGAACGAAAAGGAAGCCTAAGGATAACAGCTTAGCTGGCACTTCTTTGTATAGGAAGGAGAAATAACTTCCCTCAGAAGCTTTTACCTAAGAGGTAGAGCCCTGCCTTTGGGCACCCCTATCAGAAAGAAGAAAATAAGGCCCTGATACAAAGAAATTTATCTAAATGGCAGAAGAGCTTCTGAAGGATCCCCAATATGAACAGGAAGAAACAGCCCTGCTCTGATGGAGAGGCAAAACAGTAGAGAGTGATAAGCTGGGGTGGAGAGCCAAGGTCCCTGCTGGCACACACCAAGCCTTGGTGGGAACTAGAGAAATGTGTCCTCTCAAGCACCCTGTCCTCCCAGCTGACACAGCCTGGTGTTGGGGTGTAGAGCTTGGAGAGTGGAGTGCCAAATGTGGGCTTGACACCAGCCTCTACTGGCACCTCCTCTGATAAATGCCTTTGTATGGAGCTTGAACTGAGTGGCCCCAAATGCCAGTGCTGGAGAGGAATCCCCACCCTCATGAATCCTGGTTTGAGAGCAGTAGCCCAGTCAGCCCCCCAGGAGACATTGCCCTGATCCAGAAAACCCTGATGTGAGAGAGAGAAATGACCTCTTAGGCATACTGGTCTGAGAGGGAGACAAGGCCCTGTCCTGGAGAGTTTCACTGCAAAGGATAAGCAGACCCCTACCTGTCGCCGCCTGAAGCGATGGCCGCTTGGAGCAGCAAAGCCGCGGGAATAAGTTCAGAGGCAGACTGGAAACAAACAGGATCTTTATTCTGTCAGTTTCTCTCTCTGGCTCTAACAACTCTAACACGTACCACACACCAGCAAAGCCAACAACCAAAATGGCCCCGACCCGCTCCGCGCTCGGCCCAAGTCTCTCGAGATCTGGGGCCAAGTCTCGTGAGACTATGGAAGGCGGCAATGTCTAAAACTCCATGGCCCGAAGTCAACCGCAATCAATAGCCATCTCCCCAAACAGGGCTCCTACACCTGCCTTTAGAGGCCCTACTTCCCTCATAACATCAGTCTTACCATCTGCTGTACTAGGAAAAGAATAGCCATCAGGCAAACATCACCTCAATTCCTTTGTACACACACCCCATTTCTACCCCCAAAATGTTGGTGTTTCTTTTATTCTCTATAGAATATGAGAAAAGTTTCTTGCCTAAAAAAATACATATATGACCCACACACACACACACACACACACACACACACACACACGCATACACAGCATTGTACATGCAGCTAACTCAGGAGGTGAGGAAACCTCTAGAGCCCATCCAGATACCTCTCAGGTTGAAACCCAAGACCCTGTCTATACTCTAAGTTTACCTCTTAAAGGACAAATCAAATTAAGTGACTTCCTATAAGATAAAGTTCAAGATCCTCTGCATAATAAGAAGAACCTCTGTGATTTAAATTCAACCTGTATTTCCAGCTTTCATTCCTGCTACTCCCCTCCATGAGTCCCATGGCCTATGTTCATTCAATCAATACTACCCACCCCCTCCTGTGCCTTTCCTTTCTTGCATCCTTATCTTTATACAGCTGCTTCTTCTAACAGTGCTATTTTACCCCACCATATCAAATTTCTATTTATCCTTCAAAGTCCTGCCCAAATACCGTCTCCTCCAAGAAGACTTTCTGGATTGGTGTTCTTTTCTCATGACCTTGTGTCCTCAGTATTGCCCAGTCACCCTATACTGTAATCAACTGTTTAGGTATGTTTCAGTTATCTACTGACGCTAAACAAACTATCCCAAAACCCATTGGCCAGTTATTATTTCTTATGTTCTGTGGGTTGACTAGGCATTTTCTCACCTATCAGCTCATTCAGCTAAGGACTGGCTGGGCTAAAAAGTCCAAAATGGCCTCATGGCATGTCTGGGAAATTGGAGTGCCCTGGTCCTCTTCCACATGGCCTCTCTGCTTCTTAGCAGCTTCCTGGAAATATCCCACCAAGAGGGTGAAGGCCAAAGCTGCAAGGCTTCTTGAAGCTAGATCTGGAACTCACACAACATGACTTCCACCACTTTCTATTAGGCAAGTCACAAAGCTAGCCCTTAATCAAGGGATGAGGAAATCCAGCTCTCAAAAGGAAAAGCTGCAAAGAACTGTGGCCACTTTTAATCTATCACAATGAATCTGACTCTTCACTCCACTTGGAGTTCCTCCAAGGCAAAGACCTTGTCTTATCCTTCCTTCACTCAGAGTTTTATCTAGTACCACTCACATTCAGCCCAGTGTCCTTGCCTTCAAGGGGTTAGATTTGCAAATAGATAATTATGGCCCAGTGTTTTAAGTGCTACAACATGGATATAAATAAGTTTTTAAAATAGCACAGTGAAAGGAAGGAAAAACAGCAAATTTCGCTTAATGAACAAGGAAGAAAGGGTATTCAGTACTATGCAGGGTATGCAGTACTATGTAGGAAAGAGAGAAGTATAACATGGAATGACGTGTCTGTGGACCTGTAAGTAGATCGGTTTTTGTTTGTTTGTTTGTTTTTTGGAAAGTAAAATGCTAACTGAATACTAACTACTCCCTGGAAAGGGGAACTGGTAGGAGATGAAGCTAAAAGTAACCCAGGAACTAGCTAGGTATCCCCTGTTCTTTACACAATGCCTGACAAGTAGTAGTTACAGTTATGTTAGATTTTAAAAATTGTTAAAGTAAGCCAGGCATGCCTATAATCCCAGTGACTCCAGAGGCTGAGGCAGGAACAGTGCAGGTTCAAGGCCAGCCTCAGCAATTTAGTGAGACCCTGTCTCAAAATTAAAAATAAAAAAGGATGGAGGATGTAGCTCAGCATCCCTAGGTTCAATCTCCAGTACCAAAAATAAAAAGAAAAGGAAGATTTAAAAAATTATTGAACTAGTCCTTAAAAGCAGGGGGTATTGGTTTCCAATTTGGATTCCCATTTACTTAGCTCCTGCTGGGTACTTAACCATCTTAACCATTACCTCACTTAACCCTCCTGGCAACTACATAAATTAGGACTCATTGCCACAAACTTATTATTAAGGAAACAGGTGTAGAGAAGAGAAGTGATTTTTTTGAGAACATACAAATTATGACAAACATCCGGGTATGTTAGGACATGCCTGCAATCCCAGCTACTTGGGAGGGTGAAGCAAGAGGGCTTCAAGTTCAAGATCAGTCTCAGCAATGTAGCATGACTCAGTCTCAAAATAAAAAATTAAATAATAACAAAAATAATAAGAACTAGGGATGTAGTTCAGCAGTAGAGGGCCCCTGGTTTAAAATCTCTAGCACGCCCCCACATGCACACACACACAGAAAATAGGAGGAGGGGGAAGGGAGAAGGAGGAGGAGTGTGGGAGAAGGAGGAGTTCACCAGTTCACTTCATGCCCAGAAAGCCAAAGGAAACACAAAGTGAATGGGGAAGAGACTGGAATCCCCAAATCCCCTTCCAGGGCACACCCCCAGTGAACTGAGGACCTCCCACTAGGCCTCACCTTCTAAAGATTCCACCACCTCCCAATAGCACCAAGACTAACACATGGGCCTCTGGGGAGGAGCATTCCAGATCCAAACTATAGAAGTTTCCCAACCCTGTACTGTGCTTAAGACTTCCCTCATAATGTCCTTCTCTTTTCCTGATTATCTCCTTCATGCTAGACCTTATGCTGGGTGACTGGATAGAGATGCCTTACCAAACAATGAAAAAACATGTGGCCAGAGGGAAGCCACGGGAACTATTGAAAACTCAAGAAAAGGAAACGAACTCAGACTCTGTAGGGGATGGGGAGGAAGAATGACTTGGAAGGAAAAAGGAAGCTTTGCCAGTCCTGAAGTATGAATAACAGTTAAAGAAGGGAATACTGAGCAGGGCAAGGTGGCGCACACCTGTAATCCTAGCACTTGGGAGGCTGAGGCAGGAGGATCACGAGTTCAAAGCCAGCCTCAGCAATGGCGAGGCACTTGGCAACTCAGTGAGACCCTGTCTCTAATAAAAATACAAAAAAAGGCTGGGGATGTGGCCCAGTGGCCGAGTGCCCCTGAGTTCAATCCCCGGTACCAAAAAAAAAAAAAAAAAAAAAAAAGTGCAGAGCATGGAGTGCTCAAAGAGCTATAGTGTCAGGAGGGCAAACGAATGGAGTAGGTGTGGAAGAAATGTCTAGATAAATAGGATAGGGCAAGTCAGGCGTATGTCACCATGTAGATCTTCTAGGTGGAAAACCACTGAAGGATTTAAAGAAGGGGAAACAGTTAATTTTGTACAAAAGCGAGGGCTCATATGGCGTGAATAGTGTGGAGGATGAGTTGCAGGAAGACAAACTGGAAACCAAAAGATGAGCTGAGAGACAGGTGCAAATTGAGAAAGCTAATAAGATTATGAACCAGAGAGCAGTGACAACCAAAGTAAGTAGAGCCATTAAAGAAACTCAGGGATGTCTTCCTATGCCAAGCACCATGCTGGGATATGGGTTCACCCAAATGACTCGTACATGGCCTCAACCCGGAGTCTTAAGCTCACTGATAAAAATTTGTACAAACTATAATGAGGTTACAGAGATGGAAGGGAGGGAGGGAAAGCTTTTTCGATTAGGCCTGGAAGGATGAGTAGGAGATAACATAGGAGGTGGAGATGAGAAAATTCAAGAAATCTTTAAAGGGAGATTCTCTGGATGGGATCTGGAAGAATGATTGAGGGACGAAGAAGGTGGGGGCAAGAGCGACTCTCAAGTTAACTGTGTGGGCACACCTGAGTAGATGGTGGCATTCCCTTATGAAGTGAAAACACAGGAAGCAAGTGACTGGGAGATGCTGAGCTCAGAGTTGGCCGTAAAGGCCTCTTGGGGAGTTTCAGGGGATGTCCAACAACAGTGAAATGTTGGGAATCCTCTATTAACAGGACCGGGATGCACTGGGGCTAAGAGGGAAAATGTTGGGAGCTTGCGGTGGGATGGCCAGCCGACGATCAATTCCGACGCCTCCCCCGCAGCAACGCGCCTCTTTCGAGCGGACGCCCTAGAGAGGCCGCGCGGGAGGAGCGAGTCGGGGCCGGGCTCTGGGGAGGAAGGAACTACCCGCACTGGGAGGGACCGTGGGGCGGGGGCAAGGACCTTGCAGCCACTACAGCTGGGTCCTGCAGACTCCAGGGGTAGTGGGAGTGACCCCGCGAGCGGCCCCAGCTGGTTGCTACCAGAGTGCAGAGCGGCTATTTCCTGGTCCCAGTCCGGCCGCCCCCCCCCGTGAACTTTCACCCCTAGCGCGCGACGGCGGAGGGTCACGTGATCATGGCCAACATGGCCGCCGCCGCTGCTGGGAGCTGAGGTGCCGCCGCCGCCGGGCAGCCGGGGGGAATCCGCCCGCATCGCCGCCCTCGTCAGCCGGGCGGCTGCGGGGCCCGGAGCACCGGAGGCCGGGGCTGGGGCGGCACCGCGTGGCGGCCACGGGGTCCCGTTAGAGCAGCCCCGGCGGCTATGCCGAGGGCCCGGAGCGGCCGGCGGAGCAGGGGGGCCGGCGGGAGGGAGGAAGTAGGTTTGTTTACGGGCTGTTTGGGGCGGGGCAGGCCTGGACTGGGGTCGGGGTCGGGGGCTGGGGCGGGGGCCAGGACTCCAGGTTGTGTCTGACGCTCTATTCTCTCTCTCTCTCTCTCTCTCTCTTTTTTTTTTTTTTTTTTTTTTTTTTTTTGTATCTGTCCGGGATCTCCCAGACCTTCCTGCGAGTGCGAGCCAACCGGCAGACCCGACTGAATGGTGAGTCCTGCCCGGCCCCTCCCTCCGCCCCACCCCTGGCCACCTCCTTCTCTGCCCGCTGCTCCTGGCTTGCTTGGGTCTCTTCCACTTTGGGGCCCACTCACTTCACAGTCACAATGCATGAGTATTTCCAAACCACCGCTGCCGCCCTCAGTTTCCCCGTCCGTCTAATGGAGGTTATGGTTCCTAGCTCTTGCCCATTTCTCTCTAAAGGCCCTGAAGAACCCTGGGGGGCAATAAGTGCCGGAGAATGAGGAACAAGCTACATAATTCCACTCGGGAGCTCAGCTTTGAATTTGCAAACTGCTGGGACCTCACTATACAAGCCGGCAGGGCGCTGAGAATGTTTTTCTTCCAGTTTTTAATCAGTGCCCAGTAGTGTGAATACAGCCTCTCTGCTGAGACTTGACAATGCAGTGAGATCTGGAGTTCCCACGGCAACAGGAACTAACTCATCCCAGGGCTCTTTGAGTTATCAGTCGGCCCACATTTCACAAAAGTGATCAGCGTGGGCTCGACAGCTCTTAGAGGCCTTCTCTGAAAGCAGGCCATGTATGCACTACCTGGCAGCCCCCCTTTTGGATTCAAACCTCTGGAGCATTCTTGTTTGCGAACACAATTGAATGATCCTCGCTTTTTGTGCTGACTGGGGTGTGGTGTATATGTGGGTTGGTTATAAGCTGCTTAGGGTCTCTGGAGTGAGTGAGTGAGGCCATGGACGTTCAAGATCCCCAGCTCTTACCACTTGTTTGCTATTGCCAGGCTCAGCGTGTCTGAAAAAGGGATAGCATTCATTATGGGCTAGCACCATGTTAAGCACCATTCTTAAAACACCTCTGAGAGGAAAATGTTACACACGTTTTGTAAATAAGGAAGCTGAGGCTCTGAGACATGAAAGTGATTTGTTTAAAATCACACAGGCTGGGATGTAACTGAGCCACTGTGGAACTGAAGTTTGTTTATCTCCAAAGTCTGAGCTTCTACCATATCATCCTACCTCCTTGGAAAATGCTTTTGCTCTTCCAACTCAGAGATAGCTTCAAGTAGAAAGCCAGACTTGTAATGTACAACATTGTAGTAAGGTTAGTTCAGGACTTAGATGATGAATAGCAAGGGAAAAAACCAAGTCTGCCTTGCTTACCTGAGAATTTTAAAAAGAAGCCCAGTCCATTGTCATAGCTTTGTGAGACTGTAAGGGATCATCTGCTCTCCTAGGGTGTCCTGAGCAAGGAGAGCATCCAGTATCCTGCCTTCTTTTGTGGGTTTGAGATTCATTTCTTTATCAGTCATTGGACAGTGTTTGTCATCAGTCCCTTCTTACCCAGGGAGGACCTTTTGTGTTGGCACCCTGCTTCAGGCTAGACTTCTAGAATTCTCAGGGGGCCTTTGCTCAATGCCTTTCTGATGTCTTACATCCCTTCTCCATCCCAGCCCTGGCTTTAGAATGTCAAGGTTGCCTGAACTTGAGATTCGAGTTAAGTAAGCCAAAGCAAAGTGATCTGGATGGATCTTTGTCCACAAAGTCACAGGAGCCCTAGAACATAGTCACATCTCTGTAGTGGAAACACAGGTAATTGAGATGGGCTGGGCTATAGACCAAGGTTTCTCAAACTCCATGCTCAGTTTGGTGGGCCAGTGATTTTCCCTTTGGTTTGGGTCTTTATCTAGGATCATACTGTTCTGCAGTTGAAGAGGCTTTCTCCTTGAACCTTCAGCAGGCAGGAGTTGGAGTCTAGAAAACTCTCTGGGATCAATTTTGTTGATTTTGCTAAGTATGGGGAACCATTGGGTCAGGAGAGCATTCTAAGCAACAGAGTCAGGCCTGGTTTCTTATCTTACCTTTGCAACTTGTCAGCCACTTGGGCAAGTGCATTGATCACTAAGCTTTGGGTTTAGCTTCGTTATATAAATGTAGATGAGCCTTACTGTGTAAGGTGCCTGACTTTGAGCCTGACTTAAGAGTAGAAGTTCTGATTTACAACATAACTGTCATTTGTGTTCCCTCCCTTGTTGCATTCACAAGCTTCCCATCAGAGTCAGTATCCAAAGAAAGTGCTTCCTAGCCTGGCATGGTGGTACATGTTTATAATCCAAGCAACTCGGGAGACTGAGATAGAAGGATCACAAGTTTGAGATCAGCCCTAGCAACTTAGTGAGACCCTGTCTCAAAATGATAAAAAGGGCTGGAGATGTAGCTCAATGGTAATGCACCCTGGATTTAATGCCTTGTACTACAAAAAAAAAAAAAAAAAGAAAGAAAGAAAGAAATGTAGTATATAAGTAAGTAAGTTAGTTGTTCTCCTGACTCTGCAGTGGAGAATCTTCCCCTCCTTGGCAGGCACCTCTCCTCTCTCCTCAGTGTCTGGTATTGGAGTGGTCATCTCTGATCCTTGTATTGCATCCTAGGAGAGGCTAGAGAGAACAGAGTCCCTTGTTTTGACCCCTTCCTGCTTCACTGACAGGAGGACTGCAGAGAGGGATTAGTGAGCTAATTAGAAATGATTGCATCTCTCAGCATTAATTAGCAGTGCTGTGGGCTTGCAGTGTGCACTTTGGAACCAAGCCCCCTGCAGGACAGCATGGCAGGCAGTCCTCTGCCTCTGGGGCCTGCTAGCCCCTCTGTACTGATTAGAAATGATGGAACAGGTTTGGGTAAGCACATCAAGGGCTGCCATTTCAAGGTATCCTGGGCACTCTGACCTGGCCACCCAAGGTCTAACCCAGATACTCTATCTCTTTATGACTGGACCTCAGTCTCCTTTCCTGTAAAATGGGACCAGTGGACATCAGAGAAATTCCTCCTAGGATAATTCTAGGTAGGACTCCATGGGTTGTACCTCTGGGCTCTTAACCCTGGAACAAAAGGGTAATTGATGAGAAAATGGCAAGCCAAATCAGGCCCCTGGGGTGACCTTGGGTTCTAACCAAGAAATGTTCTCTAAAGTTGTATTTCCTGACACCAAAGAGCTTGTGGTCTTGACCTTCTGAAGAGATACCTAGCAACATGGAGTATCTTTGCCCATTGGACTCAAATGAAGACAGCAGATAGGAAGGTATGCGTTGAGCTTGAGCCACCTGTAGTCAAAAGAGTGGACACTTCCTGGACCAGCACCCATCTCCTCTCTGGTGGTCTTGGCAAGTTCTAGTCCCCAAAGGAGCAGGAGGAGGCATTGCAAAATGGGCAAGATCAGGCACTGAACAAAAGGGCTGATGGCTGACAGCAGGTCAGGATATGTTAGCTCCACTGGGACTCTGAGTTACAGTGATTGCTTATTCTGTGCCTTGTTTCCGGTTTCTCCATGCAGCTCGGATTGGGAAAATGAAACGGAGGAAGCAAGATGAAGGGCAGGTATGTCCCCTGTGCAACCGCCCCCTGGCAGGATCGGAACAGGAGATGAGTAGGCATGTGGAGCATTGCCTTTCTAAGGTAGAGGGACCGTCACCACCCATCTTCATTCTCCCGTCCCTTCCCTTGACACTAGCTACTGACTGCCCCCAAATCTGTGGGCTTTTGGGGTCTTCATGTGATCTTCGCAGCTTTTCCCTCTCATTCTTTGCTTTTTTCCTTTGCTTTTGCTCTTTCTCCCCACTGGGGCTCCCATGGAAAGTTATTGGGAAGAGGGCCAGGTCTTTGACCTCTACATTGGTTTTACTTCAGAGGAGCCCTAGAGCTGGGGCCCATATGGTATATAAGCAGGGGCTTGGCCTGTGCCTACCTTGCAGGCCCTGGGGAGCAGGTGAGGATGGCTTGGACCCTGCATGATCCTGCTCTGCTCTTCACAGAGGGAAGGCTCCTGCATGGCTGAGGATGATGCCGTGGACATTGAGCATGAAAACAGCAACCGCTTCGAGGAGTATGAGTGGTGTGGGCAGAAGCGGATACGGGCCACCACTCTCCTGGAAGGTGGCTTCAGAGGTACAAGCAGCTGACACATAGGCAGTGACACTGGAGGACAGGCCTCTGCTGGGTATCCATCTGTTGGGAACCACAAGGCCAGGGCTGGTGTCTGGTCATCCATTCCACCACGTGGGAACTGCTGCTGGCGGGGCTCCTTTGTGACCGTGCTGCCTGCCTGTGATGTGCATATTAAAATGGATGTATTTGGGTGGGGAAATGGAATTGTGAGACTGCAAGCTAGGAGTGACGAGGGGGGCTCTCAGCCTCGGGTGATGCATTGAAGGTGACAGCCAAGCCGCTTTAGCACCTGCATAAAATATTAAAGGGACGGTTATGCATTTATCACTCCATCCCTCTTAAGGCTGATAAATGAGAATCCAGCAACCTGCTGTACACCTCCAGCACTGGGGGCCCTGAGGGCTTCCAGGCAAACACATTGGATTTTCCTCCTCCTCCTCAGCCCTGTGTCAGGGAAATCAGTTACAGAGGAGAGAGTGAGTTATGGCAAAATTTGACCTCCCATGAGCTTCATTGGTGAATCTAATTTTAACTCTGATCCTATCCTTTCTCCCTGGGCGCCCTCTGCCCTGAAGCAAGAGGGGCCTGGGCCCAGCTGCTCCATGTTTTCCCTTGGGCTCTCCCCAGTTGCTGCAGAGGAGTCTGCAGGGCCCTACCCATCTCCGAGTCCTCTCAGCTCCTTGAAGGGATATGACTTGCAGGACCCCCAAAATCAGTTCAGACAGCAGAATTGGTAGGGTGCCCAAGGTCAGTGTCCTCTTGTCAAACTCCCATCTTGGGCAGGGGAAAGAGGGAGCTGCCTGTCTCCTGGCCTCCAGCTCTTCCCTCTTTCTGTGCACAAGCACAGCTGGCATTGCAGCTTGTGATCATTAAGGGAGCCAGTCTGCTGCCCGTCTGTTTCCCATTCTCTGGAAACATCCTTGGGAGTACCACTGCATATGGTCCTTGGGGAATCTCACAGCATCTGGGAAGAGGGTCTTGCCTCCTTGGGGCCATACTACCTGGGCTCATGCTGAGGAGTGGTTTCTCCAGTGCCATGTATCATAGACTGGCTGTGTGAAGAGGCTGAGAGCCCAGATGGGACATTATGCCTGTGGGCTTCTCTCACATTACCCACGTGTCTGAAGACAAGCCAAAACATAAATCAGGAGGGTTAGACCAAACTATTTCCCTGAGCCTGAGCTGGTCTCATTAGTTGCCATTGCACTCTGGTCTTATGCTGGATCTCTGGTGTGTATGAGGCCCTGGGAAAATGAACAGCAGAGCCCATGAGCCCAGAAATTGTGCACACAGGTGTGTGGTGGCAGTCTGTACAGAGTCAGTTCCAGAATGCTTCTCTGGGTTAGCTCTGTTGGCAGCTATAACTATTCATATCTTCCATTGCTGTGGCAGCTTCTTAGGTTTCTTGGCACAGAATTGGACCTGATGGCCCCTGGGCCCCAGTCAGGGTTTGTGGGGGGTAAAGCTGCACAGGGCTTGCTGTCTCTGTGAAGTCTTTCCCCTGTGCTGGGACGTACTTGCCAAGCAGTGTGAGGGGCTCTCAGGCCCTGGGCGGGTATCAGTTTTCCCTAAGTGTTTACACTGCAAGGTTGTTTCTTTCAAGAATTCCTGAGGAGAGTTCAAAGGGGGCTTTTCTTTGAGCGATTTGGAGAGCGAGAATGAGAGTGAGACTTGAAGAGGGAACGGCCGGAGGTGCCTTTATCTGCAGAGAATTGCTCCAGCTTTCCTGATAGAAGCTGCTGCTGCCTCTTAAACAGCTTAGTGCAGTCAAAAGACAGGCCGACTTGAAAGGCTGTTTTACAGTGAGATCAGCGGGGGCCACGAGGCAGAGAGCGGGGCGCAGTGGAGCGGAGGAGGCTGGGCCTCCTCAGTGGGGGGAGCTATCAAAGGGAGGCCCTGGCTGATCTGACTGCCTCTGCCCCTGAACCCTGTCTGCAAAAGCTGGCCATCTGTCAGCCTACCCTTCCTGGCCAAGACCAATAGGCCCAATCTTGGGGGGTTGGGTGTGGCCCCCGCCAGGCGGGCTGGTGTCAGTGCAGCGCATTGATCGCCCGCCGGGCGGGCCGGGCCGCAAGCCGGGCAGCGCGTGCTTAATGTGATTGAAAGGCAGTTAAAATGGCGGTGACCTTTTCAGGAGGAATTAGATTGCCTGCCAAGACCGGTTAGAGGGAGTGATAACGCCAGCTGAAGAAGCTGCCCAGCCGACTTCAGAGAGAGGGAGGCAGAGGCAGGATGAGCAGGCGAGCAGCGAGGCCCATTTAAGCTATGCTGTGCGTGCTGACAGAACAGAGATTGCTGTCCTTGTTAGATATGAAAGAATTGAAGAATTGCAGATAAGTTTCCGTATCCGATCATCCCCTTTCCCTCCTCCCAGACTAGGGCTTCTTCGTCATCCTCAGCAAACCTTCCCACCAGGCCCACCAGTAATTGGGCTGATGGGTCAGATCAGTTACCTTGAGTGAAATCTTCTGTGGGAGGCAGCAGACAAGCAAGAGTTTTGGTGGAGACACTTGCTAGAGGGAATGGTCTTCAGGATGGGACCCTGTGGTTTCTAAGGGGAAGGCCCAGATATTTCAAGCCTGGGAGTGCTTGAAATTGGTATTTTAGGACAGAATGAAGGACCAGACAGAATAGAAGAGCATCAAGATAGGCCCAGCTGGAAGCAGATGTTTAAAAGACCCAAGAAAATAGGTAAAAACTTCAAGAGAGTACGTCAGAAGAAATTTTTGGTATCTAGGAAATACTCTGACCTTTACAGTTCTAGGGGAGGTCCTCAGACTGCTCAGCTGCTGATTGCTGTCTTAGAGCCTGAGGTTTTCTAACCTGCTGGTGCTGTTTTTATAGAGGGCCACACACAAAGCCCAATGCTTCCCCTACAAGAGATCAGCAGTTAGAAAAAAATGCTTTTCTGGGGTACCCTACAAAACCTGTGCAAAGCAGGGGCCTTCTAAGCCAGAGATGCAAGCAATAGGAAAGAAGCTAATTATATAGCCCTTCAGACAAACCTGCCCCTACCCTTAGTCAAAGGAGTTATGTGACAGATTAGTCATGGCACATCTTTCTTACCTCCAGCTACTCTTAGGTTCTAGAGAAGAGACCTATGGTGGTGAGTGAGTTATCAGTGAGTTCACCTGTCTGGATTTGGAGATGCTATAGCCCCTCACATCTGGAAGAGACAGGCAAGAGAAAGGACATGGGAATGATTGCTTTCAAATAAGATGGCAGTATCGCGGGCACAAGAGTGTTGGGATAGAGGAACTTCCCAGGAGGCTACACAAGAAATAGAAGGTGTCTCCAGCTGTGTCATTGAGCCCTAGGTGAAAGCATTGCTGGAAACTCATTTGAATCAAACAGGTGGAGTAGGGAGAGGGAATAAAACATTTGGCTATAAAAGGTTTCTGCCCTGCCAGATTCTGGCTATAGAATACATTTTTCTTGAGTTCCTGTCTTATATTTAGACTGGTTCCAAGCAGCCTGGAATGAGAAATCATGGAGAGAATGACAGGCAGGGCAGCTTTGTTGCAGTTCTTTCAACCATTTGTTGCTAAAACTTCAACATCAGATTATGGGATGAAGGGCTGAGAGATGTCGTGAATCCAAGGGCACAAGCAGATGGGCCTTGGACACTAAAAATCTCCCCAAGTACAGCTGTTCTGCCTGGTCTGGTCACTGGCAGGTGTTGGAACAGCACACAACTGGAGGCAGGCTGGAAATGCAGAGGGCCACTGCCTTCTAACTCCCCGCCACCTTTAGTTATGACTGTCGCCTGTTGGGAGGGGTGAGGAGAGGTGGCAAGGAGCAAGGCACCTTCTGTCCCCTGTGGCGACGGATGGGATTTAATCGCCTTTTGGAACACAATTGTTAAGCTGGGTCGGAGAGGAATCCAGGCAGAAGGAGCAAGTATCAATGGTTTTAAACGGCGTCTGTCTCTAAGCGTCTCTCCTGACGTGAGGCAGTGAAACGCGTTATCGAGGAGGCCCGGAAAGTGGCTAAGTGCGTTTGACACACGCCAACTCCCTGCCTCCACACTGGATAATTGCATTGTCAACTGTTCAGCGAGGTGGCAGGTGACACTGCAGGCCGATTGATTGTCCCGCATCGCAGCTCCCCAGACTGTCAGCTCCCCAATCGATGGCGTTTACACAAGACACCGTAACTGCATCTGTAACTAATTCCAGTGTAAAACTCCCCGGAAGCTGCTATCCCTGCCCTCCCCTTAGGTGAACATTAGGCTCTAGAGGACCCCCCACACTCCTTCCTCTCTGGGTTCTGGTTTGGTTGAGAGTAGCAGGTGAGGAAATCAATGGCTCCTTTTTTGTGGTTTCAGGTTTCAGGACGCAACTACCCCCAGTAAACAGGCATCTCCAGTTTCTCAATCGATCATTTGATCAATTGATTAAATTAACACTGATTTTTTTTTTTCTCCCTTCTCAATGACCCAGGAAGAAATGAGTTTATGGGAGAAGGGTTGTTTTTATAAAATTTAGACGTATATATCAGTTTGCACTTAACCCTCTCCCTCTGTATTGCTGAGTATTTACTGGGAAAGGAGGGTTTTTTTCGTACTGCCCACCGGCCCATGACTGGGCAAGCCTGGCTCCCACTCTGATGGGCATTGCTGACCATTAGACTTAGTTTGCTTTCCAGCCTTTTTTGCTGCTTTCAAATGGGGTAGAACTATAGCAAGGGACCCTTCCTGGTGACTGAGGGATACTCTGAGTCATCTTGGAAGTTCTAGGGACCGAGTTCCTTCCCTGGAAAGCAGAAGGGGCAGCTTGCACCAATTCAGTGGCACCTGCCTCTTGCCAGCAGCTCAGGAGGCTGAGGCAGGAGAATCACAAGTTCAAAGCCAGCCTCAGCAACTTAGCGAGACCCTGTCTCAAAACAAAATACAAAAATGGCTGGGGATGTGGTTCAGTGGGGTTGACCACCCCTGGGTTCAATCCCTGGTCCCCCCAAAAAACCAAAGTGGCAGCTTGCCTGCCTATTATTCCCTAAGCTTCAGGGAAGAGGAGCCAGAGTCTTGGAAAGGAGCTATCTGTGCCATCTTGCCTCTGAGTACTGGCTTGGGATATTCCAGCAGCTGAGAACATAAAACGACTGTGGAGCCTTCCTCTCCAAGTGGGAGGGGGCAAGCTGGCGGGGGTACTGTCTGCATAAAATGGCTTTATGGCCGTTTCTTTTTATTATGATTCTGCCAGAAGTCAGCAAGTGACATTTCATTAAGAAAATAAAGTTTAATGTGCTGGGAAGGAGGTTGGAGCAGGCTAGGGCAACACCAGAGTGAAATTGGCAGTGGCAGCCTGTTCTGAACACCTGTGGGGGTAGGGAGAGGTTCCTAACATCTGTCTCAGCTGGGGCACGGGGTCAGGGTCAGAGAAGACTGCTCAGACCAAAAGCAGAGAGGCCTTTTCCTTAGCAAATAAGATGTTATACTTTCCCTCCTGTCTCATTGGTCAGAGGAACAGAAGGTTGCCACCTGGCTGGGAGCTACAGTAGAATAGGGAAGGCTGTGTCATAAGGTTTTTCTAGGCTTAGCCTTACTTCTGGCACAGGGCCCCAGTGCCTCATAGAGCAGTGTTGCCAGTACTTCTCTGGTATGTTGTAAGGCACCTGCTCTGGGCCTGGCCAGCCCTGCTGGACAATGCTGAGATCACAGCAGTGAGTCACACTTGAGACCCTTGGCACTTTTTGGTCTGGTAAAGGAGAGTGACAATACATGGTAATAAATGTGACAATACATGGTAATAAATAAACACGGTAGTTTGGGTGGACACAAAGGAAGGGAGACATACACATAATATGTACCTGAGCAAGTCACATTCCCCACTGAGTAACTGGAGGTTGGGGAACCATATCTTGAAACTATATTCTCCACACTGGGCCAGACAGGATGTGCTCCATAAAGGTTGAAAGAATATTAGAAGTGAAAAGTCACTCTTCAAGGATTTGTAGAGCAACTACTCTTTGTAGGCATTACCAGTCAATGGTAGAAGGTTGAGCTAATTCAGACTTGCCAACTGAGCAGGTATTTGTTTTGTAGACCCATAGGGAGAATGTTATAGGCAGATGGGATAGGAAGTACCCAGGCATGAAGCATAAAGCATATAGGATTTGGGAGACCTCAGTATCCCTGTTCCGATGGAGTATGAATCCTGGTCTAAGCAGGACTACAGAGAAAAGGACTTCAAGCCACAGGGCTGCTTTATATGCTGGGACTTCGCCTGACAGCTATGGCTACCCTGTCTTTCCTGTTTTGCCAAGGGAGCCACACTGGGCTCAGGAGTACTGCCAGGGTTCTTTGCTTTTTTGCCCACCCACAAGGCAGGGATAGGCTGAGCAGAGGATATGAGGCTGGCTGCTGAGCTGCATGTACTTGGAAGAGGGGGGTTGGCAGGGCTGGGGGAGGGGGGGCTCAGGCTATAAGTGAACCTGATAGCTACATTCTGATTGATGGCAGAGTTTGTCTCCCAAACTGTCAGAGGGTTTATAGAGGTGCCACTCACCCACAAGGCAGGAATTGCTTGTCAGGACACCTGGCCGTGAACAGGAGACAAAGCTGTAACTTGGTGTTTTCTCAGCTTAATGGCCCCGCTGCTGACCTGCCTGCTGTTCAAGTGTGTCAGTGCCTTCAGGTCGAGGGCAAATGAGAACTGTCAGTGAGGGTGGAGCCTAGGGAATGCCCAGCCTCTTCTTTTCTTTCTCTGGTGCTGCTTACCTCTGGGATGAGTGGAATCTTTGAGACCAGAGACTGGAGGAAGATCAGGAAGAAAGTGCTTTTCAGGACATGGTAGAGAACATTCCAGATGGAGTGAATAACAAATAAAGGTCTCAGTGTATGGCTGGAACACAGCATGCAGTCTCCATGTCCATATGCACAGGGCTTCTGCAGTGAAATGAGAAAAGAGTGAGTGTAGAGAAGTAGATGCATATAGATCTTCACAGATTTAACTGAAGAGTCTGGACTTGACTGTGTGTAAAGAGTCATACATGGTTTTGGATCAGGAAAACAAAGGATTAAAACTAAAAGGTAGGCAGGATGAAGGAATATACAAGACACTTAAATTAAGGACCTATTATAGGACTGTTACCTGTTTCTCTAATGAAGAGTGTAGGTACCTAAGAATGGACAAGAAGACATTTCTGAGATCATCAGGCAGAGTCCCAGATGCTTGCTTCTTTAAAGATTTATTTACTGATCCTACTAGCCACTGAGTCTCTCACTTTTTTTTTTTTTTTTTTTTTCTTTCCATCCCTGGCAGAGCTGCCATGCTGGCTAGTAGGTATGGTCTGAGACTCATAGAGAAGTAGAGGTGGGGGGCAGCTCTGTGGTCCCTGACCATGGGTTTTCAAGAAGGGTGGTCCTGGGAGTCAGACACCACCCAGCAGGTGAGCTGGCTTGGTATAGTCTCATTAGCTCACCCCCTTCTCCATTAGCCAAGAGTCTGCCTGTGGCTTTGTCAAATGAACCTCAAGTGGTCAGCCACTTGGGGTTCAGCCTGGCCCATGGCCTGCCCCAGCCTAGCCTGGTTGCCTTCATAGACTGCTTTGAGAGGCAGGTGTGCATGCCTGTTCTCCCTTGTCTGTCCATTCCTAATCCCTTTATAACTACACTTGTCCAGGAATCTGGGCTGCGTGAGGTAGAGATGAATAATTAATGTCAGGCGCTTCAGACACCAAATATTTGAACAGCTGCCTGGAGTTTTTGCTGGCAAGGACCTAGCGGCCAAAATCAGGATGTTGGCTGGGGGTCCCGCTCTATGGCTCTGATTGGCCTTAGTCAGCCTGTTCTCTTTGATGGACTTGTCAGACTGGACAATGGGATATAAGGAGGCCCAGTCCTGGTTGGGGCTTGGCCGAACTTTTGGACTTGGATTTCCCTACTTTCTTTTTGTTCTTCCTGGAACTGGAAGACAGATGGATAGCAGGCCTAGGACAGGGTGTTTCCTGAGGACTTGACATAGCATATGGATTGGCCAGTTTATGAACAGAGACTGCTGAGAGAAAGAGATATGCATAGTAAAAGGACTGAAATATCAGTCAGGAGCACTTAAGTATCTGGTTCAATATATCCCAGGCCTAAGTTTCTATTTGTGCCTCATCTGGCCCCCATACCTGATCCCTACTTAGAGGCAGCATCACGGGCACACTTGGCCTAGTCTTTTTGGTCTATGGCCCTCCTCATACCCTGCTTCCCACAGGCTCTGGCTTCGTCATGTGCAGCGGCAAAGAGAACCCGGACAGTGATGCTGACTTGGATGTGGATGGGGATGACACACTGGAGTATGGGAAGCCACAGTATCCTTGGGTCTCTATGGGCAAGGTGGGGCTGGCGGGGCAGGCCATTGGGAATAAGAAAAGTAGCTTCGGTACTTGCCCACACCACCCCCAGGGTCAGAGGCTTAACTTTGGCCATGGGGAATCCTGAACATTTAGCCCTCATGGCTTACAACAAACTAGGATCCATTGTCCTTGACCACTATGCCAGATACACGGAGGCTGACATAATCCCCTGCACAGGCGAGGAGCCTGGTGAAGCCAAGGAAAGAGAGGCACTCCGGGGTGCAGTCCTAAAGCAAGTGTGGGCACAGGCGTGGCATGGTGGGGTGGTGGGATAGGAAGCTGGAGTCAGTGCTCAACCCAGTACCCACCTTCAAGGTTGTCTGCATGCCTTCAGTCCTCACTGTGTTCTTTCTCCTTCCTCTTCTCTAGTGGTGGCCCTCCCAGTACCCGCATCACACCTGAGTTCTCTAAATGGGCCAGTGATGGTAAGTCTTGACCCAGGTTAGCATTAAAACGTAAGAGAGGGATTCTTAGATAGTGGTGACTGACTCAAGCCCAAGCCCTCACCTATGCTATCCAGTCTGGCTATCCAGTATGGTTGTCCCTCTGTCCCTGCAGAGATGCCATCCACCAGCAATGGTGAAAGCAGCAAGCAGGAGGCCATGCAGAAGACGTGCAAGAACAGCGACATTGAGAAGTGAGTGTGGCTGTGCAGGAGTGGGGTGGGGGGTTTGCTAGCAGGAAGGCCTGCTGCCAGGGCTTCTGGCCCTCCCAAGTGTAGCTCAGTCCTGCTACCCTGGGCGCACAGCCGGCATTGGAGCCCAGCTGGTGCTAAGCGTGACTCTGTGAATTGATCGCTGGGCCACAGCCCTGGGAGTCTTGGTGGAGGGAGGAGCAGTCCGCCTGCTTGCCTGCCCGCTGCGGCGGCCTCCGCCCGGGGAATGTGATGTATGGCCGCCCAGCCCAGCCGGCGCACTTGATTCATCTCCAGTTTCTGTTTCTTAATCGGGAGCTAAATTGGTTTCATTTTTCTTGTCCCGGGTGGCGCTCGCAGTGGGTTTTAGGCAGGAGCATTGGGTCTCATCACTTCTGGTGGGAATTTTTGGCCAGGATTTTCCAGCAGGGGAAAAAGGGATCCATTAGTACTTTACCTAGGGCTGGGCAGCCTCTCTAACCTGGATCCCTGGGAGCCATAGGATTTGATATCAGCTGGGCTTCTCGCTGCCTTTCTAGAAGCCCAAGCAAGGCCTGTGCTGGTCCTAGAAGGTGGTATTGTCCAGTCTGGGCTGCCTAGACCTGCAGCCATTGGCCGTTGCTTATCTCCCTGCACCCACCCCACACCCTACAGTTGCAGGGTAGGTTCCCTGGGGTTAAAAGGCAGCCTCTTCATTCTAGGACCAGTTTTCCATCTTGCCTCCTGCCAGGAGAGTGGATTGCAGGCCGGTGCAGGGCTGGGTCGGTGGCCCAGGGTCACCTCCCATTTGTTTCCCTCCATTTTGTGTTGTCATAAATTCATTCCAGCCCGTTGTGGTTGATCAGTTTATCTCGGCCGGGGCCGCGAGTGCTGCTGGCATGATGTATGGGCCGCAGCGCAGGGCCCGGCTGCCCATGAATCACTGCAGCTGCTCCGTGTCAGCGCCGGAGCGGGCCGTACAGGTTCGGCACAACCAGCTTTGGGGGGGGAGGAATGACGTATGGATGTTTATTTAATAATTCTCTTCTACTCCAGCTGAGCGGGGGCGGGCGGGGCTATAAGGGGCACCCACCCTCGTCTGGAGGGGCTGCTCATAAATCAGAGAGACAAGATCATTAATCAGGGATGGCGCCTGAGAAGGGAGGTGGGGGGCCAGAGCCAGTGGCCATCCATGAAGGTGCTACCCACCCAAGGCTGGGGAAATCCCACCTGTGTGAGCACAGGCTCCAGTAGGCAGGGCTCTTGGGACGAGTTGGGGATTGGCTTGCTCCTGTGCAGAGATCACCATTGGGTGTGGATCAGCCAAGATTGGAGCCCTTCAGCCCCCATGACTTCTGTCTTCCTCATCCACAGAGTATGGAATCCTGCCCTAGATCTGTTTCACGTTCCAGGGAAGGGAAAAGGCAGGATGCTATGGCTTCCTCCAGGAATCTGGCCACCTCATGCCCTGGAGGGGCTCAGGAATAGCTCACAACCAAGCTGGGTCAGGGGCTGGAGGATTGGGTATTTCACCAGAGCAAAGATTAGAGGCCAGGTATGTGCTGAGAAACTCTAGGACAGGTGGGCTTTGGAGCTATATCTTGCCCTGTGGTGTGGCCTTGGAGTTCTTAGACATTTGTTTCCCCATCTTTGAAATTCCTAGCGTGGGTCTTGGAGAAGAAGGGAGCATAACTCCCCATCCTTATCAGGAATTTAGCAGCAATCAAGATGGAGATGATACATTTGGCATCAGGCAGAATGCCAGGGAAGGAGCCAGCTATGCAGGTGCTTGTGAGGGTTGGGGTGAAGACTTTCCAGAGCCAGGAGATTGAGTGGACATTGCTGGGAATCAGTATCAGAAGGAACTGAAGGCAGTCTTTGTTGGCATCCCTGGAGAAGCAGGGCCTAAAGAATCATGGATCTATGAGCTGGTGGATGGATCTAGAGCATACAGGAACACAGACCACTAGGGAGTTATATTCTGTGTTGCTTCTAGCATCCTAAAAGAAAAAGGTCAGAGATTGAAGTTTGTTGTTGCCCATCAAATGTTACCACTACCCTTCCTTCATCCCCCAAGACTACTTGTATCTAACACTTCAAGCTTTCTGGACCATTGTCTCTCCCAAGCTAGCAGAACAGGCACTCCCAGGATATTATCCATGCCCACACCACACCTCACTGTGTTTCTACCTGTGGCCTCCCTACCCCCTTCAGTCCTGCTTTTCCCATCCTTATTAAATGTCTCTTAAACCTTAGCTGTTTTATCACACCCTTCTTCTAATATCCTCACAACTTCCCATCACCCCATGAGATACTTCAGTTTCTGATTGTGGAATTGAGTCCTGCCAGACAAGTCTCCTCTCTTGATTTAGCAACTTTTGCCTACCTACAAGTGAGCCTTCCCGCCCAGCTGGGCTCTTGGACCTCTTGGTCTTTGTTTCTACTATTCTCTTGGCTGGAGACCCATCTCCTTATAAGCCAGTATAGAGTAATAGTCACACAGTTGACCACATGATCAGTCTGCCACGTTGGAATCCCATCTCCCCAAATCTTTGCGTACATTGGGCAGGCTATTTAATTTTTCTGTGCTTTAGTTTATTCATGTATAAAAATGGGAATATTAGAATCTCCTCACAAGGTTTTTATGAGGTGTAAACAGGATAATAATTATCAATCCCTCAGTACAATCCCTGGCATTTAGTAAGTGCTTAATAAATTTTAGCTATTTTCTTTGTATTATCATCATTCTTATTCCCTAAGGCCATCCCCAGTACTGTTTTCTACTCTTCCAGCAGGCATTTTTTTTCTCCCACTGTGAGTAGCCCTGTTCACTCGTTTTAGGAGGGGCAGGAGGAGATCCTTGAGAGTCCTAGCTATTCCCTGTTCAGCAGTATGAACAGTCCTGGAAAAGTCATAGGGACCTTGTGGTACAGGGCTTGGACAACAGGCTGAGGCCTACCAGGGTATCAAATGGGCCTAGGAAGAAATAACAAGGAGCCCTTGAGGGAAGCCAGGCCTATGGCAGAGGGACCTAGATTATATGGGATCTGTCCAGCCCCGCGTCTCTCTTTCCCTGCAGGTTGGACTGGCTCTTCATTTTGCAAATGTTTACTCATGCTCACATGCCAGAAGTGGGCTTATGTCCAGAGTAAATGCTGGCCAAGTGAGCAGCCTGCCCTCAGGGAACTCAGTCTAGTGGAGGAGACAAAGATCTTTTCAGTTAGACTGTTGGGGCTGAGTTGGGTACAGGATGCCCTGAGATCCCCCAGTAGTGGTACTGGCTGGGAACATTGGAAAAGGTTTCTGGATAATGAGGAAGAGTGGTGAGTTTGGGCAAGGGGATTGAGAGGACCCAGAGGAAACAAAGTGCAAAGAGGCCAAGAGACTGGGAAAGGGTGGTACACATGGAGACACTGCCCAGTTTGTGCGGATAGGCAGAGTGCTGAAGTACAGGTCAGAAGTATGACCAGTCTTGAAAAGTCATAGGGACCTTGTGATACAGGGCTTGGACAACAGGCTGAGTACAGGCTTGCAGGGCCACGGTGAGGAGAAGTTTGTTAGGGCTTTACTCTGAGAGAGACATTGAAATGTTGGAGTAAAAATGGTCAGATTTGCTTTTGCTATGTAAGTTCTAGGTGCTGGGAGGATGGGATGGAGATAAAGGATTGGAGCAGAGAAGCTGTTTGCTGCTTGGGTTAGTGGAGTTATCCATAGAAGAGTCTAGGAGGCCCAACCAGTAGTGGTAAAGGTGGAAAGAAGTGGAGTGAGTGATTCCAGAGATATTAGGAGAGAGGTGAGAGATTTTTGAAGTTGAGGATGACTCAGAAATAATGATTGAGAATGGTTCTCAGGTATCTGGTTCAGAAATTCATCAGGTAGAGATGGAGGAACAAAGAGTGGGTTTAGTTCTGAAGTGGGGTTTGCAGCTGTGGGACGTTGGGGAAAGAGCATGTGGGATGTCTAGGAAACGTATATGGTTCTGGGTTAAGGGAAGTGCAGGCTGAAGGTTTAGATTGGGGACATCAGCCTACTACCCAACTGTACATCTCTTTATAGAATCACTGAAGATTCAGCTGTGACCACATTTGAGGCCCTGAAGGCTCGGGTTAGGGAGCTTGAACGGCAGCTATCTCGGGGGGACCGATACAAATGCCTCATCTGCATGGTAAGTAAGAGGGAACTTGGGGTGCCCTTGGTCAGGCTTCAGTGCCCCTGGGGTGTTAGAAAGGGTCACTGCAACTATGACCTGGGCTCTTTGAAGGTGTTCCTGCCTCAGTGATCCCTTCTCTGCCCACCTTCTCCCTAGGATTCATACTCAATGCCCCTAACGTCAATCCAGTGTTGGCATGTGCACTGCGAGGAATGCTGGCTGCGGACCCTGGTGAGGTGGCGTGGAAGTTGGAGAGTGGGGTGGCTGTTTTAGGGGCACTGCCCGAGTGTTCGTGCCTATGCTTGTGCCTGCTTGCGGGAGGTGGAGAGTGAGGGACAAGGAAGAACAGAAGCATAGAACAGAGCCAGAGCCAGCATATTTACCGCACCCCCACCACCCCAAAAATCACTGCATTCTCTGCCCTCCACCTCAGTTTATTAAATTCTCTCCATGGACTCACTACATTCTCCTTTCCCCTACCCCCACCCCCAGAAGGCCCACCACATCACACATATTGGTGAGACCCCAGGTCAGGAGGAGGCTGGTAGTGGGTAAGCAGGACCAGGGCCTCAGCCCCTCCCCCTCCCATTACTAAGCTCCTTCTGCTCCTGGCCCTGTTCTTCGCTCAGGAGCAGCCATTAAAATGTCGCCCGGAGACAGCAATAAAAGGCCCGGACGTGGGCTCTGTGTCCTGATCAAAGGCCGCATGTAATCTCGTTAGGGCCGCGGCAGCCACAGCTGGACCCAGCCTTGTTCTCATTACTGGGGCTCCCGCTGCGGGGCTGGCCAGGCGGTTTGATCCTGGCGTCCCCCCAACACAGGAGCGTGCCTGCCTGCTCAGAGGCCGCCCATGCATCCCCAGCCTGGCTGACACAACCAAAGTCCCAGCACACACTAGTGCAGAGAGACATGGCTGTGGGCCCATGTGCTCACATTCACAAACGTGGCACATGTATCTGATCATAGCCCTTTTGCCCCTGCAGGGTGCCAAGAAGCTCTGCCCTCAGTGCAACACCATCACAGCGCCTGGAGACCTTCGGAGGATCTACTTGTGAGCTAGCCACCCAGGCAGGCCTTGCCTCGAGCAGCCTCACCTGCCCCCAGCCTCTGTGACAGTGACCCTCTCCCCTTGTACATACTTGCACACAGGTTCCCCATGTACATACATTCACATACGTGCACACAAGCATACACACACACACACACACACACACACAGGACTCTGGAGCCAGAGTGGAGGCTGAGGCCCAGGCCCTGCCTGCTGGCTCCCACCAAGCCTGAGGACCATACCCTTTCGGGCCTCTGTTCCCAGGGTGGAGCAGGGAGGTGGGGGTGGGGAGTAGAGGGGCAAGGCTCCTGAGAATACAGCTCCCAGATGGACAGACAGACATGCAAACACCAGACTGAAGCACATGTAATATAGACCATGTATGTTTACAATGTTGTGTATAAATGGGACAACTCCTTTGCCCTCCACGCCCCTACCTTTGGTTGTATTATTTTCTTCTTCTTCTTCTTTTTTTTTTTTTTAAAGAACTCTGGAAGCAGTGCCTCCTTCAGGGTTGGCTGGGGCTCGGCCCAACCACCTCTTTAGGGTACCTGCCCTCTCCCTCTCCCGTGGCATCCCTTCCCTCTCCCATGTGCTCGGTGTTCAGTGGTGTATATTTCTTCTCCCAGACATGGGGTACGTGCCCTGAGGGACATGACCCTCTCCCTAGTCTTAGCTCATGGGACTCTTCATAAGGAGTTGAGGGTGGGGCAGGAAGTAGGTCCCGAGCTGAAGCAGAAGCTGAGGTTGGGGCTGACTGAAGATGCCCCTGGCTGCACAGCCTTCTGCTAAGAACCGTTCCTGGGAGTAGAGATGCTTATTCCCAGGGAAAAGTTGTCTCCCTGCCCCTCCTGTGGGCCCCATGGTGTGATGCTGTGTCTGTATATTCTATACAAAGGTACTTGTCCTTTCCCTTTGTAAACTACATTTGACATGGATTAAACCAATATAAACAGCTGCTTCCTGTGTGTATGTATGGAGAGACAGGGAGTTGACAGTAGGGGGTGGACTGAGGCAGTTGGGGGTTAATTCTAGGCAGCAGTATTGGGGAGAGGACTTAGATGTAGGTAGGTGTGTGAGAAGCCATACAGTGTTGGTCTGCTTAGGGGCCTTGGAGCATTTCAGCAGGAGTGGGGGTGGGGCTAGAGATCTGGGCTCCTGACTATTGATGGGTAGAGGCTCTAGGTTAATTCCTTATCGATGCAGGATCGTCAGCTCATTAATCATAGAAGAGGTCAGAGCTTGGGGGTACAGAGGGGATGCAAGCTCTATCCCCCAACCTAGGGCAGGAGCAGCTGCTAGCTTGGGTTAAAAACCCAAGCCCTAGGTTTCTGTTCCTTTCTAGTCCCGTGAAAGGTGCTCCAAGGATCACAATGGGCAGCCAGGCACCATGGCACACGCCTGTAATCCCAGCACTTGGAGGCTGAGGCAGGAGGAACGCGAGTTCAAAGCCAGCCTCAGCAATGGCGAGGCACTTAGCAACTCAGTGAGACCCTGTCTCTAATAAAATACAAAAAAGGGTTGGGGGTGTGGCCCAGTGTTCAAGTGGCCCTGAGTTCAATCTCCCTTACCAAAAAAAAAAAAAAAAATAGGATCACGATCTCAAGGCTTCTGGGCTTTTATACTATTCTTAATCCTAGTGCCCACAAGCCTGGTGTCGGTACTACATAGATCCCAAATGGAAACAGTAGAAACTCATGCTATCTATCTAAGATGGACCCTCAAGTAAGGGAACTAGAGCGAGGCCTCAGCACTGGCTACAGAGCACTTTGTTGGTCATTCCCACAACTCTCACTGCTGCTGAGGTAGACCAGCATCCTCTAGACCAGTCCTTGCCCACAACAGAAAGATGTCTTAAGAAAAAGAGGTTCTGGGAGCTGGGGCTGTAGCTCAGTGGTAAGAGTGCTTGCCTGGCACATGGGAGGCACTGGGTTCAATCCTCAGCACCCCATAAAAATAAGTAAAATGAAGGTATTAAAAGTAATTGTAATTTAAAAAATAAATTAATAAATTCTATTAAAATTCAAGAGCCCAGTCTTTCCATGACTCCAAACTCCTTGACACATTCTTACAGTCAGGCCCACCTCTCATCTCCACAAATTCCCTGCCTTAGACACCCACCTCTAGAATGCCCCAAAATCAGCATGTCTTGGCAGCTCTTTCTTCCTTCTGCACCCACAGGAAGTGCAGATGACAAGCCACCCTTGGTTAGAGCCCAGCAAAGGCCTCACTGCCCCACGCCCACTTCTTGGCTCCAAATAACCTGAACACAGATCCTGGGGCCCGAGATCACAGGGATTGTATATAGCCTCTGGGGAAGTGGAGCAGCCCCACTGATGGCTGAGGGTCTGTAAAAGAAGCAGGCTTCAAAGACTGGGCCTACAGGAGGTAACAGTGATGGCAAAGAAGAGGTTCCAGTCAGGCTAACTTCTTTTATATCTCTATTTCCCCTCTCCTCTACCTTGGACTCAGTAGGTCCCTGATAGCTGGTTACCCCCACCCTAGGCCATGTGCTCTCTAATAGATACAATAACCCACGGGAAGGGCATTCCGCTGAAGCCAGCCATGCTGTTGGATCGTCAAGCTCTCTCATGGCACAGGCGGCACTGCCACCTGTTGGTCATGGCTAGGAATGCAGCCACAGCCTAGCAATCAGCAAGGGTAGTGGGGACTCCCAGAGGACTGATGTCCTGCACACAGAACTTGACCCCAGGGAAAGGGAATCCATCACCCCTAGGAATATCAGGGATCAGCTCCAACCCAGAGCTTTCCAGCCATTGCTTCACTGCCTGCTAAACTTTGAAAGCCCATCCCTGACCCCCAGGCCTCTTTTTAATATTTATTTGTTTTAGTTGTACACAATGCCTTTATTTCTACATGGTGCTGAGAATCGAACCTGGGCTGCGCACGTGCTAGGCGAGTCCTCTACCACTGAGCCACAACCCCAGCCCACCCCCAGGCCTCTTGATTACCACAGCAAGTTCATTCGATAAACTAATATTTATTGAATACCTATGTGTAGCAGTGACTCACAGAATGATAGATGGGACAGAATTGTAAGATTGAAGGCACTTCCCCTGCCTGGAGAGTATCAAGTGAGTCTCCTTTCAAGGAGATGGTATCACTTCAGCCAAAACTCCCTTTACCGTGGTTCTGGTCTTTAGGACACCAGAGTTAACTTGCCACAGCTCCTTTGTAGCACTGCTATCTTACTGCTCCCCACTCCAGCTGCCCCATACATGGACAGCACACAATTTTCTCAGACCCAGTGGCTTCCTAGCAAAGTGTGGAGGAGCTAGGCAGCACAAACCCCTGCATTCTCAGCTAATCTGGCATCTGCCTCAGACTCCTGGGCTATGAGGTCAGAAAAGCTTCTTTGAGTGAATGGGCAAGTGGGATTCATGCTTTATGTTGTGGGGCTTTGCCCTTCTTGGGCAGTGATCACAGGCCCTCTCCATAGCCTGACCCGACCCCCTGGCACTTCCCCAATAAAGCTCACCTTCCATTCAGGAAATCAAAACTCCACTCTGGCAAACAAGTATAAAGTTTCCATTAGGCAGGGTGATTAAGTTCTAGAGATCTGCTATATAACATTGCACTACAGTTAACAATAGGTGTTATTAATAAGTATATTATGTACTTGGAACTTTTATGTTAAGAGAATAGATCCCATGCTAAGGGTTCTTACCACAATTGTTTTTTAAATCAACGCTGAGGTTCATCCTCAACCCCCTCCCCTGCTTTTTTAACCCTTTACAGGCTGAATGCCACAGGAATCAGCAGCCTGACTAGTGCATTTGTTTGAATAATCAACTACAAGGCTCCACAGAAACCTACCCAGGCATTCCTGCCCATTAGGACCACCAGCAATCCCCCAGGACAGATGTAGGTTGTGGGAGGTCAGGCATTTATTTCTGGAGCAGGACCTGAGCACTGGACACAACTGCGCATGAAATCAACACAGAGGCTTGTGTAGTAAGTAGGGTAGTCACGGAGGTGGCTGACATGTGCAGATGACACAAAGTCCACAGAGTGTACCAGGACCTGGTGGGCCAGGCGTGCCTCCACCATGCTTTCCACATCCCTGGCCAGGACAATCTCATCTGCCTTCGAGTAGAGGTAGAGCTCAGGCCAGTGGGAGTCTGCATTCCATAGCTTGTCATAGAAGTGGGTGTGGAAGAGGCCAGTGAGTGGAGCAAGCAGGATGTGAAACAGGACTGCCACCAGGGTGAAGGCCACCAGGAGCAACAGGCGCATCAAAGCAGGCCGATGTTCCAAGATGACTGCCAGGGCCCGCAGGGCCCCTACTAAGTTCCTATCACCAGGACCACTGTCAAAAATGGTGCCCACCACACGCAGGTGGCAGAAGCGCCGATGGGTCTGCAGTAGCTCCAGCACGTAGCGGTACAGCATGACGCCAGCATTGCTGAAGACATGGAAGAGCAGGGGCTCCCTCTCAATCTCATAATCAAAGAGTAGCTCAAGCAGCTTCTGGGCCAACAAACGAAGTGAAGGGATGCCAAGGGACTCTGAGAAGAAGATCATGTGCCATGGGGCTGTGTATCGGATCACGATGCAACCCTGGGGAGAGGAGAGAAGCCTGATCAATCCCCAGGGATGGGTGGTGGGCACAAGCTATGCCAGAGAGGCCCAGTAACCCCAATTTCCACAGGGCCATGGAATCCAGCAAAGCTCTAGGCTCTGCTTCAGCCTGCAGGAGTGGAAAGTATACTCAAGGCCCATTTTTTGACTCACTACTTCATGCTGACTATACCACCTCTGGGATGGTATATGAGGCCTGGAAATGAGCATGTTTTGGAGACATCAAAACTGACCAGATTATCTCTTCATTCTCTATTCTCACATCCCAACCCCACCCCAGACCTTATACATTTAAAGCCTCACTGCTTGGCTATACCTTGCTGTATCGACTTCTCTCCATTCTCCCTACTTCCCAGACAACACCATGCGACCAACACCCAAAAGAGCCTGCAAACCCCAGCCTTGACCACCAGAGGCCACTTCTGAGCGAGGCCCACATGGCATCCACCTGTGGTCACTGTTATCTCCTCCTCCCCACCAAGGATCCAAAAGCAAATTCCATACTGTCTGGATTTAGGAGCCTGACCCTCAAATCTGTCTGGTTCTCAAGCCTAGGATCACTCCTCACACTCACCCTGAAATTCCAAATACAGTAAATACTGTTGTTCCTCAAATTCTAAAATGTGGGCCCAAACTCCCTTTAGGCTTCTGTACATCTCACTGCCTGGGCCAAGTGTACCTCAAAACCTCCCGACAGGTCTCCTTCTAGGCCTGTTAGAAAAGGCAGCCAAAGGCACCCTGCCTGGGGCCTAATCCTTCTTGTTAACCTGTTCTAGAGACAAAGCACCCTTTGTCAGGGGGATCTGAGTTGGGTAGGCTCTAGGGTCAGACAGGTCTGGGTTTAATTCCTGGTCCCAGCACTTAACAATAGTATGAATAAAGAGCAATTTACTTCTTTCTGAGTCTGTGTCCCCATTTTTGATTGGGGCGCTTGCCTAGCATGCATGAGGCACTGGGTTTGATCCCCAGCACCACATAAAGAAACTAAATAAACAAAATAAAGGTATTGAGTTCATCTACAACTAAAAATATTTTTTAAATAAAAAAGAGATCCTTGAGGGCAGGCAGAAAAGGAGAAAGTCCTGGGAGCAGGAACTATGCCCGGCACACCAAACCCTGGCTCCTACCACCCAAAGAAGCATCTTCCAGTCAACAGGAGTTAAGGCCTGGGCTGATTCCACCAGTGTGGAGAACATTAAGGCTGCCTACTGCAGGACTCAGGGAGAGAAGCAGGTCAGGGGGACTGAAGGAGTTAGACTAGGACACAAAGATGACAACAAAACGGGAGATAATCCTGCCAAAGTCCCCATGACCCCATCAGCTTCCTCGCAGGCTGTTCTTAACACTATTCCTAGGCCTGTCACAGAGTCACAGAGCAGGTCAGCTTTCACTGCAGCCCAGAGGTGAGGCAGCCAGAGGCTCGCAGTTCTCCAAGAGTACCCAGAGGTGTCAGGACCCCAACAATCTGGGTATCCACATGCCTGCAGTACTCACCCTTTCATGGTAGATGGCGCTGTACTTGGCAAGGTTCTTGTCCCTGCAGCCGCCCCAGCCCAAGAGAATCACCACAGGCTGTCGTGGCCCTGCCTCCTTCCCACGTTGGCTGGCGTTGTTCTCTGAAACACAGATATGAACTGTCAACAACTGAAGTAGGTTGGGGGTTCTGATCGACCCAAAGCGAACACCACTGTAGCTGAAGGCAAGAAATCAACAAGTGCCAGGCCCAGGCATCCTACCAGCCTCTCTGCTCCAGGTTCCCATGGGACTTCTGCTCTAGTCCTGCCTTGACTGCCTTTCTACAGACCTCTCAGGAAGAACTGTGGCTACACTGGAAAGCCCTCTTGAAAGCACCTTTCTTTAGTGATTCAAAGACAGCCCGGGGAGGTGGGGGAGTGAATACCTTCTCCAAGCAACTTCCCTTTCCAACCAGCGGTCAGCAAACCTTAGCCCAATCAGGCCCACCGCCTTTGTATAGTCTTTAAGCTAAAATAACTTTTACATTTTTAAATGGTTAAAAAATCAAAATAATAATATTTTTGTGATATATGACAATTATATAAAATTTAAATTTGTGTGTCCACAAATAAAACTTTTATAGGAATATAGCCATATCATCCAACTTATTTTATTTTCTATGGCTACTTTCATACTAAAACATAGTTACAACAGAGACTGTATGGCTCACAGAGTCTAAATTTTAATGGCCTTCACAGAAAATGTTTGCCAGGGGCTGGGGATATAGCTCAGTTGGTACAGTGCTTGCCTTGCATGCATAAGGCCATGGGTTCAATCCCCAGCAACACACACACACACACACACACACACACACACAAATAAATAAATTAATTAATTAATTAATTAAATAATGGTACCGTGTTTATCTACAACTAAAACAAATAAATAAATTAGAGAAAAAAAAAGTTTGCCAGGTCAGGTGCAGAGGTGAACACCTATAATTCCAGTGCCGCAGGAAGCTGAGACAGGAGGATCATGAGTTCAAAGCCAGCCTCAGCAAAAAGTGAGGTACTAAACAACTCAGTGAGACCTCCATCTCTAATAAAATACAAAATTGGGCTGGGGATGTGGCTCAATGGCTCAGTTCAATCCTGATACCAAAAAAAAAAAAAAAAAGTTTTCCAGCCTGAGCCTTTATTCTAATTCCAAGAGCAGATGGAAGAAAATGGTCTTAAGAGGAACAATGGATAGGACAGTATAAGCAGGGACATGAGGCAGGGACATCGCTTTTAGCAAACTTCCCAGCCTGTCCTGCCAGGAAAACACACCTGCCTTCTAACATAAAAGCAGAATGAGATTAAGTATCTTGCCTATGGTCACAGGTATGCTGGGAATCTGTCTCCTACTGAGCTCCTGGAGCAGCTTCTGTGCCACTGCCCACAGCTAGACCTTCCTTGGGTGATGTGCTGGCAGGCATGAGCCAGCTGCCTCTGCCATGGCTGCTGAAGAGGTCTCCCTGCAACTTTGTCCAACAGAACTCACCTGCGAAGTGAGTGCCCTCCCCCAACAGGAGGACATCTGTGCAAGGACTGTCTGTAGCTAGATAGCTGCCCTCCCAAAAGGGCGGGTATGTACCTTTGCAAGGACCAAGCCACTTGGCTATGCTCAGCTGCCATCCTGAAATTTATGGATGCTGGTGGTGACCTGGCAACAGTAAATTTCAAGGCTAGTTAGGAGAATGGTAAATATAAATCACTAACCTTTGGACAAAAGGAAGACAACAATTTCCTGTGGAAATTAACGTGATTGAAAAGTTCAATGTTCCTGCTCTCTAGTAGTGGTGACTCTGGCCTTCGGAGATTAACTGCCCGCACCCACGGGGATCCTGAGCCAGTTGCAATTCAGGCTGGAGCAGAAATTGCCAGTGTCTCGGTCCCTTGCTGACACCTGCCACCCCTCCTAGCCACCACTGACATTGGCTTTGGCCCTGCTCTAACTCAAGTTGCTCCAAATATTCTCACTGCCTTTCTCAGCCTGATGTTCCCTGTCTTTTGCCAGGAGAGCTCTTCACCTGCACTGGCCTTCCTGGTGGAGATACCCAAAGTGGGGTCATGAAGCTCAGACTGAGGCTGCCTACTGGGAGTAATCAACAGCCACTATTTGGATCTGCTAAATCTCTGAGGCCACACTACCAGATTTCTGAGACCCTGCCTTGGGAGGCTCCTTTACCTCTCTGTGCAGCTGCCTCAGAACAGTCTCCCCTTCCTCAGCCTATAGAAGACCTTGAAAAGTTCCCCCCAAGATACCAGCAAAGGGCTTTGAGATTTATCTCAAATACAGAGAAGGCAGCTAAGGAAGGTCACATTCACTGGTGACTAAAGGAGGATAAGGCCAGCCCCCATAAGCAGAGAGGGGCATTCTACAATCAGAGAAGGTTTGAGCAGGTTCTGCTGGCCCTGCCCCTTCCCATTCTGAGATGTGTAACTCTGCTTTGCTCCAGTGCAGGTTTTCCTGGCACCCTTGGCAGGAATGACTCTCTACCAGATATGTATCTCCATCAAGAAACTGGCACCCTGGACATTCTGACTACTTCCAGATCCCAAGATTTCTCTAATGTTCTTAAAGGCGTGGAACCAGTCCTTTCACTCTCTGGACAAGCCCCGGAGATTGCCCCAAGGGGCTCTTCCTACCCAGGGACATCTCCTGCTCCCTTACACACACTCCTCCCAGTTTCCTGCTCACTGTGCCCATTCCTAACTCGAAGGCTTGTCATGACCTTCTCCCTGCTGAAGCCACATTTGCCCCTTCTGATTCTATAAATGAAGTGTTATAGTCCCAGAAAATCCAAAAATGTGCCTTGGAAACATGTCTGGGAGAGTGATGGTGATCAGGAAAGGTCTCCCAAAGGAAGACCCATTTGCTGCAGTGGCCTTGAAGGCCCAGTAGGAATGTGCTGGGTGGACAGAGGACATGAGCACAGCCAGGGAGTTGTGGAGAGATTATAGTTCACCTGAGGCACAGTAAGCAGTCCCGGGGTGGGGTGGTGGGGTGGAATCCAAGGGGAGGGTATAGTAGTAATTGTAAGAGCTGCCAAGAACAAGACTGGGGCCTGATCTTACACAGGAGGCAGAGTTTTATACTCCACAGCAGTGGAGAGCAAGTAAAAGATTATGAAGCCGGGCGCGGTGGCGCACGCCTGTAATCCCAGCACTTTGGGAGGCTGAGGCAGGAGGATCACCAGTTCAAAGCCAGCCTCAGCAATGGCGAGGCACTTAGCAACTCAGTGAGACCCTGTCTCTAATAAAATACAAAAAAGGGCTGGGGATGTGGCCCGGTGGTCGAGTGCCCCTGAGTTCAATCCCCGGTACCACAAAAAAAAAAAAAAAAAAAAAAAAAAAAAAAGATTATGAAATGGAGAAAGTGACATGACCCAATCTGTACGAATTAATGACTTACACAACTATTTGTTTAATGTTTGTCTCTCTCTGCCCTTAGCCAGCGGGTTCCATGGAGGCAGAAAACTGTGTTTATGGCCATGCCCCCAGTGGTCAGCACAGTGGCTGGCCCATAACTCAGAAGTTATGTGCTGAGTGAATGAACACATGGTTACAAATCGAAGGATGGATCCAAGGAGAAAGAGCTGGCATTTTTCTTGTTCCCCATTGCTCTTTCCAGAGTAATAAAAATAACTGTTATTGCTGTTGTTCTTTATTGCCACATCCAGAACACAACTCCTCCACCCTCTTATGCAAACCCCTACTCCTCTCTCGCTCACCCCACGGTCATATCACTCTCTCTCCCTCTCGCTACAGACTCTCCTGGCCTCTGGCAACTAACCTGTAAGGACTAAAGACTTTGGTCCCTGGCTTGGTCTCCTACTCTATTCAAAGACTTGCCATGACCTTGCACAAGCAACCAAATACAAGAACACTTTGTGCCCAAATCATTACAAAACTCTCTCAATGAAAAGAGCTAACACAGAGAATATTACGCACCAGGTGCTATTCTATGATTTTGGCATTTTTACTTATCAGTTCATTTAATCATCAACATTTAACTATTTAATCACGACAACCCTAGAAACACAGAATTGTTATTCCCATTTTACAAATGAAAACCTGAGATACAGAAATGGTAAATTACACATTCAAGCTTACATAGCTAATAAGTACTGAAACTAGAATCTGACTGTAAAGATCAGCTTGTATCCACTACTCTATGTGGTCTAGACCATACTGCTTCAGCTCTGAAACTGTACATAAAGCTGCTTCCTATACATTGACAGACCCAACATTGACCTCATCCACTTTCTCTTCCTCAGGGACTGGCTACTCAGCCAGAATGTCACCATATGCTGTTTCATTTGGTCCTGCGACCATCCTAGGTGTTAGCTACTATTTCCATTTTGCAGATGAGAAAACTAACAGAGAGGGTAAGTCCTTTTCCCTTCAAGAACACACAGCCAGGAAGTGACAGAGCCAACGTCTACCCTCTTACCACCATGTTATGCTGCCACTACCTCTAGGATCTTGCACATGCCTTTTTTAAAAAAATATTTATTTATTTTGCTAGAGTTGTACACACTAGTTGCACCCGGCTTTGTTTGTTTTTATGTGGTGCTGAGGATCGAACCCAGGCTGTGCACTTGCTAGGCAAGCCTTTTTTTTTGTGTGTGTGTGTGTGTGTGTGTGTGTGGTACCGGAGATTGAACTCAGGGGCACTCGACCACTGGGCCACATCCCCAGCCCTTTTTTGTATTTTATTTAGAGACAGGGTCTCACTGAGTTGCTAAGTGCCTCGCCATTGCTGAGGCTGGCTTTGAACTTGCGATCCTCCTGACTCAGCCTCCCAAAGTGCTGGGATTACAGGCGTGTGCCACCGCACCCGGCTAGGCAAGCCTTTTATATCTAGCCCAGCATGCTGATGCTTCGTGTAATGTTTTGCTAATGCCCTTTCCACTTACAAAGTCAGCTTGCTATTCATTTCCCAAAGTCCTCCTCAATGCCCTCCCCAGTCATCAGACTAGGTTAGGTGCAGCACCTGAATGGTCCTACCACCCACCAACATCCTCGTAGCACACTGTCTTGACAGTGTTTATTAGGAAAGGGAGGAAGCTACTAGAACATCCATAGCAAGAGATGGTAAAGGGGGCAGGGGCTGTAGATCAGTGGCAGAGTGCTTGCCTAACGTGCAAGGCACTGGGATCGATCCTTAGCACCACATAAAAATAAACAAAGCCGGGCGCAGTGGCGCACACCTATAATCCCAGCACTTGGGAGGCTGAGGCAGAAGGATCGCTAGTTCAAAGCCAGCCTCAGCAATAGTGAGGCACTTAGCAACTCAGTGAGACCCTGTCTCTAAATAAAATACAAAAAAGGGCTAGGGATATGGCCCAGTGGTCGAGTGCCCCTGGGTTCAATCCCTTGTACCAAAAAACAAATAAAAATAAATAAAATAAAGCCATGCTGTCCATCTACAACTACAAAAAGAAATTTAAAAAGAGAGAGAGAGAGAAATGACGAAGGCCAGAACCAGAGCAATGGGGAGATGGGCAGGCAAATGATAGGGAGAAGCCAGAACCACAACCATTTTTGAACATATTATCAAAAGTCTCAAAAATATGCAACTTTTTTTTAAAATATTTATTTACTTGCTTTAATTGTATACAATGTGTTTATTTTTATGTGGTGCTGAGGATTGAACCCTGGCCGCGCATGTGCTAGGCGAACGCTCTTACCGCTGAGCCACAACCCCAGCCCCAATATGCAACTTTTGACTTGATAATTCTACTTCAAAGAAAAATGTTGATTGATACAAAAATATTCAGTAATACATTAAGCAGATCACAGACAAAATGGAAGATCTAAAATTATAAGTCTCATAGAAAAAACATTGGACAAAATCCTTGTGATCTGGAATTAGGCAATAGTTTCTGGAACAACAAACAAAATATATAAATTGGTATTTCAACAAAATTGAAAGATTTTGCACTTAAAAGGGCACCATTTAAAGAATGAAAAAAAATGTGGAGAAAATATTTGCAAATCATACACATGATGAGGCTTGTGCCCAGAATATATTTTTAAAAAAAAAACAACAACCTTACAATTTAAAACAAAACAATGAATAGCCCAATTTTAAAATGAACAAGGATTTGAATAGACATTTCTCCAAAGAAGATATACAAATAGCCAATAAGTACATGAAAAGATTAGAAAAATTAAAGTTTAACCCATAATGAGGTATCACTTTGTGCCCAGTAGCATGGCTGTAAAAAGTCAGATAATAGCAAGTAATGAGAATGTGGAAAAATTAAAAACTTCATACACTGCTGATGGGAATGTAAAATAGAGCCACTTTGGAAAATGGTTTGGCAGCTCCTCAAAAAAATTAAACAGGGCGGGGTTGTGGCTCAGTGGTAGAGCGCTCACCTAGCACATGTGCGACCCAGGTTCAATCCTCAGCACCACGTAAAAATAAACGCATTGTGTACAACTAAAGCAAATAAATAAATATTTTTTTTAATTTTTAAGCAGAGTTACTGTATGACCCAGCAATTCCACTCCTAGATATGTACCTAACAGAACTGAAAACACATGACCACACAAAAAACTTGTACAAGCCGGGCGTGATGGCGCACGCCTGTAATCCCAGCACTTTGGGAGGCTGAGGCAGGAGGATCGAGAGTTCAAAGCCAGCCTCAGCAATGGCGAGGCACTTAGCAATTCAGTGAGACCCTGTCTCTAATAAAATACAAAAAAGGGCTGGGGATGTGACCCAGTGGTCAAGTGCCCCTGAGTTCAATCCCCGGTACACACACACACACACACACAAAAAAACTTGTACATATTAGTCATAACTTTCCTAGCTTTGTATTTGTGTGCACAACCAGGGTAACTCCACATCATGTACAACCACAAGAGTGGAAACCTAATAGAATAAGTTATACTTTAAGTATGTATATTCTGCCGGGCACGGTGGTACATACCTATAATCCCAGCACTCGGGAGGCTGAGGCAGGAGCATCGTGAATTCAAAGCCAGCCTCAGCAATGGCGAGGCACTTAGCAAATCAGTGAGACCCTGTCTCTAATAAAATACAAAAAAGGGCCGGGGATGTGGCCCAGTGGTCGAGTGCCCCTGAGTTCAATCCCCAATACCAAAAAAAATTTTTTAAAAGTATGTATATTCTGCCAAAATACATTCTACTGTCATGTGTAAAAAAAAAAAAAAAAAAAAAAAAAAAAACACTTGTACATGAATTTTCATAGTAACATTTGATAACAGCCAAAAAGTGGAAACAATCCTATGACCTGTGAATGGATAAAACAAAATGTGGTACATCCATTCAATGGAATACTATTCAGTCATAAAAAGGGATAAAGTACTACCCATGCTCCAACATGAATGAACCTTGAAAACATTATGCTAAATAAGAAGAGTCAGACACAAAAGGCCACATATCATATGATTCCATTTATATAAAATATTCAAGCTCAGCTGGGCACAGTGGCACATGGCTATAATGCCAATGACTTGGGAAGCTGGAAAGAGAATCACAAATTTAAGGTCAGCCTCCGCAATTCAGCAAGAGAGACTCTGTCTCAAATTAAAAAAAATAAATAAATAAGAAGGGCTCAGGGTATAGCTCAGTGATAGATCACCCATGAGTTTAATCCCCAGTACTGAGGGGGGTAGGGATCCAGAATAGGCAAATTCATAGAGACAGAAAGTAGATTAGTGGTTGTCAAGGGCTAGAGGAGGGAATGGGGAGTGACTGACTACTAATGGGTATGAGGTTTCTTTTTCTGTGATGAAAATGTTCTGGAATTAGATAGTGGTGATGGTCTCACAATTCTGTGAATATACTAAAAGCCAATGGACTGGTTTTTTGTTGTTGTTGTTGTTGTTGTTGTTTTTTGTTTTTTTGGTTTTTTTTTTTTTGGTACTGGGATTGAACTCAGAAATGCTTAACCACTGAGTCAAATCCCCAGCCCTTTTTAATTTTTACTTTGAAACAGGGTCTCACTAAGTTGCTTAGGGCCTCACTAAATTGCTGAGGTTGGCTTTGAACTTGTGATTCTTTCCCCCCAGCCTCCTGAGTCACTGGGATTACAGGTGTGTACCAGCATGCCCACCATTTTTTGTGTGTGTATGGTAGTGGGGATTGAACCCAGGGCTTCACACATGCTAGGCAAGTTCTCTACCATTGAGTTATATCCCCAGTCCAAACTGCACATGTTAAAAAAGGGTAAAATTTATGACATGTGAATTATGTTTGTGTTATTATTTTTAAATAGTAATACATTAAGTGAAAAAGCAATTTGCAAAGTAGTATCACTATGGAACATCCCTTTAAAACATATACACACAAGTTATACATTGAAAATATAAATAGCAAGTATTTCTGAGATCAGAGAAAATTTATTACTCCTGACTTTTTAAGCCCATTTTCTAAAATCAATATTGGGGCTATGAATGTAGCTTAGTGGTAGAGTTCTGGGTTTGATCCCAGCACTGCCAAAAAAAAAAAAAAAAAAAGATTTAAAGTCAATATGTATCACTTTTACAATGAGAGTTAAAACAGTTATTTCAAAACAACAACAAAGTTGGATGGGCGCTGCAATCCCAGCACTTGGGAGGCTGAGGCAGGAGGATTGTGAATTCAAAGACTGCGTCAGTAAAAGTGAAGCACTAAGCAAATCAGTGAGAACCTGTCTTTAAATAAAATACAAAAAAAAGGGCTGGGGATGTGGCCCAGTGGTCAAGTGCCCCTGAGTTCAAATCCCAATATAATAAAAAAAAAAAAAAAATAGGGGAGGTGGTCTAATCAAAGCAGTTCAAGTCCAAAGAGGTCAAGGATACCCAGAAGCCCCTTGGCAATGGGGAACTTTCTTTTCTATCCTGGAACTTTTTTTTTTTTTTTTTTTTTTTGTGTGTGTGTGTGTGGTGGTACTGTTTATTGAACCCAGGGTGCTCTACCATTGAGCCACATCCCTAGACCCTTTTATTTTTTTATCTTTAAGAAAGAGTCTCACTGAATTGGTAAGGCTAGTCTCAAACTTCGATTTTCCTGCCTCAGCTTCCCAAGTTGCTGGGATTACAGGCGAGCACCACCACGCCCAGCTTTTCCCTGCACTTCTTGAGTACTCCACATAACAATTTAGTCTCCCAGGACTCCTGTCATCTAGAATTTCTCAACAAATGACACTGATGCCAAGAATACAAGAATTACAACTAAGTATATTGTACAAGAGTTCCAGTCACAAAACTAAGGCATGAATTAGATTGTGGATGTCCCAGGGGCATGTGGGGAAGACAAAGGAGAGACCTGAAAAGGCACAGGGTCTGTGGTACAATATATGCTTTTTATTTGCAAGCCAGAAGCAAAATACAAAGAACCTATGTTGAGTTTTTTTTGTTTTTGTTTTTGTTTTAATACCGGGGATTGAACTCAAGGGCACTCGACCACTGGGCCACACCCCCAGCCCTTTTTTGTATTTTATTAGAGACAAGGTCTCACTGAGTTGTTAAGTGCTTCGCCATTGCTAAGGCTGGCTTTGAACTTGCGATGCTTCTGCCTCAGCCTCCCAAGTGCTGGGATTATAGGCGTGCACCACCGCGCCTGGCCTATGTTATTTTTAAATGCAAAGAATAAAAGGATCCTTAATTTTCTCTGCTCTCCAGAAAACCTTCCAGAGTCTTTCTGCTCCTATATTTAAACCAAATTATTTTACATTTAATTTTTGAACTAACAGCATAAGAGAGTAGTTTAGCATCTAAGAGTACATACTATACAAAATCATATCTGGGTTCCAATCTCTGGCTCTACCAGCTGATAACTATGCAAAGACCTTAAGCAAATTCTCTAAGTTTCAATTTCCATATCTGTGAAATGGGGACAATAATACAAAAAATTCAATAAGATAATGACTATGGGGGGCTTAGCAAGGTACCTGGCACAAAGAAAGAGTTCAATAAGTCAAAATTATTATTACTTCACCCGTAATGTATGTTCACCGTAGAAAAAGCAGAAAATGAATACCTAATAAAATTGGAATCATACTGTTTGTAATCTGCTTTCTTCCGTTTAGCAATATATTGTGAACATCTTTCCCTGTCAGTTTATATATTTCTACACCATTATTTTTAGTGGCTGCAGAGCAGCTATAGAATGCTTCATAATTTATGGGGACAAATCTCCTGTTATTAGACATGATGTTGTTTCCAATTTGGGGCTGTAATAAAAATACTTGAACGGACATCCCTTTCTTTGTGCATGCCTCTCGCTGTTTCCTAGAAATGGCATTATAATCAGGCAGCTCTTTCTAATGGCAACTGAAATGTGCATGCACAAGATTTGGAGTAAGGCTCTTAAACTGAAATCTGGAATTACTTTGGGCAAGGTACTTCACCTCCCCCATTCATCTGTTCCTCATCGTAAAATGGGATTAAGAGCACCTCTACTTCACAAGATGGTTGTGAGGATTAATAAAATAATGAAAGGCAGGCTGGCATGTGGATAGGCCATGGGCATGGTCAATCGTATAAGCACAACAAACAGAGAAAAAGGCCTGCAAAGGGTGCATCATCTTGGACCTCAAATGCAGGGCCTCATGTAGCACCTGGCATAGAGTGGGCACTGGGGAAGGGTTTTTTATTAATGGTTGAAAGAAAAGGCATTAGGATTTTTTTTTTTTTTTTTTTTTTAATGAAACGCCTCTGGAAGAGGGAGAAGAAGGAGGTTACAGCAACCTTTGAGGATCCAAAGACAAGAAGAGGATCAAGTCTTAACTGAGTCTTCTGGATCTTTTAGACCGAACAGCTCTTGAGGGTTTCCACTTACCTTGCTCTACCCAAAGTACACCATAGCCTCCTGCCAGGGCTTTCCCCCTCCACTTCACTTCACTCCAAGTCCTCCCTCAGAGCCCTTCTGTACTTTCTCTGCTCACCACAGGTCAATCAGCCCTCCCCAAGCTCCATCTCCCACCATGCCCCCCGCCCCCAGGGTGGTCCAGACCTCAGCAATTTCCCTGGTACCAGTGAAAGCTTCCTCTGAGGGTTAAGAAGATGGTACAGTTCTTTGACCATGGCCAGTGGTTAACAAAAGAGAAGACTCATAATAAAGTCTAGGCATCTAAAGCCCCTCACCTCCCTTCTCTGTGATCTTCTTTTTAAAAAATATTTATTTATTTGCTTTAGTTGTACACAATGCAATGCATTTATGTTTACATGGTGCTGAAGATTGAACCCAGGCTGCACACGTGCTAGGCGAGCGCTCTACCGCTGAGCCACAACCCCAGCCCTCTGTGATCTTCTTGAAGCCTTCTGTTTACTCTAAGAGCAAGACCACTGTCTCCAGCCCAGAACCCTAGCCCTATTAATTCTATAAATGAATAACTTTTTAAAATGTTCACTGAACATGAGAGTAGCACAAGGTGCCTTTAAGAAGGCTGCATGGAGCCGGGCGCGGCAGTGCACGCCTGCAATCCCAGCACTTGGGAGGCTGAGGCAGGAGCATTGCAAGTTCAAAGCCAGCCTCAGCAATGGTGAGGCACTTAACAACTCAGTGAGACCCTGTCGCTAATAAAATACAAAAAAGGGCTGGGGATGTAGCCCAGTGGTCGAGTGCCCCTGAGTTCAATCTCTGGTACCAAAAAAAAAAAAAAAAAAAAAAAAAAAAAGAAAAAGAAAAAGAAAGAAGAAGAAAAGAAGGCTGCATGGGCTCAGGGGCACTTCTGTGGTAGAACATTTGCCTAGCATGTGAGAGGCCCTGGTTCCAACCTCAACACTGAAAAAAAAAAAAAAAAAAAAGAGGGGACCTGAGTGGACTCAGCTGACCATTCTCTGATGGGAAATGGAAGGAGGGGTGGCACAGCCCAGCTGGATGGCAGAGCAGATCTGACTTGGACCCACAGTGCTTCCAAGTGACTCCAGTTAGCTAGCTTGGCACCTCATCACTGCCAGGCACTGGCAACAATGAGTAAAGCTGTCAAAGGCACTAGTATAACAAGGTAATACAGTGCTGTGGGAGCCCCCACGACACAACCTTCACCCAAAGAAATGAAAGGGAGCTGGGGATTAGGAGAACAAGGGGATCCCTAGCCCAAGAAAATGAAAGTAAGGACAGATCCCAGATCAAAGGCCAGGTAGACTACCCTAGGCACAGTCAACCACACATACTGGCTGGTGGGATTCCCAGCAGGAGAATCCCCTGCTGCCCAGCCTGGCTCACAAAACCAGGGCTCTGAATGACTCCAGTCTGCAGCTGCCTTCCAGCTAACGGATGTGCCAGCATCAGCTGCTCACCTCTGTCAACTCACAGCAATGCTGGCTCTGGGGTTTGGGTCTCAAATATTGGGGGAAAGCAATTCCAAAACTAAATATGTCCACTTTGCACACTTCTCCACTGCAGAAGAAAAATAATCTCTAGGGACCCTGAAGACTGTCACTCTATGCAGCCACATCAGCCTGAAGGGGCACACTCTGAAGAGGGAACAAACGGATTCTGGGAATCACGGTGTCCTGACATCCTTCTGAGGGGTTCTGCAATCCCCAGCTCAGCTGTGGGACATGCACTGTGAGAGGGAAGGATAGAATGAACTAAAGCAGTAGAATTAGGTGGTGGAGGAACAACCAAAAGCCCTGGAGGTATTTCTTCAAGAGACACTGTCTCTTGAAAAGAGGAATGGGGATTTCTTGCTCTGTGTTGTCACCACCACAACAATCCCTAGCCCTATAGTGACCATATCATTTTGAAACCACCTGCTTAACAATCTTCATTCCCTCCCCAAAACCACAGCTTCCTGAAGGCTGCCTGTCTATGAATCATTTCTGAGGTGGCACCAACTAACTGTAGGCCAAGACACAGCAAATGCTGAATTAAGAATGGAAATGAGAGGAAGACATATTGTGGTTCCAGAAAGGGAAGTGCTTTCTAACAATCCCAGTTGCCTCCAACAGACCAGGATGTTTGGGGAAAAAAGGGCCTGCTAGCAACAGAATGCACTCAGGCTGGCAAAAGAGTACAGGACAAAATGGTCCCCTCAGATGTCTTCCAATTCTAAGCCTGAGCCTCTGGAAGCCATAAGGGGAGGCCTAAGGGAGGAAATGCACCTAGCACCTGCGCCATGCCAGCCATATATATTCAGTCACTGCCTTGTTAACCCTTATTATTATTTCCATTTGATGGTGGAGGAATCTGAAGCTCAGAGAGGTTCAATAGCTTGTCAAAGCCATAGAGCTTGGGCTGGGGTTGTGGCTCAGCGGTAGAGCGCTTGCCTAGCACGTGCGCGGCCCGGGTTCAATCCTCAGCACCACGTAAAAATAAACACATTGTGTAAAACTAAAGCAAATAAATAAATATTTAAAAAAAAAAAAGCCCTAGAGCTAGTAAGAGGTAGAGCAGAAATGAGAACCAAGATTGTCAGGCTGCCCACCTGGTCAGAGAGAGAATTTCTGTTCTCCTCACCATGCAGAAGGCAGATCCAGAGCCTTTGCAGCTGAAGGCCCTCCAAGGATAAAACTATTAACTGATATAACTTTTCCAAAGCATTTTTCCATCTATAAGCTCAACAGCCCTAAGCCAATAGAATGAATTCTAGGGGAAAACAGCTAGTCAGAGCCATGTGATCTTTGGAAGCCTAGGGGCTGACCTCTCAGACTTCAACCAAAGAACACATCATGCTACAGGATGTATGTAACAATAAAAAAGAGAGATCAATAACCAAAAAATGCTATGGGAGGGGTCTAGGAAGACTCTCCTGAAGGAGGCAACATCTGAGCTAAGCCTTACATGGTGAACTGGACAAGAGTGAAGGCAGTGCAGGGCAGCAGAGGGAAAAGGGCATTCCAGACAGAGGAAAAGAGCGGAAGCAAAGGCAGAGAAGCAAGAAATGTGTGGAGAATCATAAGCCATTTGGTGTTGCCAGAACATAAAATTCACACTGAACAGTGGAAGGACAGTGATCAAAGAGTTGTAAGCAAGGGCTGCTAAATTATGAAGGACTTTGAATGCCATAATAAGGAATCTGGACTTGATTTATTGCGAGGGCAATAAGGAGCCACTGAAGGGTTTTATGAAAAGCAGTGATGAGATCAAACCTTTGCATTTGGAAGATCACTGTGGTAGCAATACAAGAGGTTGAGCTGCTGGCAGTGAAACTGGAGGCCTGAAGGCAATGCTGAAGTAATGCAGGCAAGATAGGCTGGGCCCAGGCTGACCTGTACACCAGACTCCACTACCATAATTCCCAAGGGGGACAACTTTCTTTCCATTCTACAGGCCACCCAACTTACACTGCCATGGACTCAGGCCAGCTTTAAAGGCTATCAATTTTGTAGAGACTCCCATACATCTTTCTTCAATGTAATGACTGGGGAGGGAGGAGACAATGCTAATCCTAAATGCCAGTTACTAAATTCACTCCAGGTAAGGCCCTATGCCAGGCTCTTTACACAAATAATCCTACTTGTGTGACCAACAACTCAATGAGGGAGTTTACTACAGTTACCCTCGTAATCATCCACTTACTAAAAAGGAGGAGTCAGGATTTCAACAGAGTTCTACCTGACAGACGAAACTGGTTTATTAACCACTGCCAAGAAAAGTGGAGAGGGAAGACTAGCGCTTCTGCGTTCCAGGCTTCTCCGAGGACCTGAGACCCCTGGAACCCTGCTCCTTTGGGAACCCTAGGGCCCCTAGCCACAAGTGGAAAAGAGAGGCGAGAAGAGGGAAGCCCGATCCCAAACAAAGGAATCAGAAGGGACCCTACCAGAGGCATTCTCCAGCTACTAAGAGAACAAAAACGGCATGGGCCAGAGAACCATAGATTACAAAAGCAGAAAAAGAGACCCCCGACACAGCAGAAGCTGACGCAGGAAGGGGCGAGGCTCTGGGAGGAGGAGCGTTCTGGGTGGGCCCACTAAGGGGCGGGGCTCTCTGCGCCCCACAAAGTCTGGGACCTGCGGGACCCTGCGAGGGGGCGGGACGCGAGAGGGCGGGGCCGCGAGACGGGCGGAGCTACAGCTGTGCTCGCGACCCTCAGACTTGTTAGGTCACCTCCCCACACGACAGGACCCAACCCTCCATCCATACTCTGGCTCCAGCAGGGCTGATCCGGGATCTCGATGGTGTAGTCCAGGTCAGCCCAGGCCATGATGAAGGTGCTGGCCCTCAGCACGGGCCTACAGCCGGACCTCTGGCCCGCGCGCCCGCGCCTCGGCGGGGCGCCTCTTGGGCACCGCCCAGTCTCCACCTTCTCCCCCGACACTGCCCAATCCCTGAGCCGCGCTCTGTGACCTCCCCGCCTAGCAACCCCCGAGTCACTCGGAGTCTCGCGCCTCACCCCTGTAGCAACCATACCCCGCCCCTCCCTATCTCTGGCCCTCATCCATTGGCTGACTCTCTTGATCTGGACCAGGTATTGGTCAGCCAGGACGCCGGTCAGGAAAAGTCCTCCACCTCACACCGCCTTGTAGGTAGGAAGACGCTGGAGAGTCGTATTCTGCGTACCTCATGGGTTTCTCCTTTTCTGATCACGTCTGTTAGTATCCGGCGAAGACAGTGCCCTTTGATTTTCATCGTCTGGCTACCTCCACTATCCACTACCAGCCACAGTTCCGGGGCTGGAGGTAGAATACCGCACAAAACCGCCTAGGCGGCGCGTGCCAACTCATTCTCCACCCAGTGGGGTCGAGGCAGATTCCGTCTGGCTGGGTGGGTGAGCGGCGGTTTAAAGTTAATGACTTGAGAAAATGCCCTGTTGGTGGGGGACACTGAGGGACTAACTTTCTTGGATTTATCCACGCATTTAACAAAACATTTACTGAACACCTAATGTGTGCCAGAAACTGGGCTAAGGTTCCTTGGGCCCTAATGAGGATCAAGCTTTTAGCCCTAACATATAAGTGTTTTCTGCGTATGGGTTTTTTGTTTGTTTTGTTTTGTTTGCAGTACTAGGATTGAATCCAGGGCCTTGCACATGCTAGGCAAGCATTTTATCACTGAGCAGCCTCCCCTTTTTATTTTTACATTTTGAGACGGGTTCACCCCCAAATTACCTGGTTGGCTTAGAACTTGTGATCCTCCTGCCTCAGTCTCCCAAGTAGCTAAGATTACAGGATTGAACCACCGCTCCTGGCTCCAACTTACATAATTCTTATTGAGAGAGGGAGAGAAACCTCGTATGAACCAACTCTAATTCTATGCAGGGGATTAATACTACAGAAGAGTAAGATTTTTATAAGTTCAGAGCCAGAAAGGGGACATTTATGGCAATGGAGATGGTTCTTAAGCTGGGTTTTGAAAGACCCATGGAGATGAAGAGGGAAAAGGACTGCTTGGAGAAGCTCAAAGAAGGGAAAGTGCCAGGTGAGTGCCAGAAATTCCATGAAGCATCTTCTGGCCAGAGGAGAGTCTTTGGAAGAACAGGCCCAGGTCTGGAAGAGCATTTGATGCCAAGATCAGGTGAACTTTAGGTAGATCTTGTTGATGGTAAAAATTTTCCAATGTATTTTACACCTAAGAGTACAAAGGGTTAGATTTATAATGAGGGCAATAGGGAGTCATTGTAGGGCTTTAAGCAGTGGGGTAATGATCCAGATGTATTTTATATATTTTCTTAAATTTTTTATTTACTCATTTTAGTTATACATGATAATAGAGTTTTCTTGGTTTTGTTTTTGTTTTTTTTTTTTACTAGAGTGTATTTTGACATACATACATGGAATATAACTTCCCATTCTTTGGTTTTGTTTTGTTTGTTTTTTGGGGTACCAGGAATTGAACTCAAGGGCACTCAACCACTGAGCCACATCCCCAGCTCTACTTTGTATTTTATTTAGAGACAGGGTCTCACTGAGTTGCTTAGTACCTCGCTTTTGGTGAGGCTGGCTTTGAACTCATGATCCTCCTGCCTCAGCCTCCTGAGCCACTGGGATTACAGGTATGCATCACTGTGCCCAGCTAACTTCCCATTCTTGTGGTTGTACATGATGTGGAGTTACACTGGCCATGTATTTACATATGAATAATATGTGTTTTATAACCGTGCAGAGACTGAGTTGAGGATTGGGAGAAGGAAGGAGATCAGTTAAGAGTTGTTTGAGGGGCTGGGGTTGTGGCTCAGTGGTAGAGCACTCGCCTAGCATGTGCGAGGAGCTGGGTTCGATCCTCAGCACCACATAAAAATAAATAAATAAAATAAATGTATAAAAATGTTTAAAAAATATAAAAAAGTTGTTTGAGTGGTGGGGATTATGGTTTCATGAAGCATTGAGTGGCAGCTGAAATGGAGAGAAGGGGATGGATTCCTTAGACATTTATAGGCAGAAGGATGGGGCTTGGTGAATACTTGGGTGTGGGGAAGTAGGAAAAATGATGGATGACTTCTGGATCCCTAGTCTGGGCAAACATGAAGTAGAGGAAGTAAGGCTTTTCGGAGGGAGTCCATTCTGGGCACTGTGAGTTTGAGGTGCCAGAGGAACATCCAAGTGAAGATGTCTAGGTGTCAGCTAAACATACCTGATTGGAGTTCACAAGATAAGTATAAACTGGAAGTAAGAATGCAAAGGTCTGTAGGACCTTGTACGTGGCAGCCACAACTGTAGATTTGTTGAGCTTGCCCAGGGGGCATATATAGAGTAAGAAAAGAAGAGGGCCTAGGACAGAATTCTGAGAAGAACCCAAGATTGAAGTTCTGGCAAAGGAGGCTAAACCTGCTCAGGTCATTGAGATGAAGTGTCCAAAATGGTAAACATATAATGGATAATTGTTTAGCTTCTTCACTGCTGTGACTAAAAGACCCAACCAGCACAATTGTAGAGGAAGAAAAGTTTATTTGAGAGCTCACGATTTCAGAGGTCTCAGTCCATAGACAATAGGCTCTATTCCTCAGGTCTCCAGGTGAGGCAGAACATCATGGCAGAAGAATGTGGTAGAGGGAAGCAGTTCATATGATGATCAGGAAGCAGAAAGAGGGGTCTCCACTTGCCAGATACAAATACCCCAAAGCCACATCCTCAGAACCCATCTCCTCCAGCCACACCCTACCGCTTCAGTTACCACTCAGTTAATCCCTACTAGGGGATTAATCACTGATTGGCTTAAGATTTTCACAACCCAGTCATTTCTCCTCTGAACCTTCTTGCATTGTCTCACAAGTGAGCTTTTGGGCGATATCTCACATCCAAAGCATAACAATAATAGTGTCTCATAAGCCAAGAAAGGAAAGTGTTGAAGGCCAGTAATGAATCAAGCAAATTAAGATTGGTTAGAATCCACTGGATTTAGAAACAGGGAAGTTGGTGATCTTTGCAAGTACAGTTTCTGTGGAATGATGAGAACGGAGGTCAAATGACAATGACTTGAGAAGTAGACAAGATGATGAGGAAGTGAAGATTGCATTTGTAGTACTTTTTCAAGAAGTTTGGGCTGAGGTAGCCCAGTGGTAGAGCACTCACCTAGCATGCAAAGAAATTCAACCATTAAGTAGGGCACAGTTGCCTATAATCTCAGCAATTTAGGAAGCTGAGACAGGAGGATCATAAGTTGGAGGCTGGCCTCTTCAATTTAGTGAGACCCTGTGTCAAAAAGGAACTGGATGTAGCTCAGAAAAGCACTTCTAGGTTCAAATCCCCGGTACCAAATAACCATAATAATAATACATGAAAAATAAAAAGGGATGAGGATATAGTTCAGTGGTAAATCACCCTTGGTTCAATCCTAGTACTGCAAAAAATAAAAATAAAAGAAATTTGGCCATGTTGAGTAGAAAATAGAGAAAGCAGTTGCTAGGAGACATGAGTTTTTATTCAGATGGGTGAGATGCTGTTGACAGTTTCAGAAAAGAGGAAAAAAATAAAATTATAGAGGAAAGAAGATAACCAAGAAAGTGGTATCCTGAAAAAAAAGAATAAGAAAGGTTCCAAAGCATTGGTGGAGAAGTTTACTTTAAAATGTGGAAGGATGGGGCTAGGGTTATGGCTCAGCAGCAGAGCGCTCGCCTAGCACATGCACAGCCCCGGTTCAACCCTCAGCACCACGTAAGAATAAAGGCATTGTGTACAACTTAACCAAATAAATGAATATTTAAAAAATAAAATAAAATGTGGAAGGATGGGCTGGGGTTGTGGCTCAGTGGTAGAGCGCTCTCCTAGCATGTGTGAGGCCCTGGGTTTGATCCTCAGCACCACATCTAAATAAAATAAAGGTTTAAAATGTGGAAGGACACCTGCATTGTGTCAAAAGGGAAGGGAAGCATGTGTGTTGAGATAAGTACATTGGTAGGCTTGGTGAAGGAATTCTTATTCTATTTTGTCTGTGAAATAGAAACTTATCAGCCGTGATAGTATGATTGGAGATGGTGTGTGAGGTTAACAAGGACAGAGAAGGGCTGGGGATGTTATTCAGTGGTAGAGCTCTTGCTTAGTATGGGTGAAACCCTGGGTTCTGTCCCTAGCACCACAAAAAAAAAAATAATAATAATAATAAAGCTTTGAAAACATGGACCTTACCACAAAAGGTTTTTGTTAATTGAGAGGAATGTTCATGGTGCATCATCTGCTTACATGCAGATCTATAATTGAAAAAGAAAAAAAAAAGTGCTGGGTGCGGTGGCACATGCCTGTAATCCCAGTAGCTCAGGAGGCTAAGGCAGGGGGATCACCAGTTCAAAGCCAGCCTCAGCAAAAGCAAGGTACTAAGCAACTCAATGAGACCCTATCTCTAAATAAAATACAAAATGGGACTGGGGATGTGGTTCAGTGGTCAAGTGCCCTTGATTTCAATCCCCAGTACCAAAAAAATAAAAGAAAAGAAAAAAAAGAAAGAAAGAAAAGAAACAAACCAACCAAGCAAACCACCATGGACATATTTCTGAAAAGAGTGACCACTGCTCAAGAAAAGCCTCAGACAGGTCCTTCAGGAGGGATTTCAGAAGACAGCACTGTTATCATAAAAGGTGACAGCTCTGTGCATGTTTTTGCCCCGAAGACCTTCCAGTGGGACAAGATGTAGAGGTGGAAGACAATGATACAGTGATACTGATCCTGACCCTGTGTCGGGCAAGGCTAATGTGTATGTTCATGTCTTAGTTTTTTTTTTTAATATTTATTTATTTGCTTTAGTTGTACACAATATATTTACGTGGTACTGAGGATCGAACCCGGGCCGCGCACTGCTAGGTGAGCACTCTACCGCTGAGCCACAATCCCAGCCCCATGTCTTAGGTTTTAACAACAACAAAGTTTAAAAAGCAAAAAAAAAAAATTAAGTAGGAAAAGCTTATAGAATAAAGCTATAAAGAGAAAATGTACAGCTGTATAATGTGTTTGTGTCTTAAGCTAAGTGTTATTACAAGAGTTAAAAAGTTTTTAAAATTAAAAAGTTCATAAAGGAAAAAGAAACAGTAGGCTAAGTGTGTTAGTCTACTTTCCTTCACTATAACAAAATACCTGAGATAATCAACTTAAAAAGTATATTTTGGCTCATGATTCCAGAGGTTGAGTTCATGGTTGGTAGGCCCCATTGCTTTGGGGCCTATGGCAAAACAGAACATGATGGGGGAGGCAAGTGGTATAGAAAGCTGCTCACCTCATTGGAAGCTGGGAAGCAGAGAGAAAGAGAGGAAGGAACCCTTGTCCCAATATCCCTTTCAAGGTCACTCCCTTAAAAACCTAACTTCATTCAGCCCCATCTCCTAATAGTACCATCTCCCAGTAGCACCACAGGCTGGGGACTAAGTCTTTAATACCTGGGTCTTTGAGGGACACTTACCCAAGCCCTAACACTAAGGTTAATTTATTACTGAAGAAAGAAAAATGGCCTGGCGCGGTGGCGCACGCCTGTAATCCCAGCACTTTGGGAGGCTGAGGCAGGAGGATCGCAAGCTCAAAGCCAGCCTCAGTAATGGTGAGGCACTTAGCAACTCGGTGAGACCCTCTTAATAAAATACAAAAAAGGGCTGGGGATGTGGCCTAGTGGTCGAGTGCCCCTGAGTTCAATCCCCGGTACGAAAAAAAAACAAAAAAGAAAAAAAAAAGAAAGAAAGAAAAATGTTTTAATTTAGTGTGGCCTAGTTATATAGTACTATAATGTCCTAAGCCTTCACGTTCCTTCACCACTCACTCCCTGACTCACACAAAGCAAATTCCAGTCCTATAAGCTCCACTCACGATAGGTGCCCAATACAGGTACATCATTTTTTAAAATCTCATACCTTTTTTAAGATAGCATTAGGGATCAAATCCAGGGCCACATGCGTATGAAGGTAAGCCCTCTACCACCGAGGTATGCCCCTATACCATTATTTTTTACTATGCCTATTCTGTATTTAAGCATGTTTAGATACTTGTCATCATGTTACAGTTGCCTACAGTATTCAGTACAGTAGCATGCTGTATAGGCTTGTAGCCTAGGAGCAATAGGCTGTGTCACATAGCCTAGGCATGCAGGAGACTAGACCCAGTAGGTTTACGTAAGTATGCTCTGTGATGTCCACACAATGACATAAGTATCTAACAATGGATTTCTCAAAGCAGATCTCCATCTTTAAGACACTTTCCCCCCTAAAGGCATAGATAGGTTTATTTAGGAAGATAGATAAACATTCAAGGGAGAACGTGGGCTGTCTCGAGGGAGAAAAGCAGCCCTGACTTGGGCTGAGGATCCAGTATTTATAGATGGGCTATATCAGGGGCTGGACTGGAGGTGATGACTGCATCTGTCTATCCATGAATGAAAACTGAGCATGAGGAATCAGAAATGGGAACCAGGAGAAGGCCTCTGTCTCATTCTGCATGTGAAACCTCTAGGAATAGGAGACAAATCTCCCTTCTTGTCTTTGAGGCCATCTGGGGACAGGATTCAGGCTGACAACCCATGCCTTGGAGGCTTCTTGCATTTACAAATAGATGTGTTTTGTTCTTTGTTTTTTAATTTTGGTGGGGGAGTTCTTCAGGAAATTTTATTTAAAAACAAGACCTATTGACTTTTTGGTTTGGTTGTACTGGGGGATTGAACCCAGGGGTGTTTTACCACCAAGCTACATCCCTGTTCTATTTTTTGAGACAGAGTCTCACTAAGTTGCTTAGGGCCTCACTAAGTTATGGAAGCTGGCCTCAAACTTGTGATTCTTCTGTCTCAACTTCCTGAATAGCTGGGATTACAGGCATGCACCACCGTGCCCAGCTTGACCTCTTGATTTTTTTTTTTTTTTTTTTTTTTTTTTTTTTTGTGGTACCAGGGATTGAACTCAGGGGCACTCGACCACTGGGCCACATCCCCAGCCCTTTTTTGTATTTTATTTGGAGACAGGGTCTCACTGAGTTGTTAAGTGCCTCGCCATTGCTGAGGCTGGCTTTGAACTCGCGATCCTCCTGACTCAGCCTCCCAAAGTGCTGGGATTACAGGCGTGCGCCACCGCGCCGGCTACCTCTTGATTTTTAATACCTCCCCTCACTTGTTCCTAAGGACCTTTGGCTTAGCATGAGAGCTGGGTTTTTGAGATTTTGTGATTTTAGTTTCCCTGCATGAAGAAGAACCATTTGGCTGCTATAGAAATGATTTATGGATGGGTCCAGATTTATTAATCACCTCTGAAGATGGAGAGGAATTAAAAACAGAGAGTCCACTCTGGGCTGAAGACAATGTAGGTTGGTCGTCCTTGCATAATACCTTGCCAAGGTCAAAGGCCACAAACAAACCAATTTGGACCAAGGTTTCTAATCTGAATTTTAATTTCATGTGCTTTGATTTTTCACACCATTTTCTCTCCAAGGTAAAATAATGACTATTTTAATTGGCTGCCACTTACAGAGAGATTCCAATAAGCACGATGGCATCCGTACATTTTTCTCTGGCATTCCACGTGTGCTCCAGTTCTTATGATCAAGCTGGTGAAGCTGACTTTTACTGCATGCTGCATGCCATGATCAGTTGACTATAAATTAAACTCTCTTTTCCAAAAGCCATTTTCCATTAGTGCTAATTTGTTTGCTTCTCATTTCCACTGATCATTAGAGTCTCTGGTCATGAGGACCAAATTGGAAATAATTTCCTTGACATTTCAAAAAATTTTCTCCCCTTCTTGAATGCCATTTGGCTGCAGCTAAAGAACATTATGGTTTGCAGAAGAACAGTTCACTCCAATTACAATTTAACTGACCGTTCATGGCACTGAATCCCTGTCCTCAGTGTCCAAAGATGACACCACTGCTGACATTGCTATTTCCTGTCATAGCTGTAAAATGCCTCATAGACTTTGCTCTGGCCTTCTTGGGTGAAGATTCCACCACTCTGCACGTGGCAGCCTTGGGAAGCTGGTAGTTTTATGGACCTACATATCATGGACATTCAGATATAACCATGTAAACAGGAGCTGACCGGTTTCTTCACTCATTTACTCTGTGGGCATTTATTAAACATCTCTTTTATGCCAGGCCTGGGGACACAGAGATAGGGAAGATCAATCCCTGCCCTTGAGGAACTCACACTCTAGTGGGAAGGAAGGTTAAGGAAGAGGTGATATAGATGGGACCACGGAACTGAGAGCCTAGCTGTCTCAGGGAATTTGCCAAAGGGCAATAAGGAAGAGCTGTCATTCCTCATGGCAGAGCAGCCTTGAGATGCAGAATGGTGAGAAATTGAGGTCTGTTCTAATGCAGAAGTGACTGGAGATGAGGCTAGGTTGCCACCACATTTTGAGGGGCCTTGAATGTCATATTTAGTATAGATTTTATCCTGTAACCACAGGGAGCTAATGGAGAAATCTGGAGGTGAAGAAGGGAGGAGGTATGGAAGATTGGGGAGCAAATAGTAAATGAAAGGCTTTGTTTACAGATATATTTGGGTTAATGGGGATTGAGCATGGATTAGAGAGAAGTCAGAGGAAACTGGGCATGGTGGTGCTTGCCTGTGATCCCAGTGGCTCTGGAGGCTGAGGCAGGAGCCAGCCTCAGCAATTTAGCAAAGCCCTAGGCAACTTAACAAGACCCTGTCTCAAAAAGGGTTGGGGATATAGCTCAGTGGTTAAGCATCCCTGGGTTCGATCCCTGGTACAACCCCCCCACCCCCGCCAAAAAGAGAGAGAGAGAGAAAGACAGAGAGAGAGAGAGAGAGAAAGAAAGAGAAGTCAGAGGAGATGGAAAGACTAGAGATGGAAGGGGAGAATCCAGTGCTGATATGGTAATGTTAAGAATGGAAGGGAGGGCTTGAGATGTAGCCTCAGTGGTAGCATGCATGAGGCCCTGGGTTCAATCCCCAATACCAAGGGGTACAGAGGTGCATGCCTATAGTCCCAGTTACTTGGAGGCTGAGACTGGAGGATGTCTTAAATCCAGGAATTCAAAACCAGCCTGGGCAACATAGTGAGACCCTGCAAAAAAAGCAAAGGAAAAAAAAAAAAAAAAAAAAAAGAAAGAAAGAAAAGATGGGCTAGGGATGTAGCTCAGTGATAAAGTCCCTGACTAGCTTGTGGAAGAAGGCCCTAGGTTCAATCCCCAGCACTGAAAAGTAGAAGATGGAGGGTAGAAGAGGGGGTTCTCCTTGAGAGACTCAGGTAGGAAACAAGGTTATCCATGTATACTGTATGATTCCTCCCCTTCTTTCATCTTCCACAGAAGATCAGGCACCACGTCTTGTTGCATCTACCTATGTGGCTTTTCGATTTCTCTCTACACCTGGTAACCTCAGCATCTTTTACTAGGATTTCAGGATTGGCTTTCCATCCGGTGCCCCACCTCATCTTGCCCTCTTCCAGTCTTCCTTCTATACTGCAACAGGGGGATTTCTAAAACAAAATTGTTCCTTGTCACTACTTAAAACCCTTCAGTGCCCTCACCTTGCCCCCAGGAGAGAGTGGAGCAGAGCATATAAAGCCCTTCATTCTCTGGCTTCACCTGTTTTTCCTACTTTATCTCTCACCACCTCATTCTCATACTGTGCCCAGAACAATCTCACCAGTGAGAGTAAGAGTAAGGACTATTGAGGGGTTTCTGTTAGGTAGTTCATTGAGCCTTGTGGGATTTTATTATCCCCTTTTCACAGGTAAGGGAACTGAAGCCTTGAGAGGTTAAGTAACTTGTCTAAGATCGTGCAGTGGGGAAGTGGGAGATCAACTCCAGAGTCCATGGCCCTAACCACTGTATTTTACTGCCTTCCACTTGGAATTCTTTATAGCTGTACTCTCTCACTTCTGAGCCATTGCGTCTTCTATGTCCTCCACCTAGAACACACTTTCTTGGCCTCTCTTCTGGCTACAGACTGCCTAGAAGGCATCTTCTCTGAAAAAGCCTTCCATAACAGCTAGCATCCAAGCAAAGGCCAGGTTAGGTGTCCCCCTCTCTCCTTCCCAGAGTATCCTGTACTCATTCTATTATAGCCCTTACCACACTACTGGAATCAAAATCACTTTTTTTTTTCTTGTTTTGGTGCTGGGATTAACCCCAGGGGTGCTGGGTCATATCCCCAGCCCTTTTTATTTTTTATCTTTTTAAAAAAATGTTTTTAGTTGTTGATGAACCTTTATTCTATTTATATGTGATTCTGAGAATTGAACTCACTGCCTCACACATGCTATGCAAGTGCTCTACCACTGAGCTATAAACCCAGCCCTATTTTTTATCTTAAGACAGGATCTCACTAATTTGTTTAGAGCCTCACTAAATTGCTGAGGCTGGTCTCAAATGTGAGATCCTCCTGCCTCAGACTCCTGAGCTGCTGGAATTACAGGCATGCACCACCATTCCTAGCTGAAATCACTTTTTAAAAAAATATTTATTGGCCGGGCGCAGTGGCACACGCCTATAATCCCAGCACTTTGGGAGGCTGAGGCAGGAGGATCGCGAGTTCAAAGCCAGCCTCAGCAATGGCGAGGCACTTAGCAACTCAGTGAGACCCTGTCTCTAAACAAAAAGTACAAAAAGGGCTGGGGATGTGACCCAGTGGTCAAGTGACCCTGAGTTCAATCCCCGGTACCACAAAAAAAAAAAAAAAAAAAAAATTATTTGTAGTTGTAGTTGGACACAATACATTTATTTATTTATTTATTTATTTATTTTTATGTGGTGCTGAGGATCAAACCCAGGGCATCACACGTGCTAGGCAAGCCCTCTACCAGTGAACCACAACCTCAGCCCCTGAAATCACTTTTTTACAAGGCTCTATGCCACCTTTCCTTCAAATTTTGTATCCCTTGAGGGAAAGGTTGTTTTGTTTTGTTTTGTTTTGTGGTGCTGGAATGGAACCCCAGGCCTCAATCATCCTTGGCAAAGTTCTATACCATTGAGTTACACCCTCCAGCCCTGTAGGGAGAATGGTCAGTGGGAAAACAGTGTGTAGAATGTTTTCCAGAAGCTTTGCTGTAAAGTAAAAAAAAAAAAAATCTGAGATGTCTGGAGGAGGATGTAGGATTGAGGTTTTTGTATTGATTTTTGCTTAAAGATAAGCAAAAATTGAGTAGGCTAACAAGAAAAATATGCCTAAATAAAGGGAGTGATTGAGGATAAAAGGGAGGAGAGAGTCATGAGTAGAGAAAGGTCCCTGAGGAAGCAGGATGGGTGGATGCATGCATGTAGAGCTCTGGTGGAGGGGCAGAGAAGGAAAGGAGAGGATAGATATGGAATAGTGATAATATAGGAAGAAGGAAGAGGAATATGAGGACATTCTTGCCTAATGGCCTATAAATTTTCTTTTACTAAGCCCAAGACTAGATTTTTTTTTTTTTGTACTGGGTATTGAACCCAGGGGAACTTTACCACTGAGCTGCATCCCCAGGGTTTTGCTAAGTTGCTGAGGGTCTTGCTAAATTGCTGAGTCTGGCCTTGAACTTGTGATCCTCCTGCCTCAGCCTCATGAGCCACTGGGATTACATGTGTGCACTACCTTGCCCCACCCAAAACTAGACCTTCTGAGAACAAATGGAGGAGGAGGTGGGAAGGATGAGGAGCTTAAAACCATAGACATGGCAGGGAGGTTGTTTCTGTCACAGAATTTAGGTTTTTTGTTTTTGTTTTTGGTTTTTTTTTTTTTTTTTTTTTTTTTGTATCAGGAATCGGACCCAGGGGCACTTAACCACTGAGCCATATCCCCAGCCTTTTTATTTTTTTCTTCTTCTTTTGCATTTTATTTAGAGACAGGGCCTTACTGAGTTGCTTAAGGTCTCACTAAGTTGCTGAGGCTGGCTTTTAATTCGAGATCCTCCTGCCTCAGCCTCCTGAGCCGCTGGAATTACAGGCATGAACCACCACACCCGGCAAGAATTTAGGATTTAGCTCCTGAGTATGAATGCTGGATTGGTTGGACGTGATGGTTGGAACTCGATTCCAAATTCATACCTCTCCTCTGTGCTTCAGCAGAACTTGAGATATACCCCCTCAGAGGGCTTTTCCCTCTTCACTAAAATCCCCTGGTTGCTTGCCTCTCTGCCTGCCAGACTATAAACACATTGAGGGCAGGAACTATGCTTGTATGTTAACCACTACCTATTCCAATGTCTGGCTCAGAGTTGGCACCCAGAACATCTGTTTAATTAAAGTGTAGAGTCAAGGAAATTAAAGTGCTCATTATGAACACAGTATGTCGCATGTCAGTTTGTTAATGTTTACTGAGAATGCATTATATGACAGAGACCATGCTATACTTACAATTGACTATACTAGCAGATCTTGGGTTAACAGGAAGATATGTGTCAAAGTCATTGGTGAGATCCTCATTGAACCCCCGAGTTCAATCCCTGGTACCAAAAGATAAATAAATAGATAGCCCAGCAAGTGCCTAGTATAGTAAATGAAAAAAGACCTGCCCCAAGGTATACCATCATACAATTTCAAAAAAGGTTTTAAAATAATTGGTAGTGAAAGGCCATAAAGGCACAGGAATCAGAATGACATCAGACTTTTCATCAGCAAAAGCAACTAGCAGGCTCAATCTAAGGCAAATTTATTTCTAGCATAGAGTTATACACTAGCCAGTCCATCTTGAAGTCAAAAAAGATATTTTTAGACCTTCCAGGACACACACACACACACACACACGCACACACACACACACCTGAAGCTACTAGAAACTGTGCTTCAACAAAACAAGGGAGTTAAACCAAAGAGGAAGATGTGGGATGTAACAGAGAAGAATTGCAAAAGGAAATTTTAGGTGTTTGTGTACCAGACTTAGTGAGTAGCCTGGTACACTAAAGGAGAAAGACAGATCTAGGGTCAGAGATCTCTAGGGAAAAGTTGGAACTGGTCAGTTATAGATTGAACATTTGGAATAATTACTGCTAATGTTTGAAACATTTAGAAAAAATAGCTCTAGGTTCTTAGAACTAAATGTTTAAAAACAAACCACAACAATGATTAACTCCAGGTAAAACCAAGTTGTAAGAAGAGAATATAATATAGTTTACTAATTGAGTGAAGAGTTTTTATTTACTTGGTCAATAATGTAAACACTATTGATTTAACTGTAAATTGTTAGAAACTATATTGTGAGAATGGGGGAGTGAAGGTGGGGTTAAAGTGATAGAAAAAAAAAGAATTCCTCAACTGCCAGAATGATAAGTAAATATGTATTATCGAAAATTGATAAATCAAATAATAGCATATTCATTTACTAAAGCTGCCATAACAACGTACTACAGACTGGATGACTTTGACAGCATAAACTTTTTATCTCCTAGTTCTGGAGACTGAAAGGCTGACCTCAGGTGTTGCCAGGCTGATTGCACCTGAGGCTCCCTTAGCTGGTAGATGGCCCTCTTTTTTGTTGTGGGGGTGGTGGGAGATATTGGGGATTGAACTCAGGGGCACTCGACCGGTGAGCTACATTCCCAGCTCTATTTTGTATTTTATTTAGAGACAGAGTCTTACTGAGTTGCTTAGCACCTTGCTTTTGCTGAGGCTGGCTTTGAACATGAGATCCTCCCAAGCTGCAGGGATTATAGGCATGTGCCACTGTGCCTGGCTAGATGGCTATCTTTTACCTTGTCTTCACATGGTCTTCCCTCAGTGTGTGTCTGTATCCTAATCTCCCTCTTTTTTTTTTTTTTTTTTTTTTTTTTTTGGTACCGGGGATTGAACTCAGAGCACTCGACCACTGGGCCACATCCCCAGCCCTTTTTTTATATTTTATTAGAGACAGGGTCTCACTGAGTTGCTAAGTGCCTCGCCATTGCTGAGGCTGGTTTTGAACTCGCGATCCTCCTGCCTCAGCCTCCCAAGTGCTGGGATTACAGGCATGCGGCACCACGCCCAGCCTAATCTCTTCTTAAGGACACTAGTCATATTGAATAAGGGTTTACCTTAATGATCTCATTTTACTTTCATCATCTCCTTAAAGACCCTGTCTCCAGCCAGGTGTGGTGGTGCACACCTGTAATCCCAGCTACCTGGGAGGTTGATGCAGGAGGATTGAAAATTCAAGGCCAGCCTCAGCAATTTAGTCTCTCTCTCTCTCTCTCTCTCTCTCTCTCTCTCTCTCTCTCTCGTACCAGGAATTGTACCCAGGGGAACTTAACCAATGAGCCACAACCCCAGCCCCATTTATTTATTTATTTTGAGACAGGATCTCGCTAAATTGCTGAGGCTGAGTTTGAACTTGTGATCTTCCTGCCTCAGCCTCCTAAGCTGCTGGGGTTAAGGGTGTGTGCCACCATGTCCAACTCAAAATTTTCAAAAAAATGAAAAGATCTGGGAATATAGCTCAGTGATAGAGCATCCCTGGGTTCAATCCCCAGAACCCAAATGTGTATATATATATATATATACATATATATATGTATATGTGTACATATGTATATATGTATATACATATATAGAGAGAGTATGTATGTGTATTATATGTATATATTTATATTTACATGTGTATATTTATATATGTGTGTATATACATACATACACACACACACACACACACACACACACGCACGCACACACACACATAATGGAGGAAGACTGAGATCCAGACAATCCTTGAAGGGCCATAATGTGGAGCATCCTGCCTAGAGTATCCTGCCTTGTGTTCTGGAATTTCTGGGTGCATCTCTGTTAGCACTTGGAGCTTTGATCACAGGGAGATTCATCCTGAAAAAGCTAATGCTGGTGTTTCAACCCCTCCTGCCTGAAGTCTAGAAGAACCACTCATCCCCATTTTCTTGAAGTCATTGTGGCTATTGAAGGTGGCCACAGCCTCTGAAAGTTATTCTCAGGCTTGAGACTATAATGGCATTCACAATGATGATGGCATCATCTCCTGAGGGTTTTGTTCTTTTTTGTGTTTAGATTGATCCAAAGTTGTCCACCTGGTTGTCTTCCTTGCCTAGGCTACGTGGACGCCCTCCCTGGAATCACATATCCAGTGTCCTCTGGGGGTAGTGGAGGTTGGTATGTATGTATGTCTGTCTCAGCATGCCTCAGATTATTGCTTGCTAATAAAATTCTGATAGCTGGGGCCCATCAATATCTCAAATACATGTGAGGAAACGTTAATTTAGAATCAATTTTAGGATGTTTCAGACTGTAAAGTCCTTTTAACTAGATCTCTGGCGAAGATGTAGAAGCACTTTATGGGACTGTAAATTTCATGTTGAACAGTCTTTGTGAAATACACATCTCCCCTACACACAAGCTGTTCTCTCCATATCAATCATGGCCTCTGCACGTAATGTTTCACAAATATTCTGTAAATCACAGAAAACCCCATGATAATGTGAAATATGACTTTCACTTGTCTGTTAGACAAAAGAATCTCACATGCCTCTCTCCCATCAGCACTAACATTTGTTATGGATAATAACACTTTCAATCACAACTATTTTTGGAAAACGGGTTTATTTTAAACCTTCCCTCCCCCACTGAAAACACTCTCCCAAGGACACAGACTCCTACAAACCACAGCTCATTAATCCAACTATGGGATAGGAACTTTTTCTTCCCACTAACTTTTTTAAAAGTTGTTTTGAAGAGTAAGTATAAAAGTCCTACGTACAAGGTTAAAGAGCACTTTACCTTAGTTGATAGGCATAAGAGGGGGAGCGGGATCTCTAAATACCCCACATCTCTGACCCTATGTGAAGTCAGCCAGGAGAGAGGCCCAAGTTTTTAGCAAGCACTTTCATTCTATGTGGCATCCTGTGCTCTTTCAGTTATGAGCATCAGCAGCAGAGAAGTCTTTAACTTTGGTACTGGGGATTGAACCCAAGGGCACTTTGCCATTGAGCTACATTCCAAGCCCTTTTTAGTTTTTATTTTGAGACAGGATCTGGATAATTTGTTTAAATTGCCGAGGTTGGCTTCAAGCTTGCAATCATTCTGCCTCAGCCTCCTGAGTCACTGGGATTATAGACTTGCGCCACTGTGCCTGGCAGGAAGCCTTTAGCTCTTAAAGAACAAATGTTTACTACCTTGATATTCTTAATCCCATTACAACCCAGCTAGAGCTTCCCTGTTCAAGTGGCAGATGACCGGTTCTAGAGTGGATTTTGCGTGTAACAACACCCATGTGTATGACAGAGACTCAGCAGGCAAGAGAAAAGCAAAACCCACAAGGTTATAGATTTGCATGGTTCTAAACATTCTGGTAACTTGTCTGTTTTCCTTCCCTTTGTAGCCAACTTCAGGACAACTGATTGATCATGACTTCTATCAAAGAGCAGGCAGCAATTAGCAGGCTCTTAAGCTTTTTACAAGAGTGGGACAATGCTGGCAAAGTTGCAAGGAATCACATCCTCAACAATTTCATCCAAACCAACCAAGGCAAGACTTCCCCTGAATTGGAGCAGGAGTTTTCCCAAGGAGCCAGTTTGTTCCTTGTACGCTTGATCACTTGCCTTAGAATCACGTATCCTTTGCTGAACTGGGGAAACAATAGGAAATTTCAAAAGAAAAAAAAGAGAGGATTGTTGAGGGAGCTTTTCTCTTGATTTTCTCTAATATTTTAGAACAGGGCATTTGGTGACAAAAATATCCCCAAAGTCAAGAATTCCATCAACTTCCTATCTTCCCAACCTATGTGTGTCCGCATTCTCACCACTATCCCTTTTTTCTCCCATCAGAGTTGAAGTAGATATTCCTTCTGTCTAGGGCTAATTTGCATTTGTTCAACACTTGAGTCCCTTCCCGTCTTCTTAGGAACTTTTAGAAAAATCTCCTGTAGTTTATGCCTTTGCCTCATTATTAGCTTTTTTCATCAGTATTTTATATGCTGGGATCTCTTTTGCCTTCAAAATAAAATTCAACTGCTGCCTCAAACATAAGTTGCACCCAGATCCTGCCCTTCCTGGTGAAGCTTGTTGAAAAGGCTATTCTCTCTCCCTGTCTCCACATCCTCTCCTGGTTACTCCTATGCCTATTGCAGTCTGACTCCTATTCCCCCGACCCCACTGACTCAGGTCTTGTCAAGGTTACCAATGGTTTTCTATTTGCAGAGCCTAGTGACTACATCCTTATTCCTCATACATGATCTCTGTGTGGCATTTGTCAATCAATCTTTCCCACGTCTCAAAACACTCTTCCCTTGGTTTTTATGATACCAAGTCTCTCCTTTCTTCCCTTCTTTCTTCTTTAAGGGAACATCTTCCCTTAAATGTTGTTGTTCCTTTAGAGTCCATCTACATCCCTCTTCTCTGCTCACACTATCAAATTCTCCCTGAGTGGTCTCATCCATTTTCATGATAATTTCCCTCTGGAATCTGAGCTTTATATTTACATGTCCAGCTACCGTCTCCACTCATGCCTCAGGATGACTCTCATATTTCTGGCTTGGGAAACTAGGTTTATGGGAAGAGAATATAAAAAGAGAAGCAAGTTTGGATATAGTTAAGTTTGTTTTGGGACATGCTGAGTTTGAGGTTCCTGTGTTCAGGAGCCATGGAGGCAGATCAGAACTGAAAGCAGATTTAGACAACATTGAGGTAACCATTTGAATTATGGGAGGATCTGAGGATATTCTTGTTCTGTCTGCCTGTGGATTCATCTCAGATTGTTTTGTTTGTTTTGTTTTGCAGGACTAGGGATTGAACCCAGGGGCACTGTACTACGGAAATACAACCCAACTCCTTTTTATTTTTTATTTTGAGAAAGGGTCTTGCTAAATTGCCAAGGCTGGCCCTCAAACTCGCAATCCTCCTGCCTCAGTCTCTCAAGTAATTGGGCTTATAGGTGTACACCACTACACCCAATTCAGACCCTTTTATTATATATTTTTCTCCTTGCCTGAACCCTCTCCCCTTCTGAAAACCCCCTCCTTATTTGATTAATTCCTACTCCCCTATTCAGACCTCAATTTAAATGTCACTTTTTAGAAATCCCTTTGCTGAACCCCAGACAACCTGAGAACCTGAGGTTCCCATTACATGCATTCACAGCACTCCCTCTGGCCTGATGGTCATAACATTTGAATGTTATTCCTGCTAAATATCTCTTTGCCCCCACTGGACTGTAAGCTCTATGAGAACAGGAGTCCCATCTGTTTCCTTCATCTGCTCATTTCTGCATTTCTATTATCTAGGATGGCTGGCACATGTTTGCTAAATAAAGGAATAAATGAACCAAAAGCCTGCAGCTAGGCAGAACTGAAGGCTTAATTATTTTTTTTTTTTTTACATTTAAGTCACTGATAAAATTATTATTCAACCTGGCATGGTAGCACACACCTATAATCCCAGCTACAGGTGTGCCAAAGCAGGAGGATCACAAGTTCAAGGCTATCTGGGCAACTTAACAAGATCTTGTCTCAAAATAAAAAGTAGGGGCTAGGGATGTAGCTCAGTTGTATAATATTTGCTTAACATGCATGAGGCCCTGAATTTGATACCCAGCTCCACCTAAATAAACTTTTTAAATTAAGTGAAAAGGGTTGGGGGTATAACTCAGTGAAAAAGTGCACCTAGGTTGGTTGGTTTGTTTTTTAATTATTAATCAGATTCAGGCCTAGAACACAGACCAAAGGGAATGCCTCTAAACAGGTCTCTAGGTTGACCCTCATGTCCTCATTCGGTGTGTATAAAAAAGGTTTAAATAAAGGTTAAGGCTGGGGACATAGCTCAGTGGTAGAGTGCTAACCTAACTTCATGAAACCCTGGGTTCCACAGTCAGCCCAGCAAAAAATTTAAAATAACAACAAATACAGATTTACTAGTGTACCTCCCTACCCCAGGGTTCTGACTTAACAGATTAAGTATAGGACCCTGACCTTTATTTCTAACAATTGTCCTGAGTGACTCTGATGCTGTGGTTCACAGATCATGTTTCGAGAAACGTCAGTACCTATAATCTGGCTTCTAAACCCACAAGTCATGACACTAACCTCACCGTGGTTATCAGCAACCTCTGTGCAGCCAAATCTAGACTTCCAATTTTCCTTCCTTGTCTTACTTAACATTTTCCATTTGACCACAGGTGAGGTGAGTGAGGCAGGATCTCAGGTGCAGGGTCAGATCCTGTGTTGTTGTTTTTTTTTAATATTTATTTTTTAGTTATAGGTGGATATAATATCTTTTTGTGTGTGTGTGTGTGTGTGTGTGTGTGTGTGTGTGTGTGTATGTGTGGTACCGGGGATTGAACTCAGGGGCACTCGACCACTGGGTCACATCCCCAGCCCTTCTTGTACTTTTTATTTAGAGACAGGGTCTCACTGAGTTGCTAAGTGCCTCGCCATTGCTGAGGCTGGCTTTGAACTCGCGATCCTCCTGCCTCAGCCTCCCAAAGTGCTGGGATTACAGGCGTGCGCCACCGCACCCGGCTAATATCTTTATTTATTTTTATGTGGTGCTGAGGATCAAACCCAGTGCCTCACCTAGTGCCTCACACATGCTAGGTGAGCACTCTACCTCTGAGCCACAACCCCAGCCCAAGATCCTGTTTTTATGTAAAACGTTGATATTTGATTCATCATGAATTTTATGTTAACTTGATTATTTTAAATGTTGCATTGAAATATGATTTTATTACTGAGGGTTTGTGTGTGTGTGCATGTGCCTTTTGGAGGTGGGTTTGGTGGGGATTGAACCCAGGGGTGATTTACCATCAAACTATATCCTCACCCCTTGTTATTTTTTATTTTGAGACAGAGTCTTGCCAAGATTCCAAGGATGGCCTCAATCTTATAGTTCTCCTGCCTCAGCTTCCCAAGTTGGGATTGTAGGTGCGTGCCACCACACCCAACTTTGGTGCCCCTTTAAATATGAGATCCAAAGCAAGTGCTATGCCTCCCTCACCTCACGAGTCCAGCCTGATGGCCACTGCCCCTTCTTAAGATCTCTTCTCTTTGTCCTTCATCTGTTGCTGTTTCTCTGTCTCAGTTGCAGAATTTATTCCCACCCCTTAAATGTTAGTGTTTTCAAGAATTCTGGGTTCAGCCCACTTCTATCTTACTCAGTCATTGCACTTGGCCTATGCATTGTCATTCTTCATTACATCTCAAGTGCCAGTCACAGTGGCTAACATTTAGTGGACATTCAGCTAATGCTTAAGGAATGACTAGATGAACCATGCTTTAAATGTACAGTTGTAGATTCAGTTTCTATACCTAGAATTATTTCCTAACTTTTTTGGGGGATACTGAGGATTGAATAATTTCCTAACTTTTTGGGGTGATACTGAGGATTGAACCTGGAGGTGTTTAACTACTGATCCACATCCCCAGCCCTTTATTTATTTATTTATTTTATATTTTGAGACAAGGTCTCACTAAGTTGCTTAGGGCCTCCTAAATTGCTGAAGCTGGCTTTGAATTTGTGATCCTCCTGCCTCAGCCTCCCAAACTGCTGGGCTTATATACATAAATCACCACACCCAACTCATAATTTCCTGACTTTTGTGATCCTGTGATATATTAGAAAAAATAGACCAGCTGAAGTGATAGAGTGTTTTGAATTAGAGATCCCATGTCTCCTCCCCAGCCCTGCAGTTACAGTGAATTTTGGAGGAAAACAAATCAATATAGCATCATTATCTTTTTGCAAAACTGACTACCACATAAGCCTAAACCTTTTTTGTTAATCTCAGACTTCCAGAATAAATCAGTTACAACTAAGGATTTATATTTTTTTAAAATATGTATATATTTGTTTTAGTTGTACACAATGCCTTTATTCTTACATGGTGCTGAGGATCGAACCCAGGCTGCACACGTGCTGGGTGAGCACTCTACCACTGAGCCACAACCCCAGCCCCAGCATTTATATATTATAATAACAAGATTAAGCTGGGCACAATGGCACATGCCCATATATATATATATATATATATATATATATATATATATATTTTTTTTTTTTTTTTTTTTTTTTTTTTTTTGGTACCAGAGTTTGAACTCAGGGGCACTTGACCACTGGGCCACATCCCCAACCCTTTTTTTGTATTTTATTAGAGACAGAGTCTCCCTGAGTTGCTAAGTGCCTCACCATTGCTGTGGCTGGCTTTGAACTTACAATCCTCCTGCCTCAGCCTCCCAAGTGCTGGGATTACAGGCGTGTGCCACCGTGCCGGCTATGCCTGTAATCCTAATAACTTAGGAGGCTGAGGCAAGAGAATTCAAAATTCAAGGCCAGCTTAGCAACTTAGACCCTCAGCAATTTAAGGAGACAAATAAATAAATAAAAAGGGCTAGTGGTGTATCTCAGTGGTAAAGAACCACTGAGTTCAATCATTAGTGTACTACCAAAAATAATAATAATGGCAAAATTATTAGTTACCATTTATTGGGTCTTTTTTTCATTTTCTAGGCACTGAATACAAATATTATCTCATTTGAGCATAACATCATCCTAGTAAGTGATAGTTATTATAGATAAGAAAAAATGAACCTTGAAAAGATTGAGTAATCTACTAATAAATGACAGAGATAAGGCTTGGAATGTGTTTGTCTGGCCCAAAGGATCTCCCATGCATGATGCAGACCCACAGCTCCACCTGCAACACCATACAGGGAGATCACCCACACCAGCAGCCCTACCCATTCCCTATGTCTACAGGCAGAAAAGCTGGGCAGGAAGAGCTAGGCTCTGAATCAGCCTGCCTAGGTTCAAATCCAATTCCATCTGTTCCCTTTGGTTACTTCATGTTACTCATGGACTAAATGGAAATACTGATAGTGCCCACTAGAGGGCTGTAGTGAGGATTGTATGAGACAAAGCAAGCAAAGCAGTCAGCACAGTGCCTGGTACTTGTTAGCTACTGCTGATATTGTGGCAACCTTCTAGAACTAAATCATGGAAATAATAGACCAGAAATATGTATAGCAAGTAACTATGAAAACAAGACTAGCCTGGGACAGAGAGAAAAGATGGTGACATAAGTTGGTCAGCCTAGCTGGTCACTGAAGAAAAGGAGGAGAATGCACTGAGTCAGGAACAGGGCAGAGGATGGGGGATCGGGGAGGGGATAATATAGGAATAAGGAGACGGCCATGTGGCCAATATCCTGGCCCCCAGCTATGGCGGCAACAGGCAGGGGAGCCTGGCTTCAGAGCAAACACTGTTTTTGCAGTAAAGAGCCTTTCCTAATGAGCCAATCTGTCTCTACTTCTATTGGCATCCTGGGAACCAGGGTGCAGCAGAGATAATTTGCCTCATGCCCCCACCCTCCCCCCAACAAAGCACCATTACCTCCAACCCATTACATTAGCCTTTATCAGTCTTGGAAGCTCTCAGTCATCCTCCATGAGCTGCAATAATTTCAGCTAATTTCTTAAGTGTTCTAAGAGCCTGTGATGTGTTATGAGCCTAGTAATTGTTGACTGGTTCCCTTTCTGTTGTGGCTTGATTTCATACCTTGTATCCGAGCTGATGCGTGCTCTGGGTGCTTTATTACAATGAGGCTTTTTGCAAAGGCTCACATTAAAAAATAACATTAAATACTGAGGTAGTTTTAAATCAGAGTTTAATTTTTCTACCATCTCCTGTTATTCTTATTAGGAAGCCATGCAATTCTTCATAAGGATAGTGACCTCCAGTATAAAACCTTGAGCAAGTACACAATTGAGAATTAATGATGAAGCTGATTGTTTTTAGAGAAGTCTAGGAATGGGGCCCAAAATAGTGAACTATCCTGAGGTACAAGAGTGCAATGATCATGGCTTAAAGAGACTTGGGAAACTGACCCTCAGCTTCCTCCACGCACCTTTGATTTATGCAAGTATCCGTGCTCCCTAGGGAGCCTGTCAGAGCCAAGGTGGCTAAACTACCCTGGAGGAACTTCCTGGAGAACAAGGAACAACACAGCACCCATCCTCTGTGTATTGCCCCTTCCCCTTCAGCTGGTGGCTCCTCTCAGACTAAAGGATGCTTGGCTTTCCTGGACCTGAGGGGTTATTCAGAATCAGGCACAGGATCTGTTTCTCTAGGAAAAACCCCTCTGAAATGCACTCTTTGACTTGTTGTCCAGCTATATGACTGGCTCCTGTTTAGAAAAGCCTCTGAAGTCCATTGGCATCTTCTTATCAGCTGTGGGAAGGTGAGTGCCACTCTAGAGAAATTCTGGAGTCTCATGGTATCCTTGACATTCACACCACATGGGATTCTAAGTATCTGTAGTTGCCCCATAACCTTCAGGATGGGCCCAGAGGTCACGTCCCCTTGCAGTCTGCTCCAATTGCTCCTTCATCCCATGTTCCCCATTGGCACTTTGTTCTAGTCAGTACCCTTTTCTTTTTAGGTGGCACTGGGGGTTGAAGCCAGGGCCCTGGGCATGTGAGGCAAGTACTCTACCAACTAACTGAGCTATATCCCCAGCCTGTCAGTACCCTATTGATTGAGAATTACAGAGAACTAACTCATACTGGACTCAGGAAAAGGGGATTTATTGGCTTGCTTAACTGAAGAGCCCAGAGGTGAAAATACATATTTCAGGCCTGACTAGATGCAGGGGTTCAAACAATGTCATCAGGACTGGGGTTGTGGCTCAGTGGTAGAGCACTCACCTAGCATATGCAAGGCCCTGGGTTCGATCCTCAGCACCACATACAAACAAATAAATAAAATAAAGGTATTGAGTACAACTAAAAAATAAATATTTAAAAAAAAAAAAAAAACAATGTCATCAGTATTTATTTGGTCCCTCCCTCCCTCTTTCCCCTCAATGTTTCCATTTGTTCTCTGTATTCAGAGGCCTCTGTGTGCTAGGGTTCCCAGGAGCTCCAGATATGCATCTTTCTTTTTTTTTTTTTTTTTTTTCTTTTTTTGGTACTGGGCATCAAATTCATGGGCACTTAACCACTGGGCCCACATCCCCAGCCCTTTTTTATATTTTATTAGAGACAGGGTCTCACTGAGTTGCTTAGTGCCTCGCCAAGTTGTTGAGACTGGCTTTGATCTCACAATCCTCCTGCCTCAGCCTCTCAAGCCACTGGGATTACAGGCGTGCACCACTTTGCCCAGCTCAGACATGCATTCTTATAGCTCAGCTACGCCAACAAGAAACCAGTCTTTCCCATGGGTCCCAAGAACATCCTGGCTTTTGAGCCTCATTGGATTGGCTTAGGTCACATGCCTAGCCCCAAACTAATGTCTACATTCAGAAGGATGACGTACCTGTCACCTGTTTACCCCACCAAAATCACATGACCCATGAATGGAGGAGGCATGATTCCCCAAGGGACAATCAAGGTGCCTTTACAGGAAGAAGGGGAAACAGAGGCTGGAAAGCACCAAATAAGAAACGTCCACTTTGTTTAATCCCAGCATTTCCTGCTAGAAGGAAACATTTCCAAACTATTGTTATCACTTTACCTATGGACATTTCCTAGATAGAAGGCAAAATATGTGAGAAAAACGACCTTAGAATCCCTTAGAATGGTTAGTGTCAAGGAACTTGTCAAGGGGCTGGGGATGTGGCTCAGCGGTAGAGCGCTCACCTAGCAAGTGCGCAGCCTGGGTTCGATCCTCAGCACCACATAAAAAATAAAGGCATTGTGTACAACTAAAGCAAATAAATAAATATTAAAAAACATATAGGCATTGTGTACGACTGAAACATTTTTAAAAATTGGCATTTATACAATTAATAAATGAAATAGAGATTTTTAAAAAATATTTTTATTTATTTATTTTTTTATATGGTGCTGAGGATTGAACCCAGTGCCTCACATGTGCAAGGCAGGCGCTCTACCACTGAGCTAGAGGCCCAGCCCCTGAAATAGAAGTTTAAAAAAATAAAAAGGGAACTTGTCAAATGTTTTATTTCAACTCTTCTATTTCCCGTACAGTAATCGGTACCTGATAGAATTTCTTGAGGTAGGTGGTGTCCTAACACTCTTGGAAATACTTGGACTGGAGAAAATCAAGGAGGAGGACAAGAAGGAATCCATCAAGCTACTTCAGCTTATTGCAAACTCTGGCAGGAAGTACAAGGAGCTCATTTGTGAAAGCTACGGTAGGTACTGTGTGTGACGAGGTACTGATTCCCAGGGCTCCCTGGGACCCTCAGTGGAATGGTGACAGTACCCGCCACTATGGAACAGATTCATCATAGAACTGATGCACAAGCAAGCATTTCATACAGTGGCTCAATTAACTTCTGTCCATATCACCACCAGAAGACCAGACTTAAGAGTTTTTTTCTGGCCAGGCATGGTGGTAAATGCCTGCAATCCCAGGGACTTGGGAGGCTGAGACAGGAGGATCGTGAGTTCAAAGCCAACCTCAGCAACTTACCAAGGCCCTAAGCAATTCAGTGAGATCCTGTCTCTAACTAAAAATACAAAAAGCGGCTGGGGATGGGGCTCAATGGGTAAGTGCCCCCTAGGTTCAATCCCTGATACTCAAAAATATATATATATTTTTTATTGGTTATTTACTCAAAAAAATTTTTAATTATTTTTAGTTGTAGATGGACACAACATCTTTGTTTTATCTATTTTTTTTTTTTTAATGTGGTGCTAAGGCTCGAACTCAGTGCCTCAGGCATGCAAGGCAAGTACCCTATCACTGAGCCACAACCCCAGCCCTCAAAAATTTTAATGGTAGTTTTAGAAACACTTCTTCATTTTAAATATACCCCCTTTCACTAGTGGCACACACCTGTAGTCCTAGTAACTCAGGAGGCTGAGGCATCAGAATAGCTAGTTCAAGACCAGTTTTAGCAATTTAGTAAGACCCTGACTCGGGCTGGGGACGTGGCTCAGCGGCAGAGCACTCGCCTCACACGTGCACGGCCCGGGTTCAATCCTCAGCACCATGTAAAAACATAAATGCATTGCATTGTGTACAACTAAAGTAAATAAATAAATATTAAAAAAAAAAAAAAGCCGGGCGTGGTGGCGCACGCCTGTAATCCCAGCACTTGGGAGGCTGAGGCAGGAGGATTGCGAGTTCAAAGCCAGCCTCAGCAACCACGAGGCACTTAACAGCTCAGTGAGACCCTGTCTCTAAATAAAATGCAAAAAAAGGGCTGGGGATGTGGCCCAGTGGTCAAGTGCCCCTGAGTTCGACCCCCAGTACACACACACACACACACACAAAAAAAAGACCCTGACTCAAAATTAAAAAAAAAAAAAAAGAAGGTGAGGTTGTAGCTCAGTGGCAAAGTGCCCCTTGGGTTCAATCCCCAGGACTTAAAAAGAAGGAAAAAAAAAATCAAAACAAATTCTGTGTCTTTCACACATCCGTTCACCAAAAACTTATTAGCCACTGCCTAAAATCCTGTTGAAATTGAATTATGAATGACTTGAGAAATAAAATTTAATTATCAAAAGATTGAAAGACTACTATGTGCCAGAGACATACTAGGGTGCTAGGGATATAAAGATGAATAAAATATAGTCTCCATCATCAAAAGCAGCCTGGTGAGAAAAGTAAACATTCAGTAATTTCAATGGTCTATCAAATGCACTGTTGGAGAAATGTAAAGAGGATGCCATCACCCACACATCCCTGTTGCAAAGCACTTCCCACCCTGTGCTTTCATCAGGGTTCTCCTGTCTCCTCTGTGGCCTCTCTCTCCCTCAGTGTCTTCACCCATAGAATGGGATTACTCTCGGGCTGGGGTTGTGGCTCAGTAGCAGGACACTCACCTAGCACATGTGTGGCCCAGGTTCGATCCTCAGCACCACATGAGAATAAAGGTATTGTGTACAACTACAACAAATAAATATTTTAAAAATGGGATTACTCTCACTGTACTTTCTGGTGTTAAATGAAGTAATATTTGTCAAAATATGTTGCAAACTGCTGAGTAATCTACAAGTGTTACCATCTAGCTATAAAAATGTGAGCTTATTTATTTGTTTTGTTTGGGTTTTTGCTATTTTTGTTTGTCTCATTGGGTTTTGTTTTGGTTTGGTTTTGGTACTGGGAAATGAACCCCTGCCACTGAGCCACATCCCCAGCCCTTTTTATTATTTTTTATTTTGTGACAAGGTCTCACTAAGTTGCTTAGGGCCTTGCTAAGTTGCTGAGATCAGCCTTGAACTTGTGATCCTCTTGCCTTAGCCTCCCAAGTTGCTGGGATTACAGCCATACTAAAAATTAAAACATGAATTTTAGCTGAGTGTGGTGGTGGCATACACCCATAGTCCCTGCATTTGGGAGGCTGATGTAGAAGGATCACTTGAGCCCATGAGTTGGAGACCAGCCTGGGCAACATAGTAAGACCCCATCTCAAAAACAAAACACCGATTTTTTTTTTTTTGGTACCAGGGATTGAACCCACTGGCACTTAACCACTGAGCCACATCCCCAGCCATTTTTTGTGTTTTTATTTAGAGACAGGATTTCACTGAAATGCATAGAGCCTTGATAAGTTGCTGAGGCTGGCTTTGATCTCACAGTCCTCTTGTCTCAGCCTCCCTGGGATTACAGGTGTGCACCACTGTGCCTGGCCATAAAACACAGATTTTACTACACCTATGCTGAAACAAATCCTCTGCCCCCACACAGCTAGAGGTAAACAAAAGAGTGATTCAACATGAAAAACCAGTCTCCATTTTGATTTGATTGAACAGGCTTGGTTGAAAAAGTCTTACTTCTACTCATATTATGTAATCTTGAGCAGATTGTTGTCATAGACCCTTGCAATTTAGCATTTTCTCCTCTTTGCCCAGGTGTACGATCCATAGCAGAATTTTTGGCAATATCTAAGTCAGAAGAGACCCAGGAGGAAGTGCAAGTTCTGTTGGATTCTTTGGTCCATGGTAATCCGAAGTACCAGAATCAAGTGTATAAAGGTCTAATAGCTTTGCTGCCCTGTGCGTCCCCTAAAGCTCAGCAGCTGTCCCTGCAGACACTCAAGACTGCCCAGGTGAGCCAAGGCTGCACGCTCCTGTGGTTCTGATACAAATGCAGTGGTCTTATAATTACCTTCCGCAGTTGCACTTCCCATGGGCATGAGAAACAGAGCTCAGCCTCCCACGGCATGTCTGCTGTTCAATCAGCATCGCTTCCAGAAGGCCAAGGCAGGGCAGAGAGTTCATGTCTCCCAGCAGAGTGATTTGTCCTGTTTACTTAAGGATCAGAAAGATGTTGGCAGACTTAAAAATGGTTGAGACAAGCAACAAGGATGATGAAAGGACTGGCGAAAAGATTAAAGGCGTTGATTTGATAGGGAGAGAATCATGGTGCATTTGTAGACAGCATGTAAGTGAAGAGGCCAGATCTCCACTGCTTGGAAAAGCTCCTTTCTTCTTGTTGGCTTCTGCCCCTCTCTCAGTGCCCTAGAATACAAGTGAAGTCCTATGTAGGGCATGTTGACCATGGGAAGACACTCTGCCTAGTAAGGAGGGGGACATGGTTTTGATTTGAGTCATCAACAGCTGTCAAAACTGCTTCAGATGATGGGCTAGAGGCAGGGAGACAAAGGAGCAATGGCAGAGATGAGGGGGCCTGAATGGTGGCAGTGGCACCATGGGAATAGAGGTGATCAGGTTGGATATACATTTCTGAGGTAGAGGGTGTGGGACTAAAGACAGTAAAAAGAAACAGAATCAAAGATGACTTCCAACTAGGTGCAGTGGTGCACTCGGGACTCTAGTGACTCAGGAGACTGAGGCAGGAGGACTGCAAGACCATGGCCAGCCTCAGCAACTTAGTGATGCCTTAAGCAACTTTTTGAGACCCAGTCTCAAACCAAAAAGGGCTGGGGATGTAGCTCAGTGGTAAAAAGCCTCTGAACTCAATCCCCAGTTTAAAAAAAAAATGACTCCCAGCTTTGAGCTAAGACAGCAGAGTGAGTTGTACAGCATCAAGAAGCTGGAGTAAAAAGGAGAAATCATTTTGACTTGGAAGAATTAGGTTTTGACCCAATAAATTTGATGGGCTTGGTAGTTTCCAAGTGCCCATCTGAGAAGCAGGCCAAGCTGGCTGCAGAAGACAGAATTGGGTCACTTTTTCAAAGAATACTGAACCAGAGCCTCTCTCCCACAGAATTTGACAGCTCTCAGGTGACCCTTGGTAATGCTTCTTCCTCTTAAACGCCCCAAGTGATTCTGATTCCTAGCTCGATTGAAGAATCACTGCCCAGAACAGCTGGGAGAAATACCCACTGGACAGTGAAAAATAACAGTCTGAAGCTCCAGAGCAAGACCCAAGATGAAGATGTCAGTTTGAATTTCATGAGCAGAGAAGTGATAACTGAAACAGATGTAAATGAGCTCCCCAGGCAGAATGCACCAAGTCAAAAGAGAACAGAAGGGACACCAACCCCCAAGACTTAAGAGATGAGCTGAGGGGGGAGATACAGCAACATGTTTCTGGTTGTCATTAGTATTCCCAGTCCAAGGTCCCATTAAGTGCCTCCTACACACCAGGTACTTTTTTTTTCAGTTGTAGTTGGACACAGTACCTTTATTTTATTTGTTTTATTTTTATGTGATCCAGCCCAGAGCCGCGCATGTGCTGGGGGCGGGCGCTCTACTACTGAGCCACAACCCCACCCTCCCCACCCCTCAACCCTCTCCCCGCACACCAGGTACTTTTAGGAGCTGATTTACCGTGTCTCTTTCAGTCTTCACAGTAATTGATAGAGGCAACATGGGACAAGTTTTAAGAGGTAGAAAAGAAGAGTTGATTGAAGGGTGAGGTTCCTGAGAAAGAAAAGATCTTGGTTGATCCCACTCTCCCTTGCATCCTCCCTTCCCCCAGCCAAGAGCACAGACCTTGTTCCTACACATCTATCAGGTGGCCAGCTATCTTCGACTTCCTGTGTCCTGAGCTTGAGGGTTCAATGGCAACCTGGGCAGATTCTCAGTGCATTCCTGGCTGCCCATCTCTACCCCTCCTCTCTATGCTCCTAGCAGGGCCTAGGCCCAATGACTCACCACTGCTGTTTCCCCTGTCCCCCATTCACCCAAGTACCTGGCTATTAGGAAGTCTGAGTTTTGTTTCTTCTGGGTGTATAAGACCTAAAGAACAACCACCCTTTCCTGTTGTCTGTCTTGCCAGTCCATCATCGGAACCACACATCCCAGCATCGTGGACTGTGTGCTGAAGGTGCTAGGCACGATGCACCTGGAAGTCCAGTATGAAGGTAGGGAGGACTCCTCTGGGTGGCCAAAGGTAGACATGAGAGCCAGGTAAAGTAACTCTGGAACAATATCTCTTAGTCACAAAGAGCCTTGTTGCTGAGCATCCTGGATAGCCTTGATAATGGAAGACCCTGGTTCAATACCAATCAACAAGTTACCTAGAAAATGACAGTCACATTCCATGCTTCAAATCAGCCACATGGTGCCTTAATGGTTACTAGAATGTGCCTGGGTCCAGAGTTGGTCCTGTTCTCAGTCTCGTGGCGTTTCCCCACTGAACGGAAGTTTCCCTGGGCTGGAGGTAAAATTGGGGGGTGGAGCACAAAGCCTGGGTTCCATCCCCAGCAGCACAAAAAGAAAAAAAGAAATCACCCTGGGGAATGTCCTTCTAAGAAACTACATTGGCTAATGATGGTATTAATAAGTTTTCATTTATTGAGTGCCTCTATGTTCCATCCATTTTCCATACATCATTTCATTGAATTCTTAAGATAACCATGAGAATACAAAGCCTGGCCGGGCGTGGTGGCGCACGCCTGTAATCCCAGCACTTGGGAGGCTGAGGCAGGAGGATCGCAAGTTCAAAGCCAGCCTCAGCAATGGCGAAGCACTTAGCAACTCAGTGAGACCCTGTCTTTAATAAAAATACAAAAAAGGGCTGGGGATGTGGCCCAGTAGTTGAGTGCCCCTGAGTTCAATCCCCGGTACCAAAAAAAAAAAAAAAAAAAAAAAGAATACAAAGCCTGGTATGAACCAGTTTTTCAAATGTTTGAGTGAGTGAATGATGAAGATAGGTGTTTTTATGTTTTCCAAGATAAAACATACAAGCACAGAGAGGTAAAGTATGCTTCCCAAGTTTACACAGATCTGGATTCAAACTAGATCCACCTGACACTAAAGCTTATGCTTTTGATACAGAGCTTGTTCAAGGCATTCAAAGAATCTCATTTCCTTTCCTTTTCCTATCCTGGTTCAGAGAAGGGATTCTGTTTTTAACAATAAGGGTCAAGGAATAGTTCACTGAGAAGGTGATGTTTGGACTGAGCCTTGAAGATCGGGAAGGATTTTGGAAGGTAGAAAGAAGCAGAGAAGGGCATTCTGGGAAGGGGAGTGGCAGAAACAAAGGCATAAAAATAGGGAAGTGCAAGATGTGGTTGGGGAATGACATCCCACTTGAAGTACTTTTTTAGAGGCAGTGCTGAAATTGAATGTCAGTCATTTTTCTTTCAGTTGTGTTATCAATTTTGTGTGTTTGACCCCTGCAGCTATGTATGGGTACATAGGCCTTGTATGCTGAGAAATAATGCTGTGTCAAAATTTACTGATTACCAACTGGAGCAGAGCACCCTAGAAGCTGCCAGTGAGGGGGTGCAGTGGTAGAGGGACCTAAGTAAAGGTCAGAGCCAGTAGGAGACATGAGTTGCTGGCATTGGAGCCCAAGAGTGACCTGGCAGTGGAATCACGTTAGGAAGCTTAATCAAAAAAAAAAAAAAAAAAAAAAAAAACCAAGGAGACCAGACTGGGTAACACTGAGACCATACCACCCCACCTCCACCTGACAAACACAGCCGTCCCATTATTTCCCAGTTGAAGCATTTTCTTCTCTAAGTTCTTCCTGGACCCTGCCTTTAACCCTCACTCCTCCCTTCAAACCACTCTGCCACCCTGGCCTCACCAGTAGTTCCTCCTTCTGTTGGAGCAATTATCTCCAAAATGGTAACTGCCCTTTACATAGATTATGCACAATTTCAGTGTGACTGTCATGGTTTTTATCCTTGCATCCAAACATGTGCTTGGTCCCTATCCCATACTTGTTGAGCGGGTGTGGGAATGCTGCACATGCACACTGCGTTAGTGATGCCCTGTCTGAGTACCCTTCTGCACCAGACCTCTGAGAAACTTCAGGGTAAACATGAGGACTGATTCATCTCTTTTTCAGCTAAGGTCTAGAACACAGTGGGTACTCAAGTAGATGTTTGTGAAATAAATTTATGAAAAAATGGTTTAACTTCAGTTATGCTGATGAACTCCTCCAGATCTCTTCCAATATTGGCTCAGTTTAGAGTCCCTCTGCATTTATTCAGTAAGTACTAACACTGTGGCAGAGGCAGTGGGAACATGAAGCTTTGTCACTTCTTTTTGGATTTATTGTCATCTCATGTAATAACAATGAAACTGTGCACCTCAAAATAATTTCATGTTCCAAGACTAATAAGATGTGCTCAAGAAATGTCAGTTGAGGGGCTGGGGCTGTAGCTCAGTGGTAGAGAGCGCTTCCTAGCACATGTGAGGCACTGCATTTGATCCTCAGCACCACATAAAACTAACTAAATAAATAAATAAAGGTACAAAAGATGAGATTAAAAACCTTAAAAAACATAAAGAAATGTTGGTTGAGCTGGGTGCAGTGGCACATGCCTGTAATCCCAGAGCCTCAGAAGCCAAGTCAGGAGGATCACCAGCCTCAGCAACTTAGCAAGGCTCTAAGCAACCTAGACCCTGTCTCAAAAAAAAAAAAAAAAAAAAGTGCTGGGGATGTGGCTCAGTGGTTAAACGCCCCTGAGTTTAGTCTCCTGTACCAAAAAAGAAAGAAATGTCTACTAATTAAATGAATTAATCTTTTTTTTTTTTAACCAAATACTTCAAAATAGTTTAACCCAAATATAGAGAATGTGTGTGTAATCATTGTCCACGAGGGGGAACTATTTCACAAGATCCATCAGAGTTGAAGTTAGGGAGAGACCAGGTAGTTTCCTCTGAAAGTCCTTCAAAGGCGGGGGAGGAAGGTCTGACAGGCTTTAGATGTGGTTCTAACAGAAGGTGGGCAGAGAGGACCCGAGGTGAATTTCTCATAGTTTGAGGACACCAAATTTCAAAACCATGTGGAAGCCCCCCAGGACAATGGTAACAGAGTAGAGGAGAAGCCTGTGACCAAGAGGAGTGTGGATGGAGTGGTAAGACGTTCAGTGGATGGGGCTGGGGTTGTGGCTCAGCGGCAGAGCGCTTGCCTCGCACGTGCGCGGCCCGGGTTCGATCCTCATCACCATGTAAACATAAATGTATTGCATTGTGTGCACCTAAAGTAAATAAACAAATATTTTTAAAAATTAAAAAAAAAAAAAAAAGAAGTTCAGTGGATGGTGTAGATGAGTGGACTGGCCGTGAAGGGGTAAGGTAGGGTTTGTTTTGGTTTTTGAATAAATACATATTAAACATCCATGGTGTGCCAAAAACTGCCAGGCACCGGGTTTTGTTTGTTTTTGTTTTGAGAAGGAGAAAAATAACTGGTTCGGAAGGATAACAGTAGGAAGGTGTCCATTCTACCTCCTATGCTAGAAGGGCAGGAGGTAGGCTTGCTGCCTCTGAGAAGGCAACAGGGAAAGTAGAATTAATCACCAGGGAAGGGTCAAGGTGAAAACAGGTGGTGGAGAGGCTGAGGGTGCCTGGTGTCTATTAACCCTGCAGTGCTTATCAGCCTTGGAGGTACCAGCTGATGGCCTTGCCCCCCTGTGCATCAAGAACTCCACCTTCCCACCCCCAAAGTCTACCAACCTCCCTAACCTGCTCCTGCGCTCTTTCCTGTTGCTATTGCAGCCACCTCTTCTGCTTCTGCTCTTGCAGCCCATTTCCTCCAGGACTTTCCCTCCTGCCATTAGCTCCCCCTTTTTCTCTGGCAGAGCACTCCATTGACTGCAAATGTGCTCTGCATCTCCCATCTTAAAAAAGAAGGAACCTGTAGATTAAGGAATATTTAAGATAGATCCCAAGACAGGCACAATTACAGTGTTTGAAGATATATACCCTTCCTTGACCCAGCTTCCCCTCCAACTCTTCATTTTTCCATTTTCTTTCTCCTTGACCTCATAGCCACTTTTGGCCCAGTTGGCCACTTGTTGGCTTCTGTGATGCTCTCTCTTCCTGTTTTGCTCCTGCCCACTAGTTTCTCCTACTTCTCTACCAGACTGTTGGGTCAACCTACTTATCATCTCTTTATCTACACTCCCCACCCACCCACCCTCAGGGCCTCACACTTGTTAAATAAGAGCTCTACCATTGAGCTACATCCCCAGCATTTTTATTATTATTATTATTTTTTTGTACCAGGGATTGAACCCAGGGTGCTTAACCACTGAGACACATTCCCAGCCCTTTTTATTTTTTTATTTTGAGGCAGGGTTTTACTGAGTTGCTTAGGGCCTTGCTAAACTGACTTTGGACTTGCCATCCTCCTGACTCAGCCTCCTAAGCTGCTGGGATTACAGGTGTGCACCACTGTGCCTGGCCCAGCATTTTTTATTTTAAGACAGGGTCTTTGTAAGTTGCCCAGACTGATCTTGAACTTGTGATCCTCCCACTTCAGATTCCAAGTAGCTGGGATTACAGGCATGCACCATCATACCTGGCTCTTTTTTTTTTTTTTTAATATTTTTATTTATTTGCTTTAGTTGTACACAATGCGTTTTATTCAATGCATTTTATCTGTACGTGGTGCTGAGGATCGAACCCGGGTCGCCCACGCGCTAGGCGAGTGCTCTACCACCGCTGAGCCACAATCCCAGCCCCATACCTGGCTCTTTATCTACATTTTTTTTTTAATGTTTGATTAGTGAAGGTAACTGGAAAGGTTGTTTGTTTGTTTGTTTGTTTGTTTTCCTTGTGGTGCTGGGGATTGAACCCAGAGCCTTGTGCATGCAAGGCAAGCACTCTACCAGCTGAGCTATATCCCCAGTTACATTTTTTATCCATACTTGCTCCCTGAGTGATTTTTGTCTAGTGTAAGGGCTTTAAATACTGTATAAATACCAATAAATACCATATAAATACCAATATAGATCTGTATCTCTGGCCCTGACCTCTCCCTGAAGTCTCCATGTGAATATCTAATAGAAATCTAAAATTAGCCAGGCACAGTGGCACACGCCTCTAATCCCAGCACTTGGGAGGCTGAGGCAGGAGAATCACGAGTTCAAAGCCAGCCTCAGCAATGGTGAGGCACTTAGCAACTCAGAGACACCCTGTCTCTAATAAAATACAAAAAAGGGCTGGGGATATGGCCCAGTGGTCAAGTGCCCCTGAGTTCAATCCCTGGTACCAAAAAAAAAAGAAAGAAAGAAATCTCAAATTAATGGCTACAATGAACTCATTTTCTTCCTCAACTTGTTCTTTCTCCTATTATTCTCTATCTCAGTAAAAGATACCCATCAACCCAATTGCTCAGGTAAATCTTCAAGACTAATACCAAATCACCTTCTTTCTCTTACCTCCCACCCCAGGCCATCCTTGCCAAGTCTTGTAGGCTGTATTTCCACTTTGCTTCTCTTTTCCCACTGTGATTGCCCTCATCTAAGCCACCATCCTCTCTCCTAATCAATCTTTCTGGTTTCATTCGGCTCTGGCCCCTATAACCTGCTCTCCCTTGGCAGCCAGAAAGATTATTTTAAAAAATACAAATTAGGGACTGGGGATAACACTCAGTGGGATAGTGCATGATTCCCATGTGCAGGGCCCTGGGTTTAATTGTGTGTGTGTGTGTGTGTGTGTGTGTGTGTGTGTAAAATATATCATCTCAACTGAAATCCAGACACCTGCTATGGCCTACAAAGCATGGAAGATTCTTCCCCAAGACCTCAGACTGATGGACGAATGTCAGCTCAGATGTCACTTTTGAGAGAGGCTTTCCCTGACCTCTCTCTAAAGTTTCCCTTTTTCCCATACCACACACCTTGGTGTCTCCATCATTTAACATTATTTACCCAAGTTTTTCAGCCCATGTGTTCAACCAGTGCTGGTAGTTAAGGGAAGACTGTATGCCTAAAGTGACCCTTCATTTCTTTTTTGTGACGCTGGGGATTTGAACCCAGGGCCTTGTGAATGCGAGGCAAGCACTCTACCAACTGAGCTATATCCCCAACCATGGCCCTTCATTTCTGAAGAGTTCTTACTGCTAAGGAAGAGGACATGGAGAAGAAGGAAAAGAAAAGGTTCTTGGAGGAAGGAAGGAGATGATAATTCCTCTATAGCAGAGGCTGGGTCTTCCAGTGACCTATTGCTTATAGCAAACCACCCCAAATTTAGTGCAATAAAATACCACTATTTTATTACATTCACATATTCTATAAGTCAGGGATTTGTACAGGGTACAGCAGAGATGGATTGTCTCTGTTCCTCAGTGTGTGGAACCTCATTTCAGAAGACAGCAGGGTCCACAGCTGGGACTAAAGTGAGGCTAATAAGAATTGGATCATTGATTTTCCCTTTTGCCTCAGGTTCCACATCACACTCTTACTGATCCTACCTTTACTTCACATTAGGATATGTTGTTCATCTTTTTTTTTTTTTTATTTTCATGAGAACTTTATTAATATAGTATTTATTTTGATTTATGACTTTTTACCCTCCTCCCCTGAATTCTGCAACTAAGGCAAGTCCTGGACTTGGGTAGTGCAAGGAGACTGGAATCATTTGGGGGCTTCGAGGTAGCACCTGCACGTGGCCTCTCTCGGTAGCCTTGGCTTCTCATGGCTTGGTGGCTAACTTTGAAAAGGGAGCAGCCAAGATGTTGTAATGTGAAGCTGGGGGGCCTTTTTTGACCTAGCTTCTCAGTTGCACAGCATCACTTCCTGCTCAGATTCTAGGGAAACAGGTAGACTTGACACCTCAATGGGAAGAAGTTCAAATAATTTGTGGCCAAGTTTTAAAACCACTGTGGTGGGATAAGTCAAACCTGGGAGAGACATGTGGTGATGGCTGTATGTCTGTCCCTGTGGGTAGTCTTCTCTCTCTTCCTTTTTCTCCCCTTCTCAATATCTTAATGCAGTTTCCTGAAACATTTTTGTCTGCCAGAGCAGGGTTCATAAAAATGACATCTCCTTCACACTGTGTAGGAGAAGGGGCGAGGAAAGAAGCACTGGGTCACATCCAGGGGAGACACCCTGCTCTCCAGTCCCCCTGCAGGGGATTCTGATTGTCCATTCTTATCATATTCTTCACTTTGAAGTGGAAATAGCTAGGGAAAGGGTGCTGACTCCCACATCGCCTGATGTCTAATCATAGAATTAAATTTTAGAAATTCTTTTAATAATGATCCCATTTAACATAATGTGAGCCGAAATTAAAAAAAAGGGGGGGGGGAGGACTTCTCCAAAGCAGTCCTGCCTAGAATTTATCTCCATTTTGTAATGGTTTTAAAGTGAAAAATGGCAGTTTCCTTCCAAGGAGAATTGGTGTTTCAGGAATTAGTGGGTGGGGGGAACTTAATCAGAACTAGCAGTCCCAACAGCAGACGTCATCACTCATTGGTCTCCCTGTCTAGAGAAGAGAAATTTCATGCATTGAAAGTTTTTTGGAAAAAGAAATTAGTGAACTATTTTGGGAATTTAAAGTAAGTGTGTGTGTGTGTGTGTGTGTGTGTGTGTGTGTGTGTGTAAATCTATTGATATCTTTTACAAATTAATTTTTACCTTAGGAACATAAAAATTACTATGTATGACTTAATTAGAAGCAGACTAACTTACTATAAATTAATTTGCCAAATGCATGATTACCAAAAATCATTTAGCCAAATGATCAATTTGCTGAATGGCCAATTTACAAATTACCAATTTACTGGAGATAAAGTTTCCTTTAAATGTTTATAAAGTTTATTGCAGTCTATATTGGTTGTCTAACGGGTCCAGAAAGATCTGGGAGAAGCCAGATTTTCAGGGTTCTTAGGGGCTTCAACTCTCCTCTGGCCCCAGCACCCACTTTCTGCCCTTTGTTACCCTCTCATCTCCCTTTCCCTGCCCTCTCCCTCTCCTCTTGCCTCTTCTCAAGGATAGACAATCTAGGCCAGGCAATGTGGTGACCTCCAGCAAGTCCCCTCTCCAGGTCCCCTCTCTCTACCCCTAATCCTTGCCACCACAGAGAATTTGGGCAGAGACAAATAAAGATCCCCTAAAATGCTGCTGTAAAAATGAAATGGAAGCTATTATATTCAAACTTTGCATAAAGCTACAAAAGCTGTTAAAATCAGTCTGTCTATATGTTACTGATCAATATATAAAAAATTACCCTAAAACTTAGAAGCTGAAAAGAGTAAACATTATCTCCCAGTTGCTCTGAGTCAAGAATCCTAGAATAAATGAATTGAATGGTCCTGGCTTGGGGCTGTTTGTTTTGTTTTGTTTTTATGGTACTGGGATTGAACCTAGGGGCACTATGCCACTGAGCTACATCCCTAGATCTTTTTATTTTTTATTTTGAGATAGGATCTCTTTAAGTTTCTGAGGATAGCCTTGAACTTTTGATCTTCCTGCCTCAGCCTCCCAAATAGCTGGAATTACAAGTGTGTGCCACTGTGCCCAAATTCTTTTTATTCTTATTTTGTATCTTTCCTTCCTACTCTTTTTTTTAGATTCCTTAATTTGTCTTTCTTCTCTCACTCCTTTTCACTTTCTCTACTTCTTCAGAAGTTACACATTCTTTGGTTTGGGTTTGGGTTTTGCAGTACTGGAGAATGAACCCAAAGGCACTTTAATTAAGCTACATCCTCAGCACCTTTTATTTTTTGTTTTGAAACAGGGTCTCTTTAAGTTGCTGAGGCTGGCCTTGAACACAAAATCCTCCTGCCTCAGTCTCCCAAGTAGCTTTAAGCTTGGGAGTACAGGCCTGGACCGCTGAACTCAAGGTTTTTCATGAGATTGTGTGGGGGACTGCTGTCATCTGAAGGCTTGGCTGGACCTGAGCATCCATTCTCAATGTCTCACACCCATGCCTGACGAGATAGTTGCAGGTCATGGATACTCACCACATGGACCTCTCTGTAGGGCTGCTTGAATGACCTCATAATGTGGCAACTGGCTTCTCTCAGAGTGATCCAAAAGAGAGAGAGAACAAGAGGAGCCCTAATATCTCTTACAATCTATCATCAGAAGTTGCTTCCAGGTGCCATGGCACATACCTGTAATCCCAGAGGCTCAGGAGGCTGAGACAGGAGGATCACAAGTTCAAAGTTGGCTTCAGTAACTTAGCGAGACCCTATCTTAAAACAAAAAACAAAAAGGGCTGGGGATGTAGCTCAGTGGTTAGGCATCCCTGGGTTCAATCTCTGGTACAAAAAGAATTAATTAATTAATTAACTTGATTAAAAGTTTTTTTAAAAAATTGCACACTGTCACTTCTGCCTTATTCTGTCAACCAGAAGACAGTCACTAAGTCCAGCTCCTAGTCCAGGGAAATCAGGCTTCATTTCTTAAAAGGAAGCATACTAAGAACTTGGACACATTTGAAAACCACCATACCATCTAATAAAATCTGCTAAAAATTTAACAAATATATATAATAAATAAGTTTGTGGCAAAAAGGAACTGTTTGTGAATTTGGAAAATGATAATTTAGAGAATTCTTAATTTGTCTAATTGACCTAGAACTTGGAGTTCATTTGATTTACTAATGAAATGATTGTGTTTTATACATCAGCCCCAAAGTACAGCAGTGGGGTTAGTGGCTGAGCAAGCTGCTGCTCTCACATAGTAGAACCCTCTAGAGATGTTGGTGACCAAACAGGACAGACATGGGAAAGTCTGAGTGTGTGACATCTCTTTCTCCTGCCCCCTAAAGGCCTGAAGAGACTCTGGCAGTAGACAAGAACCTCGTTGTTCATTTTCTTTAGATTCTTGGTTTTGGAAGTTGCTTTGGTTCTAAACTCTTTTTTTTTTTTTTTTTTTTTTTTTTTTTTTTTGGTACTGGGGATTGAACTCAGGGGCACTCAACCACTGGGCCACATCCCCAGCCCTTGTTTTTGTGTTTTATTAGAGATAGGGTCTCACTGAGTTGCTAAATGCCTTGCCATTGCTGAGGCTGGCTTTGAACTCGCGATCCTCCTGCCTCAGCCTCCCAAGTGCTGGGATTACAGGCGTGCACCACCATGCCCGGCTCTGGTTCTAAACTCTTAAGTACGATTTATTTAGAAATTAATCACAGATTTGGATTACCTCTTCATAAAAGCACCTTTAAAATTGAGGTGAGATTCACATAACATAAAATTAATCATTTTAGCTGGGTGTGGTGGTGCACGCCTATAATCCCAGCAACTCAGAAGGCTGAAGAAGGAGGATTGCAAATTCAAGGCCAGCCTCAGCAGCTTATCAAGCCCATCTCAAAATAAAAATAAAAGAGCTGGGGGGCTGGGATTGTGGCTCAGTAGTGGAGTATTCACCTAGCACACATGAGGAACTGGATTCCATCCTTGGCGCCACATAAAAATAAAATAAAGTTTAAAAAGGCGGGGGCTGGGGACGTAGCTCAATGGTAAACACCCCTGGGTTCAATCTCCAGTACAAAAAAAATTAACCATTTTAAAATGAAAAATTCAGTGGTATTTAGTACAATTCACAATGTTGAACAACTACAAATTCCGTCTAGTTCAAAAACATTTTCATGGGGCTCGGATTGTGGCTCAGCGGCAGACCGTTCGCCTCACATGTGCGCGGCCCGGGTTTGATCCTCAGCACCACGTAAACATAAATGCATTGCATTGTGTACAACTAAAGTAAATAAATAAATATTAAAAAAAAACCACTTTCATCCCCCCAAAAGGAAACCCTGCACCATTAAGCAGTTATTCTCCTCCTCCTCTCACCCTTTGGGAACCACCAATCTTTGTTCTGCCTCTATGAGTTTATCTATTCTGGACATTTCATATAAATGGAATCATACAATGCATGACTTCATGTCTGGCTTCTTTCACTAAGCATGTTTTCCAAGTACTTCCACATTTTAGCACTTGTCAGTACTTCATTCCTTTTCGTGGTTGAATAATATTCTGTTATATGGCTATGCCACACTTGGTTTATTCCTTTGTCCATGATGAAAATTGGGCTCTTGGGCTGAGGTTGTAGCTCAGCGGTAGAGCACTCGCCTAGCATGTGTGTGGCCTGGGTTCGATCCTCAGCACCACGTAAAAATAAAGGCATTGTGTACAACTAAAACAAATAAATAAATATTTTAAAAATTGGGCTCTTTCCACCTTCTAGCTATTGTGAATAATGCTGCTATGGCCATGCATGTATATGTATTTGAATACCTATTTTTCTTCTGGGCATATACCTAGAATAGAATTTCTGGCTCATACAGTAATTTTGTTTAACTTGTTGAGGAATCTGCCAAATCATTTTCCACAATGGCTGTACCATTTTGCATTCCAACCAGCAATATATGAGGATTCCAATTAGTTTGTTTGTTTTTGTTGTTGTTTGAGACAAAGTCTTCTTATGTTGCTCAGGCTGGCCCCCAAATTCCTGGGTTCAGGAGATCCTCCTGCCTTGCCTCCTGAGTAGCTGGGAATACTGGTGCCTGGGGGTTCCCCTTTCTCCATATCCTCACTAACATTTGTTATTATCTGGGGATTTTTAAATTATAGCATCCAGCCGGGCGCGGTGGCGCACGCCTGTAATCCCAGCACTTTGGGAGGCTGAGACAGGAGGATCCGAGTTCAAAGCCAGCCTCAGCAATGGCGAGGCACTTAGCAACTCAGTGAGACCCTGTCTCTAATAAAAAAAATACAAAAAAGGGCTGGGGATGTGGCCCAGTGGTCGAGTGCCCCTGAGTTCAATCCCCGGTACCCAAAAAAAAAAAAAAAAAAAAATTATAGCATCCTAGTCAGGTCAAATTGCAGTTCCATCCTGAATAGGAATGCTGAACATCTTTTCATCTGCCTGTTTTCTTCTTTTTGAATTTCTTGTTTAGAGAAATGTCTAGTCAAGTCCCTTTTCTATTTTTTGAAATTGGGTTGTTTGTTTTTGAGTTGTGAGGGTTCTTTATATATTCTGGATCCTAGACCCTTATCATATATATGGTTCCTCCCATTGTGCAAGTTGACTTTCAGTTGTTTATCAGGGATTGAACCTGAGCTTCACACATGCCAGGCCAAGTGCTCTCCCACTGAGCCAGACCCCCACCCCATCTTTTCACTTACTTGATAACATACTCTACTGGTTGGTTTTTAAGTGATTTAAGTTTCTCATTTATTAATTTATTCATTTATCTATTCCACAAGAGTTGACACTAAGATAGGCACTGAAATGTATAGTAACAAAGGAAACACAGCCCCTCTTCTCATAGAGCATTGTTACATTAGCAATAATAACAGTCATAATTAGTAATTGTCACTAGTGACCAAGATGACCATAGGCCAAGCACTGTTCTAAGCTCTTTAATATTAATCTCATACAATCCTCAGAACAACTGCATGAAGCAAGTACTGTTTTCATCCCCAATTTACAGATGAGGAAACTGAGGCACAGAGCAATTAAATGGACTATCCAAAGTCTTAAAACTATAAGTGTGTAAGTTGTGAGTCACAACCAGGCAATCTGGCTCCTGGGCCACCTCCTCACCACCACAGCATCCTGCCCCTCCAGTGTTAGCAGAATAGGGCTCTTTCTTCATTTTTGCTATTTTTGAGAAGCAGATAAAACCTAAAGACAAGCCGGGTGCAGTGGCGCATGCCTGAAATCCCAGCACTTTGGGAGGCTGAGGCAGGATGATCACGAGTTCAAAGCCAGCCTCAGCAATGGCGAGGCACTTAGCAACTCAGTGAGACCCTGTCTCTAATAAAATACAAAAAAGGGCTGGGGATGAGGCCCAGTGGTCGAGTGCCCCTGAGTTCAATCCCCGGTACCAAAAAAAAAAAACCTAAAGACAGCTGGGGAAGTACTTGTTCAGTTGCACAGCACTTGCCTAGCATGCCCTAGGTTCAATCCCTAGCACTGCAAGAAAACAAAACAAAAAAATCCTAAGGACAGACAACAGCATTAATATTATAGTAAACCATTTTTTTAAAATTATGTTTCTTGCTTCATACCCTTCTCAGGATTAAGCACGTACCACAGGATCTCATTTTTAAAGCTACAGCTTTGGCCTCACAGAACCTTGGACCTTTGCTTTGCTCCTCTGAGCTGACATGGACAGCAGTTTCATCCCTTCCTGCTATGTAAGAGGCCACCTGTCCTGTGTAACTTCACTGAACCACAGTCACAAGGCTCCAACACCAAAAGAGAGTTTTAAATTTTTTAAATATTTATTTGTTTACTTGCTTATTTAAGTACTGGGCATTGAACCCAGGAGTACTAAACCACTGAGATACATTCCCAGCCCTTTTTTATTTTATTTTATTTTTCGTGTGTTGAAACAGGGTCCTGATAAGTTACTTAGGGCCTCACTAAGTTACTGAGGCTGGCTTTGAACTTGCCTCAGCCTTCAGAGTAACCAGCATTACAAGCACTTACCACCACACCTAGCTTAAAAAATATTTTTAATGTTTCAACATTGGGCTCTAGACAGGATGTGGGGAAAGACAGAGCAGAACACACAGGAATCAGACAGACTATAATTGGTCAGGAAGATGCCTGACTCTGGTCTCTTCCTTACAACAGTGCAACATGCCAAACATTCTTACTGGTGTCCTGCTAGGAAAAAAGCAAACCTCTGTGGCAGTGCACTTCTCACATGTCACCAGTAGGTGACAGTCTTGTCTGGAAGTGCACAGTAAGAAACGACACTGGTTTTCCAAGGCTCTAGTAGAAAAGAATTACTATAGAACAAATCTCAACAGCACTGTAAGCATCTTGGAAATGGCTGCATATGTAGGCAACTTTTAAATTTACTCTTTTCCCTCTAGATGTTCAATAATTGGTTTGTTTGTTTGTTTGTGTTTTTTGGTACCAGGGATTGAACTCAGGGGCACTTAACCACTGGGCCACATCCCCAGCCCTTTTTGTATTTTATTTAGAGACAGGGTCTCACTGAGTTGCTAAGTGCCTCGCCATTGCTGAGGCTGGCTTTGAACTCGCGATCCTCCTGTCTCAGCCTCCCAAAGTGCTGGGATTACAGGCGTGCGCCACCACGCCTGGCTCAATAATTGTAATTTTAAAAAATGAAATGACAATACACAGATTAACAGGGAAAACCCATGAATTTTATTACATGCCTAAACACCAGAGCCATGCACACGCAGTAGGAGGCTCAAGGGAGGAGCAAGATGGCTGAACCTTATGTAGAACTAAAGAACAGAATAGTGGTGTGGCCCATGCCCATGAGGGGAAGGGAAGTGATAGCCAGTTATGGAAGATTGAAGGGAGGAGGCAGGTAGAAAGCAAGGGTTTTCTGGTTGTGCAGAAAAAGTCCCCCAGGCAAGAGCCACCTGTGATGTTTTCTGTCTGACCAGGTGTCAAGACTTCCGACCTCTTTTTCTTGTGAAAAAATCTTTCCTAGTCAAAAAGAGAGGTATCAGGTGCTGGGTATTGTGGCACTGGCCTATAATCCCAGCAGTTCCAAAACCTGAGGCAGTTTAAGACCAGCCTTAGCAATTTAGCAAGACTGTGTCTCAAAATCAAAAATAAAAAGGGCTAGAGATGTGGTTCAGTGATTAAGTGTCCCTGGGTTCAATTCAAAAAAAAAAAGAAAAGAAAAAAAGAATACCCCCAGTCCTCAGATGCTCTGCCATTTCTTTTCTTTTTTTTTTTTTTTTTTTTTTTTTTGGTACCGGGGATTGAACTCAGGGGCACTTGACCACTGGGCCACATCCCCAGCCATTTTTGTATTTTATTAGAGACAGGGTCTCACTGAGTTGCTAAGTGCCATTGCTGAGGCTGCGTTGAACTTGCGATCCTCCTGCCTCAGCCTCCCAAATTCTGGGATTACAGGCATATGCCACTGTGCCCAGCTTGCTCTGCCATTTCTAAGGCTCCTCTGCCAAAGGAATACTAAGCCAGCCGCTACAGCTCTGTCTCCTGTTCACTGTGATTCCCTGAGCAAGTCATTTGTTGGTTCCTTCATCTATTCACTGAGGGATTGGACGGGTGATCATCGAGGTTTCTTTCGTGGATTCCATAGTCCCTCTTTGAATTGGAGCATTAAGTTTTTCCTCTTGCACTCAAGTTTCCATGGAGTGTGAGTGGCAAGTGCCTTGCATCTGGGTTGTGTACCACAGTTTTCTCAGCACTGGCACTGTACCATCACATTCTCAATCAGTGTTGGTGAATGAATTCTCAGCTCCATCAGACATGGACTCTCAAATGCTCAAACCCTTCTAATCACATTCTCCTCCTCAAAAACTGTCACCTCTTCCTTCACAGCACTGCACTCTCCTGGCTTCCTCCTACATTTGGAAACTGCTTCTCAATCTCTTTACATTTCTATCCCTCTACCAGCCCCTTAAGTGTTGATATTTTTCCTCTCTCAGCTTTCAATCCCAGGTCCTTCTCTTTCTTTGCTGTCTATGGCATCTTCTCCATGCCCACAGTTTTATTACCACCTATAATGATAAAAACAATGGTAACCAGCATTTATAAACTGTGCACTATGTGCTAGGTATTGTTCTTGCGCTTTACTCATTTAATCCTCAAAGCAAGCTGACCACATATTGTTGACTCTTATTTTTACTCTCATTTTGTGGACAAAGAACAGAGTGACTGAATGACTTCTCTGCACGTCAGACTACTCTCCAAAATTCCATGTTGCCACTTGCCTTCTGATTATCTGCCCTTGGAAGTTGCCAACCATGTTTAGAATTGGACTCCTGATATTCCAGCTCCAAAGCATTCCTTCCCCTCTAGGTTCCAATCTTAGTGCAAAGCACCCAGCCACCCAAGCTAAAAATGTGGGTAATTTCCATCTCTTCCTGCTTCCCACCTTCAACCAACTTCTAACAAGATCAGTTCGTTTTCTCAGTTCATTTTATGTTGCTGTAACAAAATACCTGAAGATGGATAATTATTCTAAAGAAAAAGAAGCTTATTTAACTCACAGTTTTGGAGGTCCAAGAGCATGGTGTCAACATCAGCTTCTGATAAGGGCTTCATAGCAGAGAGCATCATGTGGTAGGAGAGTGTATGAGAGACAGATGTCACATGGAGAAAGGAAGCAAAAATGCTGACAGAAGGGCTTCATAGCAGAGAGCATCATGTGGTAGGAGAGTGTATGAGAGACAGATGTCACATGGAGAAAGGAAGCAAAAATGCTAACAACTGTTCTTTTTTTTTTAATATTTATTTATTTACTTTAGTTGTACACAATGCAATGCACTTATGTTTATGTGGTGCTGAGGATCGAACCCGGGCCGCGCACGTGTGAGGCGAGCGCTCTGCCACTAAGCCACAACCCCGGCCCCTATAACAACTGTTCTTTGAAAACTAATCCACCCCTGTGAGATCCTATCCACTCCATGAGACCATATCATTAATTCTATAACAACCTAATCACCTCCCACTTAGGCCCCACCCCTTAAAAATCCCACCACCTGCTGGGCACAGTATGCTTGTAATCCCAGTGGCTCTGGAGGCTGAGGCAGGGAGATTGCAAGTTCAAAGCCAGCTTCAGCAATTTAGCAAGGCCCTCAGCAACTCAGTGAGACCCTGTTTCTAAATAAAATATAAAAAAAAAAAAAGGGCTGGGAGCCGGGCATGGTGGCGCACGCCTGTAATCCCAGCACTTGGGAGGCTGAGGCAGGAGGATCGCGAGTTCAAAGCCAGCCTCAGCAATGGTGAGGCACTTAGCAACTCAGTGAGACCCTGTCTCTAATAAAATACAAAAAAGGGTTGGGGATGTGGCCCAGTGGTTGAGTGCTCCTGAGTTCAATCCCCAGCACCAAAAAAAAAAAAAAAAAAAAAAAAAAAAGGGCTGGGGATGTTGCTCAGTGGTTAAGTACCCCAGTTCAATCCCTGGTAAAAAAAAAAAAAAAAAAAAAAAAACACTGCCTTTCAATACTGTTAAATTGAGAAATTAAACCTCCATGTGAATTTTGGTAGAAACAAAGCACGTTCAAACCATAGCACCAGTCTACTCTGTGTGTGTGTGTGTGTGTGTGTGTGTGTTAGTGGTATCAGGGACACTACCAGAGTCCAGCCACATCCAGATCTTTTTATTATTTTGAGACCAGGCTCACTAAATTGCTGAGGCTGGCCTGGAACTTGCAATCCTCCTGCCTCACCTCCTGAGTTGCTGGGATTACAGGCATGCACCACCACCGCCCAGCAGCACCCATCAACTCTAACTCCTCAGGATCATTCAAATCTGGTCCTCTTGTGTATTCTGTCTCCACTGCTGCTTGTCTATTCTGTCTCCACTGCTGTAATTCAGATCTTTGCATTGCTCACCTGCACTGGCCTCTAAACTGATGATCATCTCTCCAGCATGGTTCCCACACACAGTCTATTCCTAATCCACCAACCCAGTAGAGCAGTAGAGTTTAGTGGTGGTGATGAATCAGTCGTGTTTTTTTTTTTTTTTTTTTGGGGGGGGGTGATGCTGAGGATTACACCCAGGACCTCGTGCATGCTAGGTAAGTGCTCTGCCACTCAGCTACTTAGCTGTTTGGTGGCAAGGTGTTGAACTTTTTCCTTTTTTTTTTTGTTACTGGGGATTGAACTCAGGAGCACTCAACCACTGAGCCACATCCCAGACCTATTTTGTATTTTATTTAGAGACAGGGTCTCACTGAGTTGCTTAGTGCCTCATCATTGCTGAGGCTGGCTTTGAACTCGTGATCCTCCTGCTACAGCCTCCCAAGCCACTGGAATTACAGGCATGTGCCCCTGCCCCCAAATAGCTGTTCAACTTTTTTGAGTCTTGGTTTCCTTTAAAATGGAAAAAAAAAAAAAAAAAAAAAAAAAAAAAGCCTGCTCTATAGAGTTATTGGCACAAGCTGGGGCTGGCCTACCTCCACAGGCTTAGCTCTCACTCCATGACTGGACACCTTATATCCCAGCCAGACCTCCATTCCTTGCCTGGTCACAAATGTGACAAAACACTATCCCACATGCACTTACCACATTCCAGCCCCGCTCTTCTCCCCATGGCTTTGTCAACTCACGTGTCACCTTCTCCAAGAAAACCTCCTGATTCTTCACTCTCCATCCCCTGAACCCCACCAACCAACCTGGCTTCTTATAACACTACATCACAAATGTCAGTTTCCTTATTGGTGTCCCACATTACAATGAGATGTCCCTAAGAGCAGGGATTGTATCTTAGTCCTCTTCACAGCCCTAGCATAGGGGCCTGGCATAGAGGAGATACTCAGTAAGTATTTTATTGGTCAAATGAATCAATCAATGAATAAGTCGGTGACAGCTTAAATTTAGGACAGTTGGGTATAATCAGCACCACAGGCTTTAAGCAAACCTCTCAAAGATGGTAGTCTCTTGTACCCTTGCTTTGTGAATGAATCTGCTGTTTAGCCACTAGCACATCTGAAGAGTTATAATGACTGTAGTTCTTGTGGAGACATTTGGACAGGGACTAGCACTTTCACTGTGGGTATAAACAGTGACAGCTGTGAATTTTAAAACTCAGTCAGAAATGATTCAGTGAGTAAATCTTCATTTTTCCAAGGAGCTCCAAATGGTACATAGTATAAACTTAATAGGCAGAAATAGATATTTGTCTTCTGAAGTACTTGGGCCTACATGGCCAGAAAATGCTTTGTGAACAAGGAAATTTCATAAAAATATCTTTGTCTATCCATTTCTAGATCTTTTTCTTTTTTCTTTTGTGGTGTTGGAGATCAGACCCAGGGCCTCACATATGCTAAAACAAGTGCTTTACCACTAAGCTACATCCCCAGCCCTCTCATCCATTCTTTTTTCTTTTCTTTTCTTTTCTTTTTTTCCCCCTTGGTACCAAAGGTCGAACCCAGGGACACTTTACCATTGAGCTACATCCCCAGTCTTTTTTATCTTTTGTTTTGAGATAGGGTCTTGCTAAATTGCTGAGGATCTCACTAAGTTGACAAGGCTGTCCTTGAACTTGTGATCCTCCTGCCTCAGCCTCCTGAGTCCCGCAACTCAGTGAGACTCTGTCTCTAAATAAAGTACATAAAAGGGCTGGGAATGTGGCCCAGTGATTGAGTGCCCCTGAGTTCAATCCCCGGTACAAAAAAAAAGAAAAAATAAGATGGACAGATAAAAGATCATTTGGGAGAAGCCACGGAGGCACCTTCCCAGGGCTGGTCCCTTTCCCTCATCAATCTTGCTGGATATGAGATTCCAAATTATAACCATATATAATTTGGAAGGCTACCCTGGAAGGCCTAGATGAAAGGAGCAGCCCTGAGCAGTAGCAGGAAGGACATACAAGTGTTTCTGAATAAAGCAGCTGTTTCTGAATCAGGGAAGTCCATCGAGAGAAGGGGCTGCCCCAGAAAAATCTTTCCCAGATTGTCCCCAAGCATTGGAAGGGGTAGCATGGGATTTCCTTCTGGGAGTGAATTTTTGCTTCTATAGTTGAGAAAAGCAGGAGAAAACAAGATGTGCTTCGTATGGGGCTTCGGGAATTGGGCTTCTGGTGTGCCCACAGCTCTGGAGCCTGTAGGTACACGGGAGGCCCCCAGGATCTGGCACAAGGGCAGGTTCATGGAGGCAGGCTGGTTCTATTGGAACCATTTCTGTGACTTTCCCTAGATCCATGCACCAGTCCAAACTGGCTCCTCTTTCCTACTAGAGTCTACCAGGAGGCTTCCCCTCACTCTCATGGCATTTGCTGCTTTCAGTATTCAGCAGGCAGGTAGGAGAGTTGAGTGTACAGAGCGCAAATCACAGGATGGGGTTGTTGACTGTCTCCAGAGCCTCCGTCCCAGCAACCACTGCTTTGATAATAACAGGCAATAACAGTGTACTGACATGGTGATTGTTATGAGGAGCCACTGCAGAAAACACTCCAAGTCTGAATTTAAAACAAATTAGAGAACTTTATTACCTGGCCAGGGGCTGCCACCGCAGAGACTGAAGCTCTGTGGAAGAACAGCAACCCTTTCTGGCTTTCCTTGGGAATTTAAGAACGAAAACCACAACTTTCTCAGCATCATGCAAGCAAGCCAATCACAGAAGCTAAAACCTGCAAGCCCTAAGCAGGACTGGAATTTTCCAGTTAGCAAGCAAGCAAGTGACAGAAGCTGAAAACAAAGCTGTTAGCACGGTGATTCAGTTGACCGCAGCTTCAGGTTATCAAGACCACCATATTCTGAGTTGGGTACATTTTGTGGGGTACAAAGTACAGAGAAACAATTTTTTTTTTATTTAGTGGAAAACAGAAACAGCTTTCATTTGTTTTCTCAGATAAACAATTTTTTTTCTTGATTCAGAGGAAAACAGCTTTCATTTGTTTTCTCAGAAGTTGGCCATGCAGCAGTCTAAGATAGCACAACTTTTTTTTTTAATATTTATTTATTTACTTTAGTTGTACACAATGCAATCCATTTATGTTACGTGGTGCTGAGGATCGAACCCGGGCTGCACACATGCGAGGCGAGCGCTCTGCCGCTGAGCCACAACCCCAGCCCATAAGATAGCACAGCAATAGCTTCACACAACCAGTATTAACAACTAACTTAATGCTTACTTTATACTATAGTTAAGCTATGGGCCTATACACACACATTTATTTATCATTTTGCTACTAATATCTTTAAACCTCATGTCTTTATCTTATGCAGCTATGTTAATTACTTATCTATGCCTATGTTAACCTCTTGATCCTATATTTATCTATAACTGTTTTAGCCTACAAACTTACCCATATCACCCTATATTATCTCATCTTATTTCTATTGCCTTGTCTTATTTTACTTATCAAAATCTTATTCCTATAGTCTATAGCCTGTGCCTACAACTTATTGATTATATTGATCAGTTCACACCACAACAGTGATAAATCGCCAGCACGTGTTCATTATTAGGCAACGTATGTTTGTTTGAGTTAAGCAAGTAAAGTCACGGGTGCTGAAAGCAGTTCTTTGTGGAGACCCAATCTATGCAGTCCCTTTTTTTTTTTTTTTTTTTGGTACCGGGGATTGAACTCAGGGGCACTCGACCACTGGGCCACATCCCCAGCCCTTTTTTGTATTTTTATTAGAGACAGGGTCTCACTGAGTTACTAAGTGCCTCGCCATCGCTGAGGCTGGCTTTGAACTCGCGATCCTCCTGCCTCAGCCTCCCAAAGTGCTGGGATTACAGGCGTGCGCCACCGCGCCTGGCTTACGCAGTCCCTTTCACTGGCCACTTCACCAGGTGCTTTGTGCCTTCCACTGTGGAGGAAGGGCCATATCCCTTCACCTTTCCGTTGTGCCTGGCTCATAGAAAGCAAGTGTTCATAGAGTGTTGCTCATTTCTCAGCAGGCAAAGTATGAGGTCCTAACTTTAAAGAGCTCTCTTGAAATTGGCTATCAGGCTGTGGGTGTAGCTCAGGGATAGAGCACTTGCCTAGCATGCACAAGGCCTGGGGTTCAATCTATAGCGCCGGAAAAAGACATTTAAATTTAAAAATTATAAAAGACAAATATGTAAATAATTTAAACATGTACGCACACACACACACACACACACACACACACACACACACACAAAAAAAAAAAAAAAAAAACACCTGAGGCTACTTGCTGATTCAGAAGAAATGAAGCTACATGAATAAGCAAAGTAGAGTCAAGCATGGTGTCACACTCCTGTAATCCCAGTGGTTCAGTGTTGCAAGTGGAATGCAGAGTAGTCCAGCAGGGTCCAGGAAGGTGAGTGCAACTGTGAAAACACCACGCTGGGAGCCAGGTTCAGTGACAAAGACTCAAGTTTAATGCGGAAATAAAGCACTTTCATACATCCACAGACAAAGAAGGCAAAGAGCCAACAGCAATGAATACAGCAAGTTTGCAAATGTGTAGCAAGTAGATAGCCGCTCTAGTAGATAGCCGCTCTTTTCATGGTTTTTTTTTTTTTTTTTTTTTTTTTTTTTTTTTTTTTTTTTTTTTTGTGGTGCTGGGGATTGAACCCCGGGCCTTGTGCATGTGAGACAAGCACTCTACCAACTGAGCTATATCCCCAGCCCTCATGGTTTCTTAATCTACTCTACTCTGGGCTAGGACATACTGAGCTTTGCTCCTTTTCATGACAGAAGAAACAAGAAAGAAACATTCTCGTTTGCAAGCAATGTTTCTTTTCTATCTATTCTATACCTCTTGGCAGAACGTTTTGCAGACACACCCCGCCCAAGGAGTAACAAGTGCCTCATTTGCAAGAACGCCTGCACCATTACTTCTTTTTTTTTTTTTTTTTTTTTTTTTTTGTGTGTGGTACCGGGGATTGAACTCAGGGGCACTCGACCACTGGGTCACATCCCCAGCCCTTTTTTTTTTTTTTTTTTTTGTATTTTATTTAGAGACAGGGTCTCACTGAGTTGCTAAGTGCCTCGCCATTGCTGAGGCTGGCTTTGAACTCGCGATCCTCCTGCCTCAGCCTCCCAAAGTGCTGGGATTACAGGCGTGCGCCACCGCGCCCAGCTTGCACCATTACTTCTGATAAACTATTTGTTTCTTTTCTATCTGTTCTACATCTTCTTGGCAGAACGTTCCGTTTGCAGACACGCCCACCAAGTATCACCAAGCACCTCGTTTGCAAGAATGCCTGGAGCCACTACTTTTGATTCTTTACATCCCAGCTTATAGGAGAAGAGGAAGTGTCTTTAGCCAGTGTGCTTTGAAGGGAGCTTGGCTTACAGCAGAGGTGTGCCTCTAGCTTCTGAGAGGATGCAGGTGTGCCTGCTCCATAGTCAAGCATCCTCCTTCAGTGCCATACACATGGCCTGAGGAATTCCTTCAGTTCAGGAGGCTGAGGCAGTAGGATCACAAGTTCAAAGTCTGCCTCAGCAACTTACTGAGCCCCTGTCTCAAGATAAAAACATTAAAAATAAATAAGAAGAGCTGGGGATGTGGCTAAGGGTTTAAGCACCCCTGGGTTCAATCCCTTGTACCAAAAGAGGTTAAAAAAAAAAAAAAAAGACAAAGGAGAGCCAGGCAAGGTAGTATGCACCTGTAGATAAGTTTCTCAGAAAGCTAAGGCTAGAGAATCCCTTGAAGCCCAAGAGTTCAGAGCCAAACTGGACAACATAGTAAGACAAAGAAACAAAGTAAACCTCAGAGCAAATGGAACTACCAGAGACAGACAGGAACATTCTATAATGTTAAAAGAATAAATCTACCAATTCTAAATGCATTGCACCAAACAGGAGGTCTACATTGTAAAGCAAAAACTTATACAATTGAAAACAGAAACCTACAATTATAGTTGGAGACTTCAATACCCTTCTCTCAATAACATGTGAAACAACTAAACAGAAAAATCAGCAAAAATGTAGAATAACTCAACACCATCAACCAAGAGAGTCTAATTGAAATTTATAGGACTCAGTTCTGCACAATCTCTTCTATAAAATAGAAATAAAAAGTTCCCAATTAATTTTACAAAGCTAATATAATCCTGATACTAAAACCAGATGAGCCAGGTACAATGGAAACACACCTATAAGCCCAGCTATTTAGGAAGTTGAGACAGAAGGATCACAGGTTAGAGGCCACTTTGGGCAATTTAGTGAGACTGTCTCAAAATAAAAAGGGATGGGGATGTAGTTTTGTGGTAGAGAACTTGCCTAGCATGTGTGAGGCTCATGGGTTCAATCCTCAGTACCACACACACACAAACACACAAAATCATTTTTCAAAGAAATCTTTTTGAAGAGAAATCTGAGTATAACAATTGCTATTGTGCATGTTTTCCCAAATACTGGCTGGTCTCCCAACACTTGTGGGACCTTTGCACCTGCCCCAAACAGCTTTTCTTTATAACCATTGAGCCAGAGACAGGATCCTGCTGAGTTACTAAGGGCCTCACTAAATTTTTGAATTTAACAATCCCCAGCCTCCCAAGTCATTGGGATTATAGGTATGTGCTGTAAAGCCCCCAAAAACCTTTTCTTCCATTGCAGATAATGATCCCAAACATGTTTTTACTGGGTAAGATCCCCTGACACAGAAATAAAAAGTTAATTATCATTATGCAAACAGATAATACTAATTATAGTTCTCAAGGATTCACATTGCATTCTGGGATGCAAATGATCTAACAGAGGAACAAGAAGTTTTTCTGAAACTCCTGAGCAGGGGAGAGTATGTGTTCAAGTCCGTCCTGTTGTCCATGTAGCAAGCACTTGTCTTCAGAATAGCATTTACCTGGTGTGCCATGACCCCACCACCTCATCCTGCCCGCTTTCAGCTCTGCTTCATTATGGCTTCTTTCTCTTCCTTACAAAAATATTCAGTCTTCCCCTATCTTCCCAGATGTTCCCATAGCCCTCTGCTGACCCCTTTTATACCATTTGTCACCATGCTGTTAACTGCTTGTCTGTACAGGCTCAAGGAAAGTTGGTTGAGTAAAGGAATTCACTCTTGTGCAGCTCCTGCCTAAATAGGCATGCAGATGCAGATGTGTCAAAGGCCCGAGCAGTGCTGGAATGAGTGAATGACTAGGAAGTCTACAGAAAAGCCAGGCAGGAAATTCCCCTCAATAAATTCTAAGCCGGGCGCAATGGCGCATGCCTGTAATCCCAGCACTTGGGAGGCTGAGGCAGGAGGATCGTGAGTTCAAAGCCAGCCTCAACAATGGCGAGGCACTTAGCAACTCAGTGAGACCCTGTCTCTAATAAAAACATAAAAAAGGGCTGGGGATGTGGCCCAGTGGTCAAGTGCCTCTGAGTTCAATCCCTGGTACCAATAAATAAATGAATAAATAAATTCCAGTCCAAGAACATTAACTTCAAGGATATATAAAGTGCTCAAAAACATTTACACCCAAAAAACAACCCAATCAATAAATGGACTAAGGAATTGAACAGACACTTCTCAGAAGATGATATACAATCAATCAACAAATATATGAAAAAATGTTCAACATCTCTAGCAATTAGAGAAATGCAAATCAAAACTAAGATTTGATAGCTGCCAGTCAGAATGGCAGCTATCAAAAACACAAACAAGGGGTTGGGGTTGTGGCTCAGCGGTAGAGCGCCTAGCATGTGCGCAGCCCAGGTTCGATCACTCAGCACCACGTAAAAATAAAACACATTGTGTATAACTAAAGCAAGTAAATAAATAAATATTTTAAAAACACACACACACACAAAAAAAAAAAAACAATAAATGCTGGCGAGGTTGTAGGGGAAAGGGCACACTCATACATTGCTTATGGAGTTGCAAATTGGTGCAGCCAATCTGGAAAGCAGTATGGAGATTCCTAGGAAGACTTGGAATGGAACCACCATTTGACCCAGCTATCCCACTCCTCGGTCTATACCCAAAGGACTTAAAAACAGCTTACTACAGAGCCGGGCATGGTGGTAATCCCAGCACTTGGGAGGCTGAGGCAGGAGGATCATGAGTTCAAAGCCAGCCTCAGCAATGGCGAGGCACTTAGCAACTCAGTGAGACCTTGTCTCTAATAAAATACAAAACAGGGCTGGGGATGTGGCCCTGAGTTCAATCCCCAGTACCAAAAAAAAAAAAAAAACAGCTTACTACAGAGACACAGCCACATCAATGTTTATAGCTGCACAATTCACAATAGCTAGATTGTGGAAACAACCCCAATGCCCATCAATAGATGAATGGATAGGGAAACTTTGGTATATCTACACAATGGAACACTACTCAGCACTAAAAGAGAATAAAATCATGGAATTTGCAGGTAAATGGATGGAGTTGGAGAAAATAATGATAAGTGAAATAAGCCAATTCCAGAAAACCAAAGGTCGATTGATTCCTTTGCTATGATGATACTGAATTATAGTGGCAAGGGAGGGGGAAATGAGAGGAATGAAGGAATGTTAAAACAAAGGGGAGGGAGGGGAGGGGAGGGGACTAGGGGATAGAAATAATGGCAGAAGGAGTTGGACATCAATATACTAAGTGCATGTATAAAAGCTCAAATGGTATGAAAATACTTTGTGTAAAACCAATGACTTGGAAAACTGTGCTCTTTATATGTGGTATGAAAGGAGTTGCACTCTAAAAGCATGTATAACAAATTAAATAAATAAATAAATAAATTCTAGTCCCCTCCCTGCCTTCTAACCAAAATTTTTGCTCCTTTTGCTTCCATCTCTCCCTGTGTACTTAGCAAAGTGCTTTACCTCTCTGTGCCTTTTTTCCTTAAATGTAAAACTGGAGATGACAGTCATGGTGGTAAGTGGTTATGGTACCTGTCAGTGGAATGCTGTATGGAATGAGCCTGGCAAAGAAGGGCTCCTGATGGTTAGAGAGATTCTCTACATTGCTGTCTATCTTTTTTCCTCTCCCTTCTCATTTGATGCCTCACACCCACACACATTTGCTTGCTCTTGCTCTCTCTCTCACCCCTTGCTCTGTTTCCCTTGAAAAACCCAGCACAGCCAGTCTGTAGTCCTACTATTCTGGAGGCAGAGGTGGGAAGCTAAAGCAGGAGGATTAATTCCAGATCAGCCTGGGCAAATTAACAAAAAGTAAAAAGGGTTGGGGATGTAGCTCAGTAGCAGAGTTCCCCAGGGTTCAAGCTCCAGTTCCACAAAAATAAACCCAGGCCCTCCTCCCAAGGATTCCTCCAAGCCTAAGGCAGCTCAGTTCTGTGGGTACTCAGCCTCTATGGTGTCCTTGCTGAGTGAGCTCACTATCCAATCTTTGCAACCCCCTTGGGTTACTCTGTGAGTTGTGGGACCTCCTCCTACCCCTCTTTAACCAGGAGGAGAGGAATGAGGTGTCACCCTCCAGGCTCCCCCACAAGTCTGGATGTGCTGGGCATTAAAAGGCATTAGAAAGTGTTGATGGAGAGGCCAGGGTAAAGGGAAGTGACATGATTCAAGGGACTCATCCCCCTCTTTGATGGGGTACAGCCTCCTGCCTCTCCATTGTCTCTGCCCTTCCCCAGCCATTGAGCTGATAAAGGACCTGGTCAACTACGACGTGCGCCAGTCACTGCTCAGGGGCCTTGTGGCACTGCTAACACCATCAGTCAAGGAGGTGTCCAAACTGCAGCCCAAGATCATCTCTGGTAGGACCCCCTCAGATGAGGCTGCCTGGTGGAGGGAGGGGGGCCTCCTTCCTCACAGCCCCTTGCTCTCCCAGACTCCCCGATTCTCCAGCTCACCACCTACCTGCCAGTGTTCTTGCAGCAGGCGGCGGCGGCCAAGACCATTGGGTAAGCGGGCAGGGGCGGGGGTGACTGTAGCAAGCCAGGCCTGGCGCTGCCCCTGGCCTGTATGCCTGGAGGCACCTGAGAGTTCAGAGCCTCGCGGAGCAACCTGATAACCCTACCCAGGGTTCTGGCGCGCAGAGACATGAGCACCGCTGAGGAAATGCTGCACATGCGCGTAGTGCACAGCCTGATGGCCGCCATGGGCAACACGGACCACAGCAACAGCCAGAGGCTGGCGAGCCTCACGCTGGAGGTGAGCCCGCGGCGGTGGGGACTGCGGGCGGAGGTGCGGGCGCTGGCGGTCACGGTCACGGTCACGCTGCCCCTCCCACCCTCGGGCCGCAGTTCTTCGTGCAGACGTTCCCGGTGGTGGAGGAGCACGTGCGCAAGTCCATGGGGGAGGAACTCTACCAGCTCTTCCTCGTAAGCGCTCCCATCCTGCCCTGAACGTAATGGTACCCCCACCCAGCCCCCCCACACAGAATGGGCCAGGTTGCCCCGGGTGGGATCTCCTTCCGCTTCTCCCCTTCCCCTTAGTGCCCTTCCAGTTCGGGTGGGAGCTGACCCCACCTGCAGCACCACTCTGCCCAAGCACAATTCAAAAACACACTGCCCTAGTACCATAGCTGTGTCCACCTCATTGCTGTCCTCAGATCCACGGTGAGGACTTGTACATGAAAATAGATAGCATTCAGGCAGACATCTTGACAGCCAATGAAGTCAATGTTGCCAAAGGTGAGCAAGAGCCGGGGGACCTGGAGTGCAGGCACACCCGACACCCAGGCTCATGTTCACCTTTGCTACCCCGCAGCGTTAGTCCATTATGGAGACTCTGGCAGCAACTTGAGCGTTGTTGTTGGCCCTGATGATCAGAATCAGATGACTTACATCACACACTTCACGGAGGCCCAGGAGGATGAGGACCCGGAATCAAAGGAGTAACAGACCCTCTGTGGCAAACCAGGAGGGCCAAGGTTGTGTGGCAGGGAAGCCTGGCAAAGGGCAGGAATCTGGGATCAAGTGCAGGGTGACTCCACTTGGCTCCAGAGGAGGCTGGGGGTTATGCATGCATTGGGGAAGAAGGAAGGTTGCTGGCTGGAAAGGGTCCAATAAAAAGTCTTGATATCTGCCTGTTCTGTGTGCTTGTGGAAGGGGAAGGAGATTGAGGAGAGCTGTGGTGATGGCCTAGAATGCCTCTGCTTACCAAGTTAAAAATCAGGTCCCTGCTGGGCAACTCCACTTAGCCCTGTAATCTCAGTGACTCAGGAGGCTGAGGCAGGAGGATTCCAAGTCTGAGATCAGCCTGAACAACTTAACAAGACCTTGTCTAAAAAAAAAAAAAAAAAAAAAAAAAAAAAAAAAAACAGGTCCATGAGAGAAGGACCACCAATAATAGCCTGAAAAGTTAAGGGCATAGCCTGAATAGAGGGCCTCCCTCAGCCTCCTATTGGCCCCCATACTCTCCTCCAGGGCATCATATGCACCTGTTTTTTCCCCTACCTCTCTGGTTGCTCCTTACTCTCTTTTGCTGATTCCTCTTCTTCAATCCAGTCTTTCTTTTAGGTTGGAATGAGGTGAGACTCTAACCTTGAGCCCCTTCTCCATTCTCTTTTACACCCTAGTGATCTCATCCAGTAAGGGCTTAAATACCATTAATATTGCAAATGACTCCCACATTTCTATTTCCAGTGGAACATTTCTACCTTATTGGGTCTAAAATTGGACTCCTAGCCAGATGTGGTAGCACATGCCTGTAATCCCAGAATCTTGGGAGGCTGAGGCAGAAGGATCACAAGTTTGAAGCCACCCTCAGCAACTTAGGAAGGCCCTTAGTAACTTAGCAAGACCCTGTCTGAAATTAAAAGGGCTGTGAATGTAGCTCAGTAGATAGTGCCTCTGGGTTCAATCCCAGTTCCAAAAAAATTTAAAAATTAAAATTGGACTCTAATCCTGGACCACTTTCCACCAGTTCAACTGATGGTAACTCATCCCCCTGTAACCCAAAACAAAGTAGTGGAGTGCTCCTTGAAGTCTGTCTTTAACATACACATCTGTTCTATCTGCTGACTGTCTCCAGAACCCAACCATATTTCACTTCCTCCATTGCTAATGCCCTAGGCTGAGCCACTGTCATCTCTCTTTTGTTACTTTCTTTATTCTTTTTTTAAAATTTTTTATTAGTTATTGATAGACCTTTATTTGTTTATATGTGGTGCTGAGAATCGAACCCAGTGCCTCACATATGCTAAGCAAGCACTCTACCACTGAGCCACAACCCCAGCCCTACTCTCACTTTTCAATACAGCAACTAGAGTGGTCCTTTGAAACTTCAGATTATAGCTGGGCGTGGTGGCGCACGCCTGTAATCCCAGTACTTTGGGAGGCTGAGGCAGGAGGATCGCAAGTTCAAAGCCAGCCTCAGCAATGGTGAGGCACTTAGCAACTCAGTGAGACCCTGACTCTAAATAAAATACAAAAAAAAAAAAAAAAAAAAAAAAAAAAGGGCTGGGGATGTAACCCAGTGGACGAGTGCCCCTGAGTTCAATCCCCAGTACCACACACAAAAAAAAGAAACTTCAGATTATGTCATCACTCTGCTCAAAACCTTGCCAGGCTCACCATTTCACTGCTATGGTCTACATTGGCTATAAGTGATCTGGTCTCCCATTACCTCTCTGAACTTGTCTCCTTTTCTCTCTCTCCTTCACTCAAATCCAGACAGAAAGACCTCCCTGGCTAGTTCTGACAAACAAGATCTTGCTTTGGAGTTTTTATACTGGCTTCCACTATGCCTAGGACCTCACCCCTGATAGTTATCCACATGGTTATCTCCCTCACCTCCCTTCACCTCTTTTTACATAAAAGTCACCTTCTCAAGAAGGCTAGTTGTTGTTGTTGTTGTTGTTTTAGTGCTTGGGATTGAACCCAGAGTCTTATGGATGCTAAGCAAGTGATCTATCACTGAGCTACAGCCCCACCCAGCCCTTATTATTTTATTTATTTATTTATTGGTACTGGGGATTGAACTCAGGGGCACTCTACCACTGGACCACATCCCGAGCCCTTTTTTGTATTTTTTAAAATATTTATTTATTTGCTTTAGTTGTATACAATGCGTTTATTTTTACGTGGTGCTGAGGATCCAACTGGGCCACACACGTGCTAGGCAAGCGCTGTACCGCTGAGCCACAATCCCAGCCCAGCTTTTTTGTATTTTATTAGAGACAGGGTCTCACTGAGTTGTTAAAATGCCTCAACATTGCTGAGGCTGACTTTGAACTTTCGATCCTCCTGCCTCAGCCTCCCAAGTGCTGGGATTACAGGTGTACACCACCACACCCAGCTTATTATTTTATTTTGAGGCAGAGTCTCACTGAATCGTTTAGGCTTGAGATAGAAATTGAGTCTCTAGGGGATGGGGTTGTGGCTCAGCGGTAGAGCACTTGCCTAGCACGTGTGTGGCCCAGATTCAATCCTCATGACCGCGTAAAAATAAACTCATGTGTACAACTAAAGCAAATAAATAAATATTAAAAAAATAAATTGAGTCTCTAAAGAAAAAATATCCCTGTTAAATATGTAGAACAAAAAATTGGTAAGCAACTCATGAGCCAGACAAAGGAGCCTAAGAGATAGAAAAGAGCCAAAATATAAGGATACTCTAAACACTTCATAAATTACTTTGTAACTTTCCAGTTTCCTGTAAGTTCCTGAAGCAAAACAGGAACAAGACTTCAATAGAAAGAGGTTATTAACTTCATGAGTCTAATTTTGTGGGCTAACATTTAATTGGACCATGACCCTTTGGCTCAGTCACCAGATAAACCACAGACAGAGATGTTGAGGTGAGCTGAAACCTACATACCAAACCAGACCCCTAATGGGAAAACAGCCCCTTTGGATTGTACATATCCCACCTAATTATGTACCCTAACGGAAGCTTGGCCTCAAGCTGGCAGTACATCTCACTCTCAGGACTGTCCATATCCACTGTCCATATCCTGCTCTGAGAGTGTATCTTCACCTTTTGCATTCTAATATAATAACCCTTCCTCTTTTTACTAAAACCAGACTCATCCTTAACTTCTTTTCTTCAATGGAGTCAAAGACCTGAAAGTTTAGAATACAGGTATCCTCTAGACCTCCTCAGACCCCCACATGGTAACAGGCTGGCCTCATTTTTTTTTTTTTTTTTTTTTTTTTTTTTGTACCAGGGATTGAACCCAGGGGGCACTTTACCACTGAACCACATCCCCAATCCTTTCTTTTTTTTTTTTTTTTTTTTTTAAATATATTTATTTATTTGTACACAATGCATTTATTTTAATGTGGTGCTAAGGATCGAACCCAGGCTGTGCATATGCTAGGCAAGCGCTCTACCACTGAGCCACAACCCCAGCCCCCCCAATCCTTTTTAATATATTATTTAGAGACAGTGTCTCACTGAGTTGCTTAGAGCCTCACTAAGTTGCTGAGGCTGGCTTTGAACTCAAGATCTTCCTGCCTCATCCTCCCAAACATCTGTGATTACAGGCAAGTGCCACCACACCTAGGGCTACTATTTTTTTTTTTAATTGCAGTGCACCCTACTGCTCTCTATAATCACAGCCCCTATTACCCTATTTTTGTAGCATTATTGTTGGCCTATTCTCTATCTCACCACCTGACTGTAAGCTCCATTAGACGGGATATTTGTTTTGTTTACTCATACATCCCGAACATTAGGACAATGCTTGGCATGCATGAATGAATAATCAAAGTATTTGAGGCAGGGCTGGGATATGGCTCAGTGGTAGAGCACTTGTCTCGCATGTGTGAGGCCCTGGGTTCGACCCTCAGCACCACATAAATAAAATAAAGGTACTGTGTCCACCTACAACTAAAAAAAAAAAAAAATTTTTTTTTAAAGTATTTGAGGCAGTTGTCCTTCCAAGTCAGAGGAAATGAAGTTAGCAGTAATTTTACAGGTTGCCACAAGAGGGCATCACCAGGGCTGATATTGTTGATCTAAAGCAGCCTAGCTGTTCTACATTTGGACCAAAACGTAGGAGAGGAAAGTTAATATACAGTTGCGTTTTCCGTCAAGCCAAATGGATTTCCTATCTTAAAGTGTCATTCTGGGGATGTAGCTTAGTAGTAGAGAACTTGCCTATTGATGCATGTATGTGTATGTGCGTACATTACATGTACAACAGTAAAGCACTTGCCTTATGTAAGTCTATGTCACAAAAAAGCAACCAATTATACTCTAACGGGGGCAGGGTTTTTGTTTGTTTGTTTGTTTTGGGGGGCGGGGAGCGCGGATACCGGGGATTGAACTCAGGGGCACTCGACCCCTGAGCTATATCCCCAGCCCTATTTTTTAACCCTATTTTGTATTTTATTTAGAGACAGGGTTTCACTGAGTTGCTTAGCGCCACGTTTTTGCTCAGGCTGCCTTTGAACTCAAGATGATCCTTCCTCAGCCTCCTGAGCCGCAGGCGTGCGCCACCAAGCCCGGCTGCAGGGGTTGTTTTAAGGAATCTAATTCACAGGAGTGTAACACTGAGAGCCCAAGTCCCCCAAAAGGTGTTTCTGTGCCTTGTCTGAGGTGCGCAAACACTTCTCTGATAAAAGCACGGAGCACCCCCACCCCGCCCCGAACTGTTTTAAAATTTCTATCCAATGCTAAGAGGCTGAAGGTTTGAGGATCTTAAGTTCAAAGGGAGGCTGAATAATTTAACAAAACCCTGTCTTAGAAAACAAAGAAATGGCGTTTGGGGTTGTGGCTCAGTGGTAGAGTGCTCACCTAGCATGTGTGAGGCACTGGGTTTGATCCTCAGCACAACTACAACTAAAAGAAAAAAGAAAAAAAGAAATTTATAAAAAACTAAGGATGAGCCGGGCGCGGTGGCGCACGCCTGTAATCCCAGCACTTTGGGAGGCTGAGGCAGGAGGATCGCGAGTTCAAAGCCAGCCTCAGCAATGGCGAGGCACTTAGCAACTCGGTGAGACCCTGTCTCTAAATAAAATACAAAAAAGGTCTGGGGATGCGACCCAGTGGTCTAGTGCCCCTGAGTTCAATCCCCGGTAACCAAAAAAAAAAAAAAAAAAAGAAAAGAAAGAAAATCAGTAGTAAAGCATCTCAGACTTAAAACCCCACTAGGGAAAGATGAAATAATCAAAGATTCACTAAAGAGACTAACAAAGACATTCACTATAAGTTAAACTTACCTTGGTAGGTGGCACATGATTCGTACAACAAAAATGCTACTCTGCATGCACTGTTATGAAAGCGTTATTACAACAAACACAACCAGACATTTGCCAATACTTGCAAAACGTCTAAAGAGCCTGTTTTTGTACACTTTTGTTAGCCCTGCTAAAGCAAGGCCTCAAAAAATTGGGTTAAGACTCAGAATTGTTCCTCTCCACGGAAATCTTTAGTAAAAGGCGAAAGATTTATACGATCTGAAGAGAAACCAGAGTATGCGCTGGTGTTTTCGCGTTCAGTCCTCCAGTAACTGCAACTACTAGAACAGCAATGGTAACTATCTACCCAAGAGAGCTTATGATTTATGTTGTTATCCCAGACAATTTTGGAGGAAAAAAACGTATTTATAAGAGAGCAAATAAAGAAGATAGAAAAAGAAAAGTCTTCCCGGTTTAATTTAGAAAAAAAGTCCTGTGCGCAAAGCATTGTGGGTATGTAAATGACTGAGTCGCCAACCTCCGGGTCTGGAAACACCGTAGTTGATTAGTTTTCTCTCTAGGTGTTGGGCCACCATCAGGGGGCAGAGCAGTGGCGAGATTTACGGGCAGATTTACGATTATGTAGACCCCCTAGTCCAAATAGAAAGCCTGACTTTTATAATTAACGCTCGAAGTAAAAATTCTCTTAAATTAAAAATACTGAAGGTATAGTTAGTTCAATGGTAGAGTGTTTGCCTAGCACTCGGGAGACCCTGAAATCGATTTACTGAACCGCAAAATAATTTTTTTTTTTTTAAAAAAAAGCTCAAAAATGAAGCCGGGCGTGGTGGCGCACGCCTGTAATCCCAGCACTTTGGGAGGCTGAGACATTAGCAACTCAGTGAGACCCTGTCTCCAAATAAAATACAAAAAAGGGCTGGGGATGTGGCCCAGTGGTTGAGTGCCCCTGAGTTCAATCCCCGGTACTACCAAAAAAAAAAAAAAAAAAAAAAAAAAAAAAAAAAAAAAGCTCAAAAGTGATTGTTCGTTCATTTAACAAAAATGTATTGCGCACTAGCTGTGCTTGCCCTAGGAGGCAGGTATCTGATTGTAATGGTGGTCCACTTTACCTTTTGAATATAGCCCTTGCCGCTTATTTTTAAAGAGATTTTTTTTGTTGTTGTTTTTTGTTCTGTTTTGTTTTTTCTTTTGCTCTTCTCCCTCTCCCTCTCCCTAACCTGGGGGCAGGAAACAAGATTACCTTGAGTTATCTGTTCTCCACTGGAAGGAGTTGTCACCCAAAGAACTAGGAAGTGACTATCTCTTAAATTAACAAGTGAATTTTCAACACACCATTAGGGCACACCTGGGACCCCCTGTCAGGGCACACCTGGTATGTAGCCTTTGAATAACTTCTTTAAAACCCTTTATTTTCCCTTATGGTCAAAATCACTGGAGTCTCCACTGTTTCTCCTTTGCTAGCAAAACAGTAAAAGCTGCTTTTTTTCCTTTTTCTAAAAACCATGTCCTGGTTATTGGACTGGAATCAGGGACAGGGACGAACTTTTGGTAACATGATGAGGATTAACAGACTATACAATGACAAAGGAGCGAAAGAAGTAAGGTTGGGAGGGCATTCTTTTTTTTAAGTATTTATTTATTTTAGTTGTACACAATGTCCTTATTTATACTTACGTGGTGCTGAGGATCGAACCCATGCTAGGCGAGCGCTCTACCACTGAGCCACAGTCCTAGCCCTAGGAGGGCATTCTTAGCAGAAGGGAACAAAAACAATGTGAGCCCTGTTATACTAGGACAAGTGGCTAAATGACAGGGACCTAGTGTTTTTGTTTTTTTGTTTGGACTGGGTCTTTCTTAAATTGCCCAACATGACCTTTAATTTATGACCCTCCTGCCTCCATGTGCCTCCCCTTGCAGCTGGGATTACAGATATGTGACACCTTATACATCCAGGGTCCACAATCTTGTGTGTGTGGCCACTAAACTACATCCCAGCCCTTTTGATTTTTTATTTTGAGACAGGGTCTCACTTAATTGCCCAGGCTGGCCTTGCATTCCTCCTGACCGCAGCCTCTCAAATCTCTGGGATTACAGGCACGCATTACCACACCTGACCAGGCCAAGCTAAAAACTCAGTTTTACCTTAAATGGAGTTAGAAACTGTTGAAAACCTCTAAAGACTATGATCAAACCAGTTGTGGGTTTTTTTTTTTTCCCCCCAGAATAGCATTTTAAAGCAGCAGCACAACCTGGTGTTAAGGGTGAATTGTGCCCCCCCCCATAAAAAATCATATGCTAAAGTGTCCCTGGGGATGTAGCTCAGTGGTAAAAATACCCCTGGTTCGGGCTGGAGATGTGGCTCAGTGTTAGAGCACTGGCCTAGCACGTGCACAGCCCGGGTTCGATCCTCAGCACTGATAGATAGGTTACCCTCCCCCCTCAGAGTTTTCCACACCCTAAGAGAAGCAACCTTGTTTCATTCTCGGGACAAGATGTTTCAGACAGGATGTTCCTTCCCCGAGCAGAATGTTTCTTTTCCCCAGGCAAGAGCCAATAGGCTTAAAGGTTGCCCTGTTCTATGGGCAAAGAGCCAATGGTGTTGAGGTTGCTCTAGTGCACCCCCCCCCACCAGAAATCCCTATATAAGGCCCTGTTTGAGAGACTCAGAAGAGAGAGACACACTGACACACAACATCAGTTTGTTGCTGCTGAGAGGAGGAAGACAGATACATCGGCTCTTGCTGCAGAGAGGAGGAAACCACTGCAACAGCTCCAGACCCATCTCCTCCAGCCGACGGCAGCTGCCCCAGCCAACAGCTCCAGACCCATTGCCTTCAGCCCGACAGCCGCTCCCAGTTGACAGCTCCAGCCTCCAGCCAGACAGCAGCTGCTTTAGCCGACAGCTCCAGAGATCCCAGCTGGTGTGATCAAGCACCCACCTTCTGTCCAGAGCTTGCACACTCCCCTCTCCCTGACTCCCTTCTCCCACCAGAGCTTGCACACTCCCTTCTCCCTGACTCCCCTCTCCCACCTCTTCGACCTTCGACCAGAGCACCTCTTCTCCGGTTTTTGCTATCGGCCTCGAAGGCTGTTAAATAAATCTTTTGGCTGCACGGCTGTCCCCGGTGTGATGTTTTGCCCTTTAAGCACCATGTAAAAATAAAGGCATTTTGTACAACTAAAACAAATAAATATTTTTTTTTTTAAAAATACCTCTGGTTCAATACCCAATACCCCCAAAAGAAGAAAAAAAAAGAAAAGAAGTTATAACCATAGGGCACGATGGCACACACCTGTGATCCCAGAATTTGGGAGGCTGAGGCAGGAGGATCGTGAGTTCAAAACCAGCCTCAGCAATGGCAAGGCACTTAGCAACTCGGTGAGACCCTGTCCCTAATAAAATACAAAAAAAAAAAAAAAAAAAAAAAGGGCTGTTGACGTGGCTAAGTGGTCGAGTGCCCCTGAGTTCAATCTTGGTACCCCCCCCAAAAAAAAGTTATAACCATTTTGGCTGGGTGCAGTGGTGCACACCTGTAATCCTACTAGCTCAGGAGGCTGAGTCAGGAGGATCGCAACTTCAAAGCCAGCCTCAGCAACTTACCCAGGCCCTAAACAACTCAGTGAGACCCTGTCTCTAAATAAAATACAAAAAGGGCTGGGGATGTGGCTGAGTGATTAAGTACCGCAGGGGTTGAAAAGGAAAGGGAGGGAAGGAGGATGGAAGGTAAACCAGTTTGGCTTGGAGCTTTGAAAATGAAAATTTTTTATCACATCAATTTCTTTATTGTTTATTAGGTCCATTGGTCTGTTCAAGTTTTGTTTTAATATTTATTTTTTAGTTGTAGTGGACACAATACCTTTATTTATTTATTTATTTATTTATTTTTACGTGGTGCTGAGGATGGAACCCAGGGCCTCACACGTACTAGGCGAGTGCTCCACCGCTGAGCCACAACTCAAGTCCCAGTCTGTTCAAGTTTATTACCTTTTTTCTTATGCCAGTTTTGGTATTCTGTATTTTTTCAAGAAATGTTCATTTTGCCTAAGTTTTCAATTTATTGTTCTAAAAATTATTTCTTAAAAACATTTTTGCCGAGTGCGATGGCGCACGCCTGTAATCCCAGCACTTGGGAGGTTGAGGCAGGAGCTATATCTCCAGCCCTGTTTATTGATTTTTATATGGTGCTAAGGATCAAACCCAGTGCCTCACACTTATTAGGCAAGCGCTCAACCACTGAGCCACTATCCCAGCCCTTATTTTATTTTTAAATTTTGCAACAGGGTCTTGCTAAATTGCCCAGGGTGGCCTCAAACTTGCAATCTTCCTGTCTTAGCCTCCCAAGGTGCTAGGATTTACAGGTGTACGCCACTGAGCTCAGCATCTAGCTTGTTAATACTTTTAAACAACTATACTGGCCCTTCGGGCCTGCTAGCTCCACCAGCCATTCCTGCCAGCTGTTCTCACCAGCAGTTCAATAGGGGCTTTCTAACAGGCTTTCTACCAAGTTCAAGAACTGATTCCTCAGCCGGGCGCAGTGGCACACGCCTGTAATCCCAGCACTTTGGGAGGCTGAGGCAGGAGGATCACGAGTTCAAAGCCAGCCTCAGCAATGGCGAGGCACTTAGCAACTCCGCGAGACCCTGTCTCCAAATAAAATACAAAAAAGGGCTGGGGATGTGGCCCAGTGGTCGAGTGCCCCTGAGTTCAATCCTGGTACTACAAAAAAAAAAAAAAAAAAGAACTGATTCCTGTCCAAATAAGATCCTCATAAGGAGGCTGAGCTCTGTAGCTAAATCCAGGGATTCAAGGGCCTCTCTGTCAGCCCTCACTTCCAGAAGGGGCTTAAGGACTGTCTTACACATATTCATGAAGAAGTTATAGTCAAGTTATAGTAGTTGATCAGTTCTCAAGAACAACTACTTTCGCCGGGTGCGGTGGCGCACGCCTGTAATCCCAGCACTTGGGAGGCTGAGGCAGGAGGATCACGAGTTCAAAGCCAGCCTCAGCAATGGCGAGGCACTTAGCAACTCAGTGAGACCCTGTCTCTAATAAAATACAAAAAAGGGATGGGGATGTAGCCCAGTGGTCCAGTGCCCCTGAGTTTAATTCCCGGTACCAAAAAAAGAACAACTACTTTCATGCATGATTGGCAGTAGCTAGGAAACCTCTAATTTCCTCAAGGCTGTGTTCGGCATGAACCTTGTGTACCTGTTAGAGGCCAGTGATCTATTTGAGAGTAAGAACGTGATGCATGTACAGGTATATCTTCTTGAGCTGTCAGGGAAAACCAAGACAGAGGGGCTACAGAGGAGGCATGGACATTGGTGTCAAGTACTCAGAGAAGCAGGAGTGGAACTTCAATAATGTCATCATGAAGGCTGGCTGCAGGTGGCCCCCAACAAGTGGGTCAGCCAGTTGGGCATGATGGCATATAGTACAAGAGGCATCTCTACAACCTCAAGAAGTATATCCTACCACCCACAGACCACTCCACCATCAGCCTTTAGATGGACACAAAACTGTGCTAGCCAGGTAGGTATGATGACTTTGGGGACCCAAGACGCTCATCTATCATAAGTGTGGCAACTCCTCATGTCCCTGCAGATGGGCTAGACACTCATGTGCCAACCAGAGTGGCAAGATCTTTTTTTTCCCCACATTTTTTTATTGGTGCATTATAGTTGTACATAATGGTGGGGAAAGTGGCCAGATCTTTGGCTTGGGCCAGCCCACATACAACTTCAAGTACTGCCCACAAGGCCGAGCAGCATCTGGGCTCCATTGGGCATTAGCAACTACCTGAGCCCAAGGGAGGCTCTAGAGTAACTCCCCTGCTGCCAAGAGGAGGCCAGCTACTGAGGTGTGCGGGTGTGCTATCTGCTATCTCTTTATATCATTGCCCTGTGTGGATTTGAGGCTGGGTGTGGGGGGAAGATCTGTGCTTGTTTTCTTTTCTTTTTTTTTTTTTTAAGTATTTATTTATTTACTTTAGTTGTACACAATGCAATGCATTTATGTTTATGTGGTGCTGAGGATCGAACCCGGGCAGCACACTTGCAAGGTGAGCGCTCTGCCGCTGAGCCACAACCCCAGCCCTGTGCTTGTTTTCTTTTTTTGTTTTTTTTTTTCACATTTTCAGTGCTGCCAACAGAGGGTCTATGGCAACTATGTGGGATCAGGCCAATATGGGATATTTCTCCCCAATCCTGCCTTGGTTCCTTCACAGGAATGAGCCACCAGGCTGAAGGTAATGGGGGAAGGCCATATCTAGGTGTATAGGGAGTGGAAGCCCTATCCGGGCACACACTGATTTTCCCAGCTGCATTGGGGAGAGACAGGGAGAACAACTGGTCCCAAATGTTTTTCAGTTTCCTTTCCTTGCGATCAGGTTGTGGTTTCTGTACCCTCAGAAATTACAGGCAAGCTTAACAAAGGAAAAAATAAACTTCATTTTTCAGGGAAATGGGGTGATAATGGAGTAGGGATGCTAGGAAATTGATCCCTTGAGAAAGAGCCAGGCCACAGTCGAAAAATGTAAAATGTTTTAGGACTGGATTTCCCTAGGATCCTCAGACAAACCACCCTGACTCCTTCTGGGGTCCAATGAGGAAACTGAGACCCAGGCAAGACAATGTACTTCTCAGTAGTTGAGGTATAGTTAGGCCCCTTCCCTATACTACCCCCTCTCCACTTTAGGGCTCTCAGTGGATTTTTGTTTTGCCATGCCTGGTTCAAAACTCCTTTTTTTTTTTTTTTTTTTTTTTTTTTTTTTGGTACCAGAGATTGAACTCAGGGGCACTCGACAACTGAGCCACATCCCCAGCCCTATTTTGTATTTTTTATTTATAGAGACAGGGTCTCACTGAGTTGCTAGTGCCTCCATATATATATATACATATGTATATGTATATGTATATGTATATACATATATATATATGTGTATATATATATATATATATATATATATATATATATGAGTGGACATGGTGCTGAGGATCAAGCACAGTGTCCCACATGTGTGAGACAAGTGCTCTGCCACTGAGCCACACCCCCAGCCCAGTGCCTCACTTTTGCTGAGGCTGGCTTTGAACTCGCAATCATCCTGCCTCAGCCTCCCGAGCCACTAGGAATACAGGCGTGCACCACTGCGCCCAACCTCAAAACTGTTTTTTTTTCTTTTTTTCTTTATAATAGTAGTATGCATTACAATTCATAATGCACATATATAGCATATTTTTACATACAACTGTTTGTATACAAAGTATATAAGTACCATTCAGATCTTCAATCATGCATTTAGGATAATGATATCCATCTCATTCAACCACCAACTTTTTTTTTTTTTTTTTTTCCCCCAAAAACTCTCTTTAAAGTCTTTAAAATCTCTCTTTCACTGATGTCTGCCTTTATTTTTCTCCCTCTCCTCTTTGAATCTCAACTTGTAGCTCTTTCCCAAATTATGAAGAGTATCAGCTAGAAATGTTTTCAACTAAAGAAAACATGAAAAAAGGTAACTTAAATAAATAAGTGAATTTTTGTTTTGTTTATCACACAAGAAGTAAAAATGTTGAAAAAAAATTTAAAGCATGGATGTAGGTGGTTGCTAGCATTGGTTCTATTGCTCAACCGTCAAGAACCCTCCTGGGACCTTCCTGGTTTGCTGTTCTGAGTGTGTTGACTTTTTAACCTGATGACTCTCACTTGCCTCATGATGACAAGGTGGGTGTCACAACTCCAGAAAGAACATTCATGTCCAAGGCAAGAATAAAGGGATGACACAAGTGAAAACACTTCTATGTCATTCCCTTCTATTAGAAAACAACCTCTTGGGGCTGGGGTTGTGGCTCAGCAGCAGAGCGCTCACCTCGCACGTGCGCGGCCCGGGTTCGATCCTCAGCACCACGTAAACATAAATGCATTGCATTGTGTACAACTAAAGTAAATAAACAAATATTTAAAAAAAAAAAAAAAAGAAAAAAGAAAACAACCTCTTGCCCACAAGCCCCCCAGAACACTCCTGCTTCCATCTCATTGATCAGAACTGTGTCATGTGTCCAATTCTAATTGCACAGGATTCTGGGAAAGCAAGTATAAGGCCTTTTCTGTGTCTAACGTGGAGATGAATAAGGAGGGGAAGATGGGAATGGCTGCTGGGTTAGCCACCAACCACATGTGTCAAAAACAATTGGATTAGCCAGGCATGGTGGTGCATGCCTGTAATCCCAGCACTTGGGAGGCTGAGGCAGGAGGAGCATGAGTTCAAAGCCAGTTTCAGCAATGGTGAGGCACTTAGCAACTCAGTGAGACCCTGTCTCTAATAAAATACAAAAAAGGCCTGGGGATGTGGCCCAGTGGTCGAGAGCCCCTGAGTTCAATCCCTAGTACCAAAAAAAAAAAAAAAAAAAAAAGAAAAGAAAAAAAAAATTGGATCATTTGTTTTCAATCTTCCTTTTGGAAGTAATCTTCATCCTGATGCCTTTTGGATGAATCCTTACCCTGATCTCATTGCTCACAATTTCATTTGGGCCATAACCATTCTGTAATTCAATCCATGTATGGATTTCAACTATTAAAATTTTCAAACCCACCCACTCCAATTAGTGGTTCTTATTTGTTCCTGCCTTATATTAATAATATCCTTCCCTGGCCGGGCGTAGTGGCGCACAACTGTAATCCCAGTGGCTTGGGAGGCTGAGGCAGGAGGATCGTGAATTCAAAGCGACCCTCAGCAAAAAGCGAGACACTAAGTAACTCAGTGAGTCCCTGTCTCTAAATAAAATACCAAATATGAGCTGGGATTGTGGTTTAGTAGTAGAGCGCTTGCCTGGCACATGTGAAGCCCTGGGTTCAATCCTCAGCACCACATAAAAATAAATAAATAAAGGCATGGTGTCCATCTACAACTAAAAAATAAATAAATAAACAAATAAAATTAAAAATAGGGCTGGGGATGGGGCTCAGTGGTCTAGTGCCCCTGAGTTCAATCCCTAGTACCTAATAATAATAATATCCTTCCTTATCATTTTTTAAACATTTATTTATTTGCTTTAGTTGTACACATGCGTTTTACTTTTATGTGGTGCTGAGGATCGAACCCGGGCCTTGCACATGCTAGGCAAGCGCTCTACCGCTGAGCCACAACCCCAGCCCCCTTCCTTATCTTTTAAAGATGTTTGTTATACTTATTTAAAATTTTGTCAGATCTATTAATTCTGCTTCATCTAATATTAGTTTCTCAGTGTGTTATTTTCCTATTGTTGCAAATATATTCCCCTTTAAGTTCATAAATACTCAGATATGTCAGTGAAGTTGCAGTGGAAGGCTAAAGCCCAAACCCTAAGATATACATGCAGGACATGGAGAAGTAAAATTTAAGGTCCACTGGTCTGGCTCTACCCGGCCAGGCTATGGTACTTGGATGGTGCTGGTGTTTTTTTCTGCCCTACTGTGGTAATAGGGCAGGTAATAATTGTCAAAGTCAAAATCAGTACAAATTTAGTTTTAAAGATGTCAATTGTGGCTGGGGATGTAGCTCAGTGGTAAAGTGCCTGACTAATGTGTGAGTCCCTTGGTTCTCGACACCTAGCACCATAAAAAAATAATAAGCCGGGCGCGGTGGCACACGCCTGTAATCCCAGCACTTGGGAGGCTGAGGCAGGAGGATTGCGAGTTCAAAGCCAGCCTCAGCAATGGCGAGGCACTTAGCAACTCAGTGAAACCCTGTCTCTAATAAAATACAAAAAAGGGCTGGGGATGTGGCCCAGTGGTCGAGTGCCCCTGAGTTCAATCCCCAGTACCCAAAAAAAAAAAAAAATAATAATAATAATAATAATAAATAAAATGTCATTTGCAAGCCAAACATCATGGCCCATGCCTGCAGTTCCATCTACTTGGGGCTGAGGCAGGGGGATTGCTTCAGCTCAGGAGTTCAAGGCCAGCCTAGGTAACAGAGCAAGACCCTTCTCAGGAAAAATAAATGAAAGAAAAGAAAAGAAGATGTCAATTGCAATTCTGGAATTAAAAAACATATCGTTTCATAAAATAGAATAAGTGTTCCAATAAACTGAGTGGAATTTAGTTTTAGGGCTAGGGATGTAGCTGAGTAAAATCTGTATAAATTTTAATGGAAATCAATTTGGGAAGTCAGAGATGAAGGGCAAAACATCACACCGGGGACAGCCGTGCAGCCAAAAGATTTATTTAACAGCCTTCGTGGCCGATAGCAAAAACCGGAGAAGAGGTGCTCTGGTCGAAGGTCGAAGAGGTGGGAGAGGGGAGTCAGGGAGAAGGGAGTGTGCAAGCTCTGGTGGGAGAAGGGAGTCAGGGAGAGGGGAGTGTGCAAGCTCTGGACAGAAGGTGGGTGCTTGATCACACCAGCTGGGATCTCTGGAGCTGTCGGCTAAAGCAGCTGCTGTCTGGCTGGAGGCTGGAGCTGTCAACTGGGAGCGGCTGTCGGGCTGAAGGCAATGGGTCTGGAGCTGTTGGCTGGGGCAGCTGCCGTCGGCTGGAGGAGATGGGTCTGGAGCTGTTGCAGTGGCTTCCTCCTCTCTGTAGCAATGAACCGATGTATCTGTCTTCCTCCTCTCAGCAGTGACAAGCCGATGTTGTGTGTCAGTGTGTCTCTCTCTGTCTGATCTGAGTCTCTCAAACAGGGCCTTATATAGGGATTTCTGGTGGGGGGTGCACTAGAGCAACCCCAACACCATTGGCTCTTTGCCCATAGAACAGGGCGACCTTAAAGCCTATTGGCTCTTGCCTGGGGAAAAGAAACATTCTGCTCGGGGAAGGAACATCCTGTCTGAAACATCTTGTCCCGAGAATGAAACAAGGTTGCTTCTCTTAGGGTGTGGAAAACTCTGAGGGGGGAGGGTAACCTATCTATCAAGAGATCATGTCACCTTCCTGTCTAAAATTCCTTAATAATTTCTCATTAGAATAAAAGCCAATCATCTGGAAAAATAAGAGACCCAGAATAGCTAAAGCAATCCTTAGTAAGAGGAGTGAAGCAGGTGGCATCACTATACCAGACCTTAAATTATACTACAGAGCAATAGTAACAAAAATAGCATGGTATTGGCACCAAAATAGGCCGGTAGACCAATGGTACAGAATAGAGGACACAGAGACTAACACATATAATTTCAGTTATCTTATATTAGACAAAGGCGCCAAAAATGTACATTGGAGAAAAGATAGCCTCTTCAACAAATGGTGCTGGGAAAACTGGAAATCCGTATGCAATAAAATGAAATTAAACCTCTATCTCTCACCATGCACAAAATTCTACTGAAAGTGGATCAAGGATCTAAGAATTAGACCAGAGACACTACACCTAATAGAAGAAAAAGTAAGCTCTAATCTCCAACATGTTGGATTAGGCCCCAAGTTCCTTAATAAGAATCCTGTAGCACAAGAATTAATACCAAGAATCAATAAATGGGATAGACTCAAATTACAAAGCTTCTTCTCATCAAAAGAAACAATCAGTGAGGTGAACAGAGAGCCTACTAATTGAAAACAAATTTTTACCACATGCACGTCAGATAGAGCACTAATCTCAAGAATATATAAAGAACTCAAAAATCTTAACACCAAAAAAAAAAACAAATAACCCAATCAATAAATGGGCCAAGGAACTGAACAGACACTTCTCAGAAGAAGATATACAATCAATCAACAAATACATGAAAAAATGCTCAACCTCTCTGGCAATTAGAGAAATGCAAATCAAAACCACTCTAAGATTTCATCTCACACCTGTCAGAATGGTAGCTATTAAGAACACAAACAACGGGCTGGGATTGTGGCTCAGCGGTAGAGTGCTCGCCTAGCATGTGGGTGACCCGGGTTCGATCCTCAATACCACATACAAATAAAACACATTGAGTAAAACGCATTGTGTACAACTAAAAGCAAATAAATAAAAATACTTAAAAAAAAAGAACACAAACAACAATAAATGTTGGAGAGGATGTGGAGAAAAAGGCACACTCATACAATGTTGGTGGAACTGCAAAATGGTGCAGCCAATATGGAAAGCAGTATGGAGATACCTTGGAAAACTTGGAATGGAACTACCTTATGACCCAGCTATCCCACTCCTTGGTCTTTACCCAAAAGACTTGAAAACAGCATACTACAGGGACACAGCCACATCAATGTTTATAGCAGCACAATTCACAATAGCTAAACTGTGGAATCAATCTAGAAGCCCTTCGGTAGATGAATGAATAAAGAAAATGTGGGGGTATATACACACAATGGAGTATTACTAAAGTAAGCAATAAGATGTGGATATACACACAATGGAAAATCAATGGCATTTGCAGGTAAATAGACGGAGTTAGAGAATATAATGCTAAGTGAAGTTAGCCAATCCCAAAAAGCCAAATGCCAAATATTTTTTCTGATATAAGGAGGCCAATTCACAGTCGGGTTGGGATAGGGAGCATAGGAGGATTAGAGAAACACTAGAATGGCCAATGGGGAGGGAGGGGAAGGAAGGGGGCAAAAGGGTGAAGAAAAAAAAATATGGTAGACTGAGATGGATATCATTACCCTAAAAGCATGTATGAAGTCACGAATGGTGTGAATATTCTTTGCATACAACCAGAAAAAAAAAGAATAAAAGCCAAAATTATATATATGTATACACATATATATATAATTATATATATATAATTTTTTTGGTTGTACCAGGGATTGAACTCAGGGGCACCTGACCACTGGGTCATGTGCCCAGCCCTTTTTTTGTATTTTATTTAGAGACAGGGTCTCACTAAGTTGCTAAGTGCCTGGCCATTGCTGAGTCTGGCTTTGAACTCGCGATCCTCCTGCCTCAGCCTCCCAAAGTGCTGGGATTACAGGTGTGCACCACCAAGCCCGGCTCAAAATTATATATATTAATTGAGCCTGTAAGATGCTAAATGGTCTCACCCAACCCACCCCTTCGACTTCATCTCATGCTCCTTCCTCCTTTACCCATTAGCTTCCAGCCACACTGGCTTCTTTTAATTCTTCAAACACCAAGTTCTTTCATATTTCAGGGATTTTGAATCTACTATTTATACCCAGTTCTTAGCCTGGAGAGCTCCCCACTTACTTCCTGTCTCCTGTCCATTTTGGCATGGGTGGCTCTAGGCTGAGGTTAAATATCACTGCAAAGATTTGTGTGAAGTACTAGGAATTGAACCCAGGGTCTCCTGCATGCTATGCAAGAACGATACTACTGATCTCTATCACCAACACTTTATTTTGAGACAGATTCTAAGTTGCCCAGCTGGCCTACAATTTGTGATTCTCTTGCTTCAGTCTCCCAAGTAGTGAGGCCTAAGGTTTTTGTTTGTTTGTTTGGTTTTTTTTTTTGTGGTACCGGGGATTGAACTCAGGGGCACTCGACCACTGGGCCACATCCCCAGCCCTTTTTTTTTGTATTTTATTTAGAAACAGGGTTTCACTGAGTTGCTAAGTGCCTCGCCATTGCTGAGGCTGGCTTTGAACTCGTGATCCTCCTGTCTCAGCCTCCCAAAGTGCTGGGATTACAGGCGGGCGCCACCGCGCCCGGCTGAGGCCTAAATTTAATCCCCAGTGTATCTCTCTCTCTCTCTCTCTCTCTCTCTCTCACACACACACACACACACACACACACAGATTTAAAGATGTTACTTGAGCTGGGTACAGTGGGGCACACCTGTGATCCCAGTTACTTGGGCTGAAGTTAAGAGAATGGCTTGAGCCCAGGAGTTAAGAGACCTGCCTGAGCAACATAGTAAGATCCAGTCTCAAAATAAATAAACAAAACTGATCTTAATTGGCTTTTTTTTTTTTTTTTTTTTTTTTTTTTTTTTTTGGTACTGGGGATTGAACTCAGGGACACTCTACTACTGGGTCACATCCCCAGCCCTTTTTTGTATTTTATTTAGAGACAGGGTCTCACTGAGTTATAAGTGCCTTGCCATTGCTGAGGCTGGCTTTGAACTTGTGATGCTCCTGCCTCAGCCTCCCAAAGTGCTGGGATTACAGGCGGGCGCCACCGCGCCCAGCCGGCTTTTATTTTTTTATTCTAGAGTCAAGCAACACCTCATCCCATAAAATAGAATGAGTGTTCTATGAGGTAAGCAAAGGACTAGGCAGAGAAAGCTGAGGAAAGCAGAAAGAAAAAGAAGTGTAGGGCTGGGGTTGTGGTTCAGCGGTATCGCGCTTTCCAGCACGTGCGCGGCCCGGGTTCGATCCTCAGCACCGCGTACAAATAAACCCATTGTGTACAGCTAAAGCAAAAAAAAAAAAAATTCATTGTTTCAATGTTACTTTCCCTTGTAAAGGTTAAATAAAAGGAAACTCCCTCAGCTAAAACTCACTTGAGGATTTGGCTATTTTCTCACTTCTAATTTCTCCAAGAGATTGTGTGTGTGTGCTGCTGGGGATTGAACCCAAGGCCTCAGGCAAGCTAGGCCAGCATTTTCCAACCCTAACACCAAAGGGAATTTTAGTTTGGCCAGCGGGGCCCAGTGCTAGAGCTTAGTCCAAACCAAAGAATTGCTATGAATTTTATTTAACACTTGTTACTTCCTTCTTCCCTCTGCTCCTGTAAAAAATATTAGATCAAGGATAGGAACTATGGGCTAGGGTTGTGGCTCAGTGGCGGAGCGCTTGCCTTGCACATATAGGGCACTGGGTTCTATCCTTAGCACCACATAAAAATTAAAAAAAAAATAAAAATATTGTGTCTATCTATTACTAAAAACATTTTTTAAAGGATAGGAATTATGTACCTTGTTCACTACTACTATCTCTAGTCTAGCACCAAGCATACCATATGGTAGGCACTCAATAAATATACTGAGTCAAGTGTCTTTGAAACTTTACATCTAACTTCTCCACTGAGGAAGCATTCGTGCCCATCGTGCAAAACAGGAAATCAAGTTTCTGACTTCTCCGATCACCGAACTTATAACTGAAGAAACTAAGATTTGAACCCATGTCTTTAAAACCCCAGAATCCTCAGTCAAACACATACAGAAGTTTCCCTGTTTAGTGAACCCAACAACCAAAGAGCGAACCCAGCATCAAGCCGAGAACCCAGAGCTTCCGGTCCGCTGGCCTGGCGAAGTTCCCAACAGGCACAGCGCTCGGGGTGTGGCCAGACAAATGTGCAGCCCTGTACGTCGGACGCCCAGCCAGAGACTACTTATCCCACGAGGCTCCTCCACAGGGCGCCGCTTATTGGCGGAAGCGAGGACGGCGACAGCGTGATGACGTTACCAGGGACGCTGGCGCGCGGGATTTAAACTGCGGCGGTTTACGTCGCAGGGTTGTGTAGTTTTGGGAATCCGCTTTTTCTTCGCCGCCGACCTCCGAATGCCCATGGACTCATCGCTTCAAGGCCGCTTGTTTCCCGGTCTTTCCATCAAGATCCAACGCAGTAATGGTGAGGGGGTCAGGGGTGCGGAGGCTAAAGGGACCAGTGAGTGATGAGAGGGCTGAGGTTACTGCCCCGCCCCCAAACGGCAGATCCCAGACTCTGTTGGTGATCCTCTCGTACCCGCTCCACACACACACACAGTCCGTATCCCCACAGTGGCAGTCGGCCGTTCCTATCCAGGGATAGATCTACGCTGGTTGTGGATCCCTTCCCTGCTTTCTGGGAGTGGGCGGAGTTTCTTAGTGGTCTTCGGACCTCCCAGGGAAGTTAGGCCTGCTAGATTAACTTCTTCCCTTCCAAAATTCTCTTATGAAACTAGCCTGCCTTTGTGGTAACCTCTGCTTTCTAGCTCCTCTGATTTTTCAATAAATATTGTGTAGTTGCAATATGTCGGGCGCTGTGATTCAAAGTAAATGAGACAAGATCCCTGCTCTTAAGGAGCTGGTAATCCGTTCCTGTTTTGGTTAAGAAAGTGCTGCAGCTCTGGTAGATCTAATACTAGTGTCGTTAGGAGAATGGCCAGACGTGATAGCCAGAAATGAGTTACAGACACCTGCAAGCTCCAGATTCTCAGTGTCGCGATTAAGAACAGCTTAACTAAGGACTATAGTGACTCTTCTACTTAAACACCTTCATTCCATTGCAGGCTCTCTTTTTTGCATAGGTGTGAATCCTTATCCCGTTCAGCTGGAGTGTTTTTTTTGTTTTGTTTTGTGGTGCTGGTAATCAAACCTAGGGCCCAGCCCCACAGCTGGGTTTAAGATCTATTCTCTGCTCACCTCACTGTGGAATGTGAGGGTGAAGCCCCATAAAGTCTATTTATCTTTCGTAGTGTCTGGTTTTTAAAAAGGGGAAAAAAAAAAAAAAAAGAAAACCTCATCTGCTTTTATCAGGTAAACTCCACATTGGGAGTCTCTGTGGGATCTTAAAAATGAAGTTCTCAGAAGACAAGTAACTCTGGTCTTTTCATACTATAGGCTTAATTCACAGTGCCACAGTAAGGACTGTGAACTTGGAGAAATCCTGTGTTTCAGTGGAATGGACAGAAGGAAGTACCACAAAAGGCAAAGAGGTAGGTTCTATGAGAACACTTCTACCACATTTAATACCTTTATATGCAAAGGATCTGTGTGGAAATGGGAAATTTGTGAGAGCCTAGTTTCTGGTGCTGTGCTATCCTCCCCAGTCTTAAAAAAAATGTTCCTCTTGGGATGCATTGGGATTTTTTTTTTTAATATTTATTTATTTATTTGCTTTAGTTGTACACAATGCAATGCATTTATGTTTACGTGGTGCTGAGGATCGAACCGGGGCCGCACATGTGCCAGGCGAGCGCTCTACCACTGAGCCACAACCCCAGCCCGCATTGGGATTTTCAAAAAGGTTTTTAGTACTGGGTATCAAACCCAAGGATGTATGTATGCTAGGTAAGCATTATACCACTGAGCTACATCCCCAGCCTTTTTTATTTTTCAGACAGGGTCTCACTCAGTTGCCCAGGTTGGCCTTGAACTTATGATCCTCCTGCTTCATCCTCGCAAGTAGCCGGGAGTGTAGGCATGCACCACTGTGCCCATAAAATTGGAATTGTATTTAGTCAAACCTGTTCTAAACTAAAGAAATCCACAGCATGGGTTGTGTTTGTAGAAAGCAAACTATGGATAATCCCAAACCTAGCTCACTAACCTAAGCCAAGTTCTGAGTGCACACTACCTATAGTATTGCTTTGGGTACAAAATCAACTTAGTTGAAGAAACAAAAGTATGTTTCTGAAATGTTAAATAACAAGACAACTTTAATGACTAGCACAGGCTGGTAGTGCTGGAGCAGCTTTGGTGGAGACTCTGAGAATGGGCTGGTTTGAGTGGAGCATGAGGCTTAGCTAAAACAGCGAGACAGCACACATAGAGTTTAGTGAAAAGTTGGTCACAGACACAGGTAGAGCTAAGGGATGCTAGAGAGACTGGAGGGTCTTCATCTTTGGGACCTAAAATGTTTAGATATTCTTCTGCAGGCAGCAGGGAGCCTTGGAATGATTTTTTTTTTTTTAATATTTATTTATTTGCTTTTAGTTGTGCACAATGTATTTTTACATGGTGCTGAGCATCGAACCCGGGCCTCGCACGTGCTAAGCGAGCGCTCTACCGCTGAACCACAACCCCAGCCCTGGAATGATTTTGAGAAGAGACGTATACCTAAGGCATTTTATGTTCTAGAGGCATTGTGGTGTTGTGAAAAGCTCACTGGACTGTGAATGCTAAAAAAACGTGGAGTTTTAGTCAGCCTCTGCCTCTGCTTTGTGTGTTCTCAGTCATGTTTCTGTCTTTCTTAGAAGTTTAATTTCCTGGGCTGGAGATATAGCTCAATTGGTAGAGTGCTTGCCTTGCATGCACAAGGCCCTGGGTTCAAACCCCAGCACCATCAAAAAAAAAAAAGAAAGATGGCTGGGGTTGTGGCTCAGCGGTGGAGCGCTCACCTAGCGCGTGCGTGGCCTGGGTTCAATCCTCAGCACCACGTAAACATAAATGCATTGCATTGTGTACAACTAAAGGAAATAGATAAATATTTGAAAAAAAGAAAGAAAGAAATTTAATTTCCTGTTGGGCAGGTGGCACACAACTGTAATCCAAGTGACTTGGAAGGCTGAAGCATAAGGATTGCAAGTTCAAGGCCAACCTCAGCAATTTAGCAAGACCCTGTCTCAAAATAAAAAATAAAAAATGTCTGGGGATGTAGCTCAGTGGTAGAGCATCCCTGAGTTCAATCCCTAGTACCCCCCCCCCCAAAAAAGAAATTTAATTTCCTTATTCATAAAATGAAGGTAGTGATAATATCTACCTCAGAGTTCTTGTGAGGACTTATAAAGCAAATGCTTTTGGACTAGTTCCAAAATCTAGACCATGTGTTGGGTGCCAGGAATATAGAAACAAATACCACCCCCCCAAAAAAAACTATTGCACATGGAACTTAATAAAAAGGCTTGCTTATAATAGTGCCTAGGTAGTATGCATATATATAGTTGGTCTATTTGAGAACAAAGATTGACTACTTCCCAGTATCTATATCTAAGGAAGCAAGAGGTTCCTGAAATTCCTTTCTTTTTTTTTTTTTTCTTTTTTCTTTTTCTTTTTTTTTTTTTTTTTTTTAATAATACTGGAGATTGAACCCAGGGATGCTCTACCACTGAGCTATATCCCCTGTCTTTTTACTTTTTACTTTTATTTTGAGACAGGGTCATGCTAAGTTGCCAAGGTTGGCCTCGAACTTGCTATCTTCCTGCTTCATCCTCCTGAGTCGCTGGGATTACAAGCATGTGTCACCACATTGAGTTGCTGATGGTCTCGCTAAGTTGCTGAGACCATCTTGAGATCCTCCTGCCTCAGCCTCCCAAGTCACTGGGATTACAGGTGTGCGCCACCACTCCCGGCTCCTAAAATTCCTTTTAATCAGTGATAAGCAGTTTCTTGTGGTCTGTTGTTTGTTTAGGAATATATCTCCTGTTGGATCTCACCCTAGCTCAAATGTTGCCATTGGAATAAAGTCCAGACTTCTTTTTTCTTCTTTTATGGTGCTAGGGATTATACCCAGGGCCTTGTAATGCTAGGCAAACATTCTACCATTGAGTTATAGCCCCAGCCCAATTTAGTGTGTTTGAACCTGCTGTGAAATTATGCTGGTAAAGTTTGAGTTGTTCCTAAGGTGCTGCAGGACTCTGATGTAACCTAGAATTGTGACCTCATTGCAGGCTTGAGCAGGTACTAGGGGAGGCATGAGCAGGAAGCTGTGACTAGGAAAGAAGTTTCTGGGCTCAGTAGAAAATGTAGGTAGACTTAGGGTTAGGTAGTAACTGTCAGGAACTTGTTCCTGCCCATGAGATCCTAAAGGGCCCTCCATTTTAACTATCACCAGGCAGTACAAACTTGTTTCTTCCTCTGTGTCAGCTAGCAAGAGGTGCTTAAGGGACTGTGTCCAGCAGGACCCCACTGCCCAGCAGAACAGCAGGAGAGCTAAGTAGCCTAGGTCTACTGTGGACTCCCTGATTGCCTACCTGTCTGTCTGCCTTCCTCTTCACCTCACATCACTGATATCTATCATTGGCCTGGAAATCAGAAACCCATATCCATCTAGATGGTAAACCATTACTAAGGAATAAATATTTGTTTTATAGCTATAAGTACTTAGTGGAACTTAAGGTTGGTAAAATCTAAACCTAGGGGTAACTTTGGTTGCAGAGATGTATTTAGATTGAACATTATGTTGTTTTACTGAAACTCTTTATTGTTCCTTTCAGATTGATTTTGATGATGTGGCTGCAATAAACCCAGAACTCTTACAGCTTCTCCCCTTACACCTGAAGGACAACTTGCCCTTGCAGGAAAATGTAACAGTCCAGGTAGGTGCCTGTCATCTAACTGTAGTTAGTGTCCCAGAGAAGTCACTTCACTTGGTAACTCTTTGTTCATTTGTTTTCTGGGAATGCCTGGGAAGTCACTTCACTTGGTAACTCTTTGTTCATTTGTTTTCTGGGAATGCCTGGGACTTCAGCACAGCATGTGGGCCCAGGATAGGTCCTTGAGAATTGTTAAGAGTCATATGTTAGCCGGGCGCGGTGGCGCACACCTGTGATCCCAGCACTTTGGGAGGCTGAGTCAGGAGGATCGCGAGTTCAAAGCCAGCCTCAGCAATGGCGAGGCACTTAGCAACTCAGTGAGACCCTGTCTCTAATAAAATACATAAAAGGGCTGGGGATGTGGCCCAGTGGTCTAGTGCCGCTGAGTTCAATCCCCAGTACCAAAAAAAAAAAAAAAGAGTCATATGTTGTGGTCGTTTGTTTTGTTTTTCAGAAACAAAAACGCAGATCAGTCAACTCCAAAATTCCTGCTCCAAAAGAAGGTAAATTGATTTCTACTGTCTGTTATAATGGCATTTGTGTTAAGATTAATGTGCCCGGGGCTCACACTAGTTGAAATTGTGAAGTAGATTCATTGCTTCAGTTTAGCGGGTGGCTTATGTGTGGGCTGAGTGTGGCCCTGTGTCCCATACATCTTTCTCAGAAAGATTTCAACCTCTAACCAACCTATAAGTGACTGGTGCACCTGAAAAATTTACTTGTGTTCATCTCATCAGCACAGGTCGATGGTGAGACTTACTGGCTTAGATACCTTTCCTGTAGAATCCAGAGCCTGGTGCTGGGGATGGTAGGAATCAGCCACTGGAAGGCTTCTTTTCTTCCGTAGGGCTCATCCCAGGGAATATTGTGTCTTGGAATGAGGCTATGAGAAAAGCAGACCTCTAGGTCTGGGTTGTTTGGAAGTGCAGTCAAGCCAGGCATACTGGCTCATGTCTATAATTCCAGCTACTCAGAAAACTGCAAGTTCCAAGTCAGCCTGGGCAACTTAGCAAGACCTGTCTCAAAATAAAAAGGGCTGGGCCAGGTGCAGTGGCGCACGCCTGTAATCCCAGCTCTTGGGAGGCTGAGGCAGAAGGATCGCGAGTTCAAAGCCAGCCTCAGCAATGACGAGGCACTTAGTAATTCAGTGAGACCCTGTCTCTAATAAAATACAAAAAAGGGCTGTGGATGTGGCCCAGTGGTCTAGTGCCCCTGAGTTCAATCCCCGGTACGAAAAAAAAAGGGGGGGGGGGCTGGGGATGTAGCTCAATAGAGCACTTGCCTAGTGCATTCAAAGCCCTGGGTTTTAATCTCTAGTACTACAAAAAAGTGATGATAATAATATAATAAATTTAAAAATAATAAAAGGATGTGACTCTGCTTGCCTAGCATATGAGAGGCCCTGGGTTCAATCCCCAGTACTAAAGGAGAAAAAAAGGAAAAGGAAGTGCAATCAATAGTGCTACGGAGGAGCTAGAAATAAATTCTTACTGTGGGTGGGGGTAGTGCTATGGAGTCAGGCAAAGGTCAGGGATGTAACTAAGTGATGAAGTGCCCATGGTTCAATCCCTAGTAACAAAAACAAAAAAAGTGCCATGGAGATGGAAGATTGGGGCCAGAAGGGAAATTAGCAATGCCTCATAGTCTCGGAAAATGTTGGACTTTCTTTGCAGAAGTAGTCAGCATAACCCTACTTTGGCAACAGTGGACTGTGATTATAGGGGATGGATCAAGGCACAGGCTGCCCAAGAAATATAGTTTATTACTCAGAGCCAGCTGTACCTTGCAGGTGATTGAACCTGCATGACTATCCTAGACCAGAGGTTATCACTGCCCTGACATGATCCAACTATCTTAAGAACTCAGAGAATGCTTGGCTGAAGCTTCAGATGCATGGGGGCCAGAATGGAAGATGATGCTGTTGTAACCTTGAACAGGCCATGGATCCAAAAGTGCTGGCCCTCTCTTTCTGGTTGTACCATAGGACCTGAAGGGGAGATGAGAAGGGTAGTCAGTGGTCCCATTCCATGTGTGTGTCCTCAAGGATTATTGGCACAGCTCCTTTTCTGTTTTGGTGCTGAAGCCAGAAATTTACAGATGCTAAGCATATATTTTACCACTGACCTACATGCCCCCAACCGCATAACTCCTTTAAAAACAAACAAAAAGCTTTATAAATAGGTATGTTAGGGCTGGAGTTGTGGCTCAGCGGTAGAGCACTCACCTGGTACATGCGCGGCCCGGGTTCGATCCTCAGCACCACATAAAAATAAAAGCATTGTATACAACTAAAGCAAATAGATAAAAATAAATAAATAAATAAATAGGTATGTTAGTCAACAGTAGAAATGAAACATAAGATTAGAAATCATTTGTGAGGCCAGTCATGGTGGCACAAACCTGTAATCCCAGTGGCTCAGGAGGCTGAGGAAGGAGGATCACAAGTTCAAAGTGAGCCTCAGCAACTTAGCAAGACCCTATCTCAAAAAATAAAAAAGGGCTGGGGATGTTGCTCAGTGGTTAAGCATCCATAGGTTCTATCCCTGATACAAAAAACTAAAGAAAGAAAAACAAAATAATTTGTGAAATAGGAAACTTAATAATTCATGCTCTTGGGCTGGGATTGTGGCTCAGTGGTAGAGCGCTCGCCTAGCACGTGCGCGGCCCGGATTCGATCCTTAGCACCACATAAAAATAAACACGTTGTGTACAACTAAGGCAAATAAATAAATGTTTAAAAATTAAAGAAATAAAAATAATTCATGCTCTTTCTTTCTTTCTTTCTTTCTAAATAAATTTTAGTTGTCAATGGATCTTTCATTTTTTTTGTATGTGGTGCTGAGGATTGGACCCAGGGCCTCACACAAGCCAGGAAAGCACTGTACCACTGAGCCACAACTCTAGCCCTGTAGTTCATGCTCTTTTTGAAAGAAATGGGTTATAGATGTTCCTTGACTTACAATGAGTATGTCCTAATACACCCATTGTAAATTGAAAATATTTTAAGTATTCAGCTGTGGGGTGCTTGTCTTAGCATATGAGAGACCCTGAGTTCAATGCCCAGCACCATAAACAAAAAAAAGAAAATATTGTTAAGTCAAAATGCATTTAAACTGAGTGTGATCCAGCTACTCAAGAAGTTGAGGAAGGGGCTGGGGTTATGGCTCAGCAGTAGAGCATTCGCCTAGCACATTCGTGACCTGGGTTTGATCCTCAGCACCACGTAAACATAAATGCATTGCATTGTGTACAACTAAAGCAAATAAATAACTATTAAAAAAAAAAGAAGAAGAAGAAGTTGAGGAAGGAGGATCAAAAGTTTGAAGATAGCCTGGGCAATTTCACTAGACCCTGTCTTAAAATAAGGTCTGGGGATATAGCTCAGAGGTCAGGTGCTTGCCTAGGATGCACTAGATTCTGGGTTCATCCCCTAGTATTGAAAAACAAACAAATAAATTGCATTTAATACACTTAAACTATAGAACATCATAGCTTGGCAGCATAGTACATTGTAGAGTATAGGTGATTTGCCTTCATGATCTCATGGCTACTTTGGATCAGCAGCTTGTTGCTGGAAAGAGTATTATACAGGGGGCTGGGGTTGTGGCTCAGCGGCAGAGCGCTCGCCTTGCACGTGCGCGGCCTGGGTTCGATCCTCAGCACCACGTAAACATACATGCATTGTGTACAACTAAAGTAAATAAATAAATATTTTTTTTTAAAAAGAGTATTATACAAAATTTGGGTAGCATAGGGAAAGATCAAAATTCAAAGTTAGTTTTCTTGTTTTTTTTTTTTTGTACTGGAGATTGAACCAAGGGGTGCTTTTACCACTCAGCTATATTCCCAAGCCATTTTAAATTTTGAGATAGAGTCTCACTAAATTGCTTAGGGCATTGCTAAACTGCTGAGGCTGACCTTGAACTTGGGATCTTCTTGCCTCAGCCTTTCAGGTCCCTGGGGTTATAGGTGTGAGCCACCAAGCCTGGCTCAAAGTCAGTTTCTAATGAATGCATATCATTTTCACACCATTATAAAGTTGTAAAATCATGTTAAAAAACAACATAATGGGCTGGGGTTGTGGCCTAGTGGTGGAGCATTTGCCTAGCATATGTGAGGCACTGGGTTCGATTCTCAGCACCACATATGAATAAATGGATAAAATAAAGGTCCATCAACAACTAAAAAATAATTTAAAAATAAAAACAAAAAATGTAAGTGCCAGGTGCAATGGCACACGCCTTGTAATCCCACTGTCTTGGGAGGCTGAGGCAGGAGGATTATGAGTTCAAAGCCAGCCTTAGCAATTTAGCCAGGCTCTAAGCAACTCAGCAAGACCCTGTCTCTAAGTAAAATATAAGAAAGGGCTGGGGGTGTGGCTCAGTGGTTAAGCACCCAGTACCAAAAAAATCCAAAACAAAACAAAAAACGAATATCATAACTCAGGAGCCATTTATACATAGAGCCTTCAGGCTAAACCTGTGACACTCAGAAATTCAGTATAAGTTGTTACATGAGACCGTATGTTCTTTTTCAAAATTTATGACTATATGAATAACAAACTTGTGATATATTTCATAGGTAATAAAGTGTTTCTTACAGAGGAAACTATTTGGATTTGTATAAATTAAAAAGAATTCAGGTATAACTCAACTAATTCTCTCAGTTAAGCATTCTTTTTTTTTTTTTTTTTTTTTTTTTTAAATATTTATTTATTTGCTTTTAGTTGTACACAATGCATTTTTATGTGGTGCTGAGGTTTGAACCCGGGCCGCACACGTGGTAGGCGAACGCTCTACCACTGAGCCACATCCCCAGCCCCATCTTTTTTTTTTTTTTTAATATTTATTTATTTGCTTTAGTTGCACACAATGCGTTTATTTTTACATGGTGCTGAGGATCAAACCCAGGCCGCGCACGTGCTAGGCGAGCACTCTACCGCTGAGCCACAATCCCAGCCCTCAGTTAAGCATTCTTTGATTCCTAAAAACAAGTGTGGCTGACACTATGGGTTTCTGATGATGTGACCCAGGATTGACTCTGTAATGCCCAAGAGCAGTGGGAAAAGCCTAGATTTTAGAATCTGAAAGGGTTTAAGTCCTGACTCTGGGGACTTAGTTAAGTGACATTTACAAGTTACTTAATGCCTCTAAACCTGAATGTTCTCTCCCATGAGATGGACATCCTAATATTTACCTTGTAATGTTTTGTTGTAGGGTATTGGTGTTGGGGATTGAACCCAGGGCCTGTGCATGCTAAACAGACACTCTGCCCTTGAACTGTATCCCAGCCTTACCTTACAATGTGAGAATATTAGAAGATATAGGAAAGTTGTACAGTGGTAGGTACTACTGCTGCTAAAATTAATAAGAATTGAAAAAGGGGGGCTGGGGTTGTGGCTCAGCGGTAGAACACTCACCTAGCACGTGCACGGCCCAGGGTTCAATCCTCAGCACCACGTAAAAAATAAATAAAGGCATTGTGTACAACTAATAAGTAAATAAATAAATAATGAAAAAGGTCTGTCTCTTCAGAAATTATTTTAGATTTGCTACAAGTTCATCCATTTACCCAAGGCAGATGCTCTTATGAGAGATATTTTTGCCTTCCAGAACTACTAGATTTGGAGAATGTACACAACAAATAAGTTTTGGGGTCACTGGTACTTTGATCTAACATTTCCTTTCTGTGGGTAGAAGGAATGTGAAATAGCTGGGCTTCCTTTCCTGATGGGTAGGTTCTAGCTAACCTGTGCAGAATCTTGGAGGTTTGCCCATGTGCTCTCTTCTTGCTCCCTTTGGCCCCCCTGATCATAAAGAACTGATTGGCTATTGCCTTGGTTTCTTTTAGGTCTTCGAAGCCGCTCTACTCGCATGTCCACTGTCTCAGAGGTTTGCATCACCACTCAGGAGAATGATATGGAGGTGGAACTACCTGCATCTACAAACTCCCGCAAGTTTTCAGTTCCCAGTGAGTAATAAATGTGCTTTCCCTGTTTGAGGACCTGAAGCAGGCTGCACACATTGTGCTTGTGCTAGAAGATCCTAGAATTCTTCCATTCTGGATTAAGTACTCTTCTGCCTCAGCCTTACTAACACTACTTCCTTATCGATGAGCTGCATCCCCAGCCCTTTTTATTTTTTATTTAGAGACAGGATCTCACTAAGTTGCTGAGTCTAGCTTTGAACTTGCAATCCTCCTGCCTCAGCCTCCCAAGCTGCTGGGATTACAGGCATGCACCACCATACCTGGCATGACCTTTTTTAAAAACACAGTTAAGAGCTAGGGTTGCAGTGATAGAGCACTTGCCTAGCATGTGTGAGACCCTGGGTTTGATTCCTGGCACCGCATATAAGTAAATAAAATAAAGTCCATTGACAACAAAAAAAAATTAAACAGACAAAAACGTAGTTAAGCTAGGCATGGTGGCACACACCTGTATTCCGAGTGGCTCAGGAGGCTGAGGCAGAAGGATCGCAAGTTTGAGGTCAGACTCAGCAACTTAGCGAGACACTGTCTCAAAATAAAAAGTAAAAAGGGCTAGGAATATGACTCAGCATCCCTGGGCTTAATCTCTAGTACAAACAAAAAGCTCAAATGAAACAACACACACACAAATATATATGTATGTACACACAATGCGGTGTATAAATTATGGTATATATTTCAAAGAATTTTCTCAAACTGAACATACTTAAATAACTAACACCAGACCAGAGCATTTACCAGCCCTCCAAAAGTCTCCTTCAGACTTGTTTCAGTTCCTAACCCCCAAATACCTACAATCCTGACTTCTAATACCATAAATTAGCTTTTCTCTTTTTGTACTTATATAAAGTAGAATTTTTAAAATGATTAAAAAGTGAAATGTTTATCAACCTTTAATAGATATGCAAAGTAGATGCAGATTTTCTAAGCTACACAATCATTACACTTGACATGAATTGAAGTTAGCTCTAATAGGATAAAGGTAAGTGAAAAGGTCATGACCACATATGGGGAGGTAATGGGGCATTGTGGATTGAACCTTTTTTGTTGAATCTATATGTTTAGTTGTTGTGCAAGTTCCCTTCTACCCCAAATGGGTAGAAAAATCTGGCCTGAGAAGACATGCTTAGGACTTAGGTCAAGTCAATGAGTTCAGGCCTCCACATGTTTTTCCCTTAATGGGAAAGTCCATATACCTCAGGATGTTTTGATCTCCGAGGTCTGCCCCTGCAGAGAGGGAAGTTGGGCTCAAGGTGTTAGCCAAGGTGAAGGAAAAAGACAAAGTTCTGCTTATGCCGGAAAGGCTTGGGCCCTTGCTGAGCTGGCAGGCAATAGTATCCTTCCTCCAGGCCTGTGACCCACTAGGTTCCAAATGAGGACAGCTTTCCATGTACCTGCTTGCTTTTCCAGTGACTCTTGTTCCCCCACAGCGGGCCCCCCTAGGCCCTCCTGCCCTGCAGTAGCTGAAATACCATTGACGATGGTCAGCGAGGAGGTGGAAGAGCAAGTCCACTCCATCCGAGGCAGCTCTTCTACAAACCCTGTGAACTCAGGTAGACACGCTAAGCTGTCTGCTCTTCTGTTCCTAATGTGGAACAGATCATTAACATCTATCCCAAACCTGGCCTACCTGGACACCTGAGTTCAAACCCTTTTGTCATCTTGAAGGCATGTTTTCCTGTGTCCATGAACTCTTTCACAAGAAGTGAAAGATTGGGCAGCAGCCCTCTGATGTAATTGATGTATTAACAGCTAAGGTGTTGACCAACACCTGAACAGCCCAGAGTAACTCAAGACCAAGCAGGGCTGTCTTACCTCCTTGATTGTTGAGAAAATAACCACAGAGTCATAGAGAGAGCTTGGATCAGACTGAGTGCTATTATCACTGCTCTGATCTCACATTAAACAAGTCATAACTTCATGGACTTATCTATCCCAAGAGTCAGACCTGTTGCTGCTTCTTGCATATAGTGATTTAAGGGTGAGGATCTAAAGAAGCCTTTTCCTGGGAAAGACCCAAGTCTCAGCAGAACAGTCAAAGAAGAGCAGACTGACTCCACAGGTAAAAGATTGGGCTCCTTTTCTCCCTCTAGTTCGAAGAAAATCTTGTCTTGTGAAGGAAATGGAAAAAATGAAGAACAAACGTGAAGAGAAGAGAGCTCAGAACACTGAAATGAGAATAAGGCGAGCCCAGGTACCTTTCTTTTGGGAGGCTTGGGCAAGTTTTGGGACAGGCATCCTTTACTGAAGCCCCATGGGCAAGAGAGAGATAGTGGCCCCAGCATTTCTTGAGCTCCAATCCTGATATATAGGAATTTAATTGATTTTTCATCAGGATTCAGAGAACAAATACATAATTCAGAAGTTATCTTCAGGCTCTCAGATGAACAGTTGTCCATTGGGGGAACACATAACAAGCTTACTCAGTACGGTGCTATGCCTGGGCATAATTGCTGGCTTTCCTTCACTCCCCCTAGTTTCATGTATTGCAAGGTGGGGGCAACTACAGTGGATTCCCTTTGGTTGGGTTAATTGCTCTGGGGAAGCCCAATCTGCTGCTATGTCTCCCAAGATATGGAACAGTGGGTATTGTCCTACTTCCTAGAGTGGTTTGGTATAGGCCTAGGCTCCCTTGCCAATCTCTGTTCAATTTAGTTATACCTGACTTCTCAGCTTAGAACCAGGGTAGGGCTTTGTCAACTGTGAAGTTGATACAGAGAGCCATTGTTGCTGCCCCTTAGGACCACGTCTGAGAGCACTTAACAATCTGTCCTTTTTTTACTCTTGTCTCAAACAGGAGTATGACAACAGTTTTCCAAACTGGGAATTTGCCCGGATGATTAAAGAATTTCGGATTACTATGGAATGTCATCCACTTAATATGACTGATCCTGTAAGTCAATCAAAGGGGTCCTACCTCTCTTTCCTGAATAGGTATACAATTAAGGGCCAGAAAACTTGACTTTATGGAATTAAAAGTATGCTAGAGTCTTCACTTACCCTTGAGTCTTTGTTTGTTGGTGCAAGGGATTATACCCAGGGCCTCATACATGCTAAGCACAAAATCTACCTCTGAGCCAAACCCCTAACTTTTTTTTTTTTTTTCCCGTACCAGGGATTGAACTCAGGGACACTTGACCACTGGGCCACATCCCCAGCCCTTTTTTGTATTTTATTAGAGACAGGGTCTCACTGAGTTGCTAAGTGCCTCACCATTGCTGAGGCTGGCTTTGAACTCGTGATCCTCCTGCCTCAGCCTCCCAAGTGCTGGGATTACAGACGTGTGCCACCGTACCCGGCTTTTTTTTTTTTTCTTTTTTTTTAATATATATTTATTTGTTTTTTAGTTGTACACAATGCCTTTATTCTTACATGGTGCTGAGGATCGAACCCGGGCTGCGCACGTGCTAGGTGAGCGCTCTACCTCTGAGCCACAACCCCAGCCTCCCCAACCCCACCCCCACACCCCCGCCCCGCAAACTTTTTTTTTTTTTTTTTTTTTTAATGCCTACTGGTATGTTGGGGAGTGAGGCCTAGGTAGGAGGTCCTGATCTTACAAACTGTGCCACAACCCCCACACTGTAGGTAGGCTAGACTCTTACTAACATTCATGAAAGTAATGCTGAAACCTCCTGTTTTAGGCATCAGAGTAAGAAAACTGAGGGCTGGAGTTGTGGCTCAGAGGTAGAGCACTCGCCTAGCATGTGCGCAGCCTGGGTTTGATCCTCAGCACCAAATAAAAATAAATGCATTCTGTGTGTACAACTAAATAAGCAAATAAATATTTACCAAAAAAAAAAAAAAAAAAAAAAAAAACTCACCAAATTACAAGAAAACTGAGAAAATTTAGTACAACCTCCTTGCACTCTAGAGTGGTTAATGAGAGAGGCTGGTGTCTTAATGTTAGATACTATACACTGATGGGACCTGGGGAGAGGGTGTAGACAAGCTTTCTTTTGATATTGCTCTGACCCTTTTCCCTTTGGTTGTCTCCTCATCTTCTTATAGATTGAAGAACACAGGATTTGCGTGTGTGTTAGGAAACGCCCTCTGAATAAACAAGGTAAACCACTAAGTCAGAGGTTTCAGATGACTGAGGGTCTCTTGCATTCAGGGATTACCCTCTGAAATATTCTCCTCCCACAGAATTGGCCAAGAAAGAAATTGATGTGATTTCCATTCCTAGCAAGTGTCTCCTCTTGGTACATGAACCCAAATTAAAAGTGGACTTAACAAAGTATCTAGAGAACCAAATATTTTGCTTTGATTTCGCATTTGATGAAAGAGCTTCAAATGAAGTTGTCTACAGGTTAGTCCTTGCCTCTTTTTTCATTGTTATACCCCTTCTTCCCTCACCACTTCCTCTTTTTGATGTGGGACATTGTGGTAACATGCTCACAGACGTGCTTAATGCTGAGACCTAACCTGACCTCTTTTATTTTCTTTGGGTCAGCGCTCCAAAGTAGGAGCTCTGGCTCCTGGCAGTAGGAAGGCCCCATTTTGGGTCTGCCACATCCCCTTTTGGAACTTGAGTGGACTATCCTTGAGCAGATCTCATGAGTGAGGTATTACCCATTGCACAATGGGGCTGGGCAGGCCCCAGGGGTTCTTCCAGTGTCGGATACAGGCACCCCACTACCCACGGGGCTTAGCAAACTCCAGATAACTCCAGATCCTCTCTGTATAGTACACACCCAGTAGCCTCATTTAAATCTAAATAAAAGCCAAATAAAAAATTTAGTTCTGCCGGGCGTGGTGGCGCACACCTGTAATCCCAGCACTTTGGGAGGCTGAGGCAGGAGGATCGCGAGTTCAAAGCCAGCCTCAATGGCGAGGCACTTAGCAACTCAGTGAGACCCTATCTCTAAATAAAAATACAAAAAAGGGCTGGGGATGTGACCCAGTGGTCGAGTGCCCCTGAGTTCAATCCCTGGTACCAAAAAAAAAAAATTTAGTTCTGTAGTTACACTATTCATATTTCATGTGATCAATAGCCACATGTGGCAGAGGCTATGTTATACAGCACAAATAGGGAACATATCCATCATTATAAGAACTTTCATTGGAGACAGCACCATTCTAGAGTAATAGTTTGTTTTTTTTTTTTTTTCTTTTTTTTTAATATATATTTATTTGTTTTTTAGTTGTACACAATGCCTTTATTCTTACATGGTGCTGAGGATCGAACCCGGGCTGCGCACGTGCTAGGTGAGCGCTCTACCTCTGAGCCACAACCCCAGCCTCCCCAACCCCACCCCCACACCCCCGCCCCGCAACTCTTTTTTTTTTTTTTTTTTTTTTTTTTAATGCCTACTGGTATGTTGGGGAGTGAGGCCTAGGTAGGAGGTCCTGATCTTACAAACTGTGCCACAACCCCCACACTGTAGGTAGGCTAGACTCTTACTAACATTCATGAAAGTAATGCTGAAACCTCCTGTTTTAGGCATCAGAGTAAGAAAACTGAGGGCTGGAGTTGTGGCTCAGAGGTAGAGCACTCGCCTAGCATGTGCGCAGCCTGGGTTTGATCCTCAGCACCAAATAAAAATAAATGCATTCTGTGTGTACAACTAAATAAGCAAATAAATATTTACCAAAAAAAAAAAAAAAAAAAAAAAAAAACTCACCAAATTACAAGAAAACTGAGAAAATTTAGTACAACCTCCTTGCACTCTAGAGTGGTTAATGAGAGAGGCTGGTGTCTTAATGTTAGATACTATACACTGATGGGACCTGGGGAGAGGGTGTAGACAAGCTTTCTTTTGATATTGCTCTGACCCTTTTCCCTTTGGTTGTCTCCTCATCTTCTTATAGATTGAAGAACACAGGATTTGCGTGTGTGTTAGGAAACGCCCTCTGAATAAACAAGGTAAACCACTAAGTCAGAGGTTTCAGATGACTGAGGGTCTCTTGCATTCAGGGATTACCCTCTGAAATATTCTCCTCCCACAGAATTGGCCAAGAAAGAAATTGATGTGATTTCCATTCCTAGCAAGTGTCTCCTCTTGGTACATGAACCCAAATTAAAAGTGGACTTAACAAAGTATCTAGAGAACCAAATATTTTGCTTTGATTTCGCATTTGATGAAAGAGCTTCAAATGAAGTTGTCTACAGGTTAGTCCTTGCCTCTTTTTTCATTGTTATACCCCTTCTTCCCTCACCACTTCCTCTTTTTGATGTGGGACATTGTGGTAACATGCTCACAGACGTGCTTAATGCTGAGACCTAACCTGACCTCTTTTATTTTCTTTGGGTCAGCGCTCCAAAGTAGGAGCTCTGGCTCCTGGCAGTAGGAAGGCCCCATTTTGGGTCTGCCACATCCCCTTTTGGAACTTGAGTGGACTATCCTTGAGCAGATCTCATGAGTGAGGTATTACCCATTGCACAATGGGGCTGGGCAGGCCCCAGGGGTTCTTCCAGTGTCGGATACAGGCACCCCACTACCCACGGGGCTTAGCAAACTCCAGATAACTCCAGATCCTCTCTGTATAGTACACACCCAGTAGCCTCATTTAAATCTAAATAAAAGCCAAATAAAAAATTTAGTTCTGCCGGGCGTGGTGGCGCACACCTGTAATCCCAGCACTTTGGGAGGCTGAGGCAGGAGGATCGCGAGTTCAAAGCCAGCCTCAGCAATGGCGAGGCACTTAGCAACTCAGTGAGACCCTATCTCTAAATAAAAATACAAAAAAGGGCTGGGGATGTGACCCAGTGGTCGAGTGCCCCTGAGTTCAATCCCTGGTACCAAAAAAAAAAAAATTTAGTTCTGTAGTTACACTATTCATATTTCATGTGATCAATAGCCACATGTGGCAGAGGCTATGTTATACAGCACAAATAGGGAACATATCCATCATTATAAGAACTTTCATTGGAGACAGCACCATTCTAGAGTAATAGTTTGTTTCATAAGCTAAATCTGACTCATAACCCCACGTTTTTGGGGCGGATACTAGAGATTGAACCCAGTGGTGCTTTACCACCAAGCTATAATCCAAGCCCTATTTATTTTTTTACTTTTTAAAAAATATTTATTTATTTATTTGCTTTAGTTGTACACAAAGCGTTTATTTTTACATGGTGCTGAGGATCGAACCTAGGCCGTGAAAGTGCTAGGCGAGCGCTCTACCGCTGAGCCACAACCCCAGCCCCTAATTTTTAATTTTTTTTTTTTTTTTTGCGGGGGGGTGGTAGTGAGGGTTGATCCAGGACCTCATGCATGCATTCTACCACTAAGCAGCATCCCCAGCCTCCTTTTTATTTTGTTTTGTTGTTGTTTTTGCTACTAGAAATTGAACCCAAGGGCATTTAACCACTGAGCCAAATCCTTTTTATTTTTTATTTTTTATTTTGAGACAGAGTCTTCCTAAATTGTTTGGGGCCTCACTAAGTTGCTGAGGTGGCCTCAGTCCTCCTGTCCCAGCCTCCTGAGCTGCTGGGGTTACAGGCATGTGCCACCCTAACAGTTAGCTGGTAGTATTTCAGATTGGGTAGTAGCATTGAGATCAGGTTGGACCACTGAAGCAAGAGAAGTACAATGCTTATAAGCAATTGAGGAACCTGGGAGCTCTGCAGTAGAAGGACCGTATTCTAGGGAGCACATTTTAAGAACCCTCTGTATCCTTGGTTTCTGCATCTGTGGATTTAACCAATTATAGATTGAAAATATTAGAGAAATAAAATTGTCTTTACTGGACAGACTTTTTTCTTGTCATTCTTTACTAAACAATATAGTAAAAATATTAGGTATCATAAGTAATCTATAGATGATTTAAAGTATACCATAAGATGTGTGTAAGTTATATTCAAATACTGTCATTTTTATGTAAGGGACTTGCATATCTGCTGATTTTGGTGGTTGTAGGGAGGTCTTGGAACCAGTCCCCCTTGAATACCAAGGTGATTATACAAACACTTCCCTCTACTCCATACTTTCTCCTAGGTTCACAGCAAGGCCACTGGTACAGACGATTTTTGAAGGAGGAAAAGCAACTTGTTTTGCATATGGGCAGACAGGAAGTGGCAAGACTCATGTGAGTACTCAGGTCTGGTAGGAAGAGCCTTCCTGTGGTACAGCACTGGATCTCTGAAAAGGAAAATGATCAGTTTCTTTTTTTTTTTTTTTTTTTTTTTTTTTTGTGGTACCAGGGGATTGAACTCAGGGGCACTCGACCACTGGGCCACATCCCCAGCCCTTTTTTGTATTTTATTAGAGACAGGGTCTCACTGAGTTGCTAAGTGCCTCGCCATTGCTGAGGCTGGCTTTGAACTGGCGATCCTCCTGCCTCAGCCTCCCAAAGTGCTGGGATTACAGGCGTGCGCCACCGCGCCCGGCTGGAAAATGATCAGTTTCTTGCAGAAAATCCCCTCAGTGCCGATGCCCCATCATCAGACATACCATGCCAGATATAGGTAGGACCTTAGCAGGTCCAGCTTCTGTTTTTGGTGTGGTCCCTTGTGGCAATAGAGCCAGTATTGCTGTGACCAAGGCCAAGGGCCTTTACTGTAGTCATCTACCTCTTCCTTTTGCAGACTATGGGTGGAGACCTGTCTGGTAAATCTCAGAATGCGTCCAAGGGGATCTACGCCATGGCCTGTAAGTAGTGTGTTCTGCCACATTGGGGTTGGGTACAGAAAGGCAAGTTGCTCACTTATCCAGGTTCTCTCCTTCAGCCCGGGACGTTTTCCTCCTGAAGAATCAGTCCCGCTACCGGAACCTGGGCCTGGAAGTCTATGTGACATTCTTCGAGATCTACAATGGGAAGGTAGCTGGCAGGGAGCCCCCTTTTTATGCTCTTGGGGTCCCTGACTTTCTAAAACCTTGAAGTTGTCTAGAAGTGGTAGAAGCCAACAAACAAACTAGTTAACTGTCCTATCTTTGGGCCATTCTGGCTTGGCTTGTGTAGGAAGTTTCATTTGTTTATGAGGTGGCAGCCAAGCTCAATAAGTATAGAAGGAATACTCTTCAGGGCTCCCTCTAGATGAAAAGTTGCCTCGTGTGTGCCCTTTCTTCCCTTGACATACCCCTGACTACATTTTTATGTGCATTCCCCAACTCCCTGTGTATCTCGTTCTACCTCTTTATATCTCTATGCTTTTCCAGAGTTGTCTTCCCTAGAGCAGGGCCTAGATAATAAACATAGCTAATATTTATCATTAACAGGATATTGTATGCTAAGCACTATTCTAAGCACTCTAATTTGTTTTCCATCTGTAGAGAAGTAGGTGATTCATTAACTTGCCCAGCCTCATGCAGCTAGTAAAGTAGCAAAGTTGGATTGAACTAAGGCACACTGGATTAGATCCCAAGTATAGTACCCTCTGCTGGTCTGATAGGCACACTGGTTTAGATCCCAAGTATAGTACCCTCTGCTGGTCTGATACCTATCAGCTAGTATTCTCTCTGCCTTTCCTGCTGCCAACCCTTGTCTAAGCTGGAACAGGCTTTTAAGAGCTGGGTGGGGCATCTGGCACCTGTGACTTTAGCCTTATTTCCCCTGCCTGGCACAGCTGTTCGACCTACTTAATAAGAAGGCCAAGCTGCGTGTGCTGGAAGATGGCAAGCAACAGGTGCAGGTGGTGGGGCTACAGGAGCACCTGGTTAATTCAGCAGAAGATGTTATCAAGATGATCGACATAGGCAGTGCCTGCAGGTTAGAGTTCTGGAGAGGGGAGAGGGCCACCTTCTGAAGCCTGATTCAGATGATAGTCTAACTCTGAGACCATTTAGCACATACAGCACTTTTCCTCCTGCATGATAAGGGCTTTGAAGGCCTCTGTTTTAAGGGGTCTTCATGGGATAGATGACTTAGGGCTTTTGTTTTCCCTCCCTTTCAGGAAAGAGTTCTGGATCTATTATGGGCTAGAAGTAATAGAGCCCATAGTTCCTCCATACAGAAATAGAGAAGCACTGCTGGGTGTGGTGTTGTACCCTGTAATCCCACTAACTCAGGAGGATGAGGCAGGAGTATTACAAGTTTGAGGCCAGCCTGGGCAGTTCATTGAGACCTTGTCTCAAAATAAGAAATAAAAACACAGGGTGGGGGAGGGGGGGCTGGAGTTGACTCATCGGTAGAGCGCTCACCTAGCACGTGCGCGGCCCAGATTGATCATCAGCACCACGTAAAAGTAAAACGCATTGTGTACAACTAAAGCAAATAAATAAATATTTTTAAAAAAATACACGGGCTGGGGTTTTGGCTCAGTGGCAGAGTGCTTGCCTTGGACATGTGAGGCACTGGGTTTTATCCTCAGCACCACATAAAAATAAATAAAGGTATTAAAAATAATAATAACGCCGGGCGCGGTGGCGCACGCCTGTAATCCCAGCACTTTGGGAGGCTGAGGCAGGAGGATCATGAGTTCAAAGCCAGCCTCAGCAATGGCGAGGCACTTAGCAACTCAGTGAGACCCTGTCTCTAAATAAAAATACAAAAAAGGGCTGGGGATGTGACCCAGTGGTCGAGTGTCCCTGAGTTCAATCCCTGGTACCACAAAAAAATAAATAAATAAATAAAAAATAATAATAGGGGCTGGGGTTGTGGCTCAGTGGTAGAGCGCTCGCCTGGCACATGTGCGGCCCCGGCTTGATCCTCAGCACCACGTACAAATAAACCCATGTGTACAGCTAGAGCAAATAAATAAATATAAAATAATAATAATAATAAAATAAAAATAGGATAGAGCTCAGAGATAGAGTGCCTGTTCAAGCCCCAATACCTAAAAAGGAAAGAAGTGCTGATATGGTGCAGTGGGTACTAGGTAGCTATGGAGGGCCCTCAAGTTCAGACAAGTGGTTCATGACATCATCGTATAGCAGAGGCAGCTCATTCTTCCCTGGGTCCTTATCTGTCCCCAGGTTCAGAAATAGAGAACTGCTATCTAGGGAGGGCAGAATGGAAGTCTGGGACAGGCAGACACAGGACCTTACTGCTGTGGACTGGGATGCTCTGGGAGCTTGTGACCCTAGAAGCTCATGACCTTTCTTTGCCCTCCTCTGCCACAGGACTTCTGGGCAGACATTTGCCAACTCCAACTCCTCCCGCTCCCACGCCTGCTTCCAGATTATTCTTCGATCCAAAGGGAGAGTGCATGGCAAATTCTCTTTGGTAGATCTGGCAGGAAACGAGCGAGGTGCAGACACTTCCAGTGCTGACCGGCAGACTCGCATGGAAGGCGCAGAAATTAACAAGAGTCTCCTGGCCCTGAAGGTAGCAGAGGCTAGCTACAGGTGGTTGGCCTGGAGTGCAGGTGGGATGGGAGGGAATGGGCAGCACAAGAGGAAAGAAGGAGCCTCAGTTGTTCCTGCTGTCCCATAGGAATGCATCAGAGCGCTGGGACAAAATAAGGCTCACACCCCATTCCGCGAGAGCAAGCTGACACAGGTGCTAAGGGACTCCTTTATTGGGGAGAATTCAAGGACTTGCATGGTGAGTAGTGCCACTTTGGAGATGATGGTGCAGAGGAGAGTTACTCTCCAAGGAGACATTTAATACTGTCCCTGAGCTTCCCACTCAGCACCTCGGGCTGCCTGTGTTCCCGGGCTCTTTGTGTTTGTGTTTGTGTGTGGTGCTGGCAATTGAACCACCCAGGGCCTCACATTCTAGGCAAATGCTTTACCACTGAGCTATATCCCCAGCCCTTAATTAATTTTTTTTTTTTTTTTTTTTTTTTTTTTTTTTTTTTTTTGTGGTACCGGGGATTGAACTCAGGGGCACTCGACCACTGGGTCACATCCCCAGCCCTTTTTTGTATTTTATTTAGAGACAGGGTCTCACTGAGTTGCTAAGTGCCTCGCCATTGCTGAGGCTGGCTTTGAACTCGCGATCCTCCTGCCTCAGCCTCCCAAAGTGCTGGGATTACAGGCGTGCGCCACCGTTAATTAATTTTTAATATTTTTAGTTGTAGAAGGACACAATGCCCTTATTTTGTTTAGTATTATGTGGTGCTGGGGATCAAACCCAGGGCCTCACACATGCTAGGCAAGTACCACTGAGCTACAACCCCAGCCCATGTCCCCAGCCCTTATTTTTTATCTGAGGCAGGTTATTGCTAAGTTGAGGAGACTGTCCTCAAATTTGCAATCCTGCCTCCACCTCCCGAATACATAATGTGCCACTGTACCCAGATCATTACTATGTTCTTTTTTTTTTTTTTTCTTTTTTTGGTACCGGGGATTGAACTCAGGGGCACTCGACCACTGGGCCACACCCCCAGCCCTTTTTTGTGTTTTTTATTAGAGACAGGGTCTCACTGAGTTGCTAAGTGCCTCACCATGGCTGAGGCTGGCTTTGAACTCACGATCCTCCTGCCTCAGCTTCCCAAAGTGCTGGGATTACAGGCGTGCGCCACCGCACCCGGCCATTACTATGTTCTTCACTGGGATTCCACACCCTACTTTTCAGCAACAGCCTCATTGCCCACCCAGGCAGAGAGAAAAGGATCTACTCCCTTTACAGTGTATAGACACAGGTCTTGGTTCTGGGAGAAGTCATTCCTCCCTTACCTGGTGAAAAAAAGAGGCCCAGAATTCAGAAAATAGACCTAAGGGGAAGCAAGAGAGGGAAGTCCTCATCTCTTCCCTTGGCTTCCTTCAGGTTTATTGACTCCCGGCCAAGGAAATAGAGCATGAAGCTATATCTCCAATGACTTGTTATCCCCTTCCCTATTTTTTTTTTTTTTTAATTAATTATTTTTTTTTTGGTACTGGGGATTGAACTCAGCGGCACTCGACCACTGGGCCACATCCCCAGCCCTTTTTTTGTATTTTATTAGAGACAGGGTCTCACTGAGTTGCTAAGTGCCTCGCCATTGCTGAGGCTGGCTTTGAACTCACGATCCTCCTGCCTCAGCCTCCCAAAGTGCTGGGATTACAGGCGTGCGCCACCGCGCCCGGCCCCCTTCCCTATTTAATCTCCCAAGTCCTTCTAAGTGACACCTGCCGTCCCTCCTCTCCAAGGAATATCCTCACTCCTGCTCCCTAGGTAGGGGCCTTTTCATGAAGAAGGAGGGCTTTTTTGACTAAGCTCTTTTTTTTTCTTCTCCCCAGTACTGAGGAGGGCCTTGGACATGCTAGGCAAGCATGCCTACCACTGAACCACTCCTCAACCCTTTTGACTAAGCTCTAAACTCTCTTCCCTGAGGCATTATCCCACAACCTGGGTGAGCTGAAATTTCCAATAGGAGCCAAGGCACTTTGGGATGTAACATTGGTAGAGGGGATAAAAAAGCAAAAGATAGCTGGGTGTGGTGGTGTATGCCTATAATTCCAGCAACTCTTGGAGGCTGAGACAGGAGGATCACAAGTTCAAAGCCAGCCTCAGTGACTTAGCAAGACCCTGTCTCAAAATAAAAGGGCTGGGGATGTGACTCGATAGTTAAGCAGCCCTGGATTCAATCCCTGATACCAAAAAAAAAAAAAAAAGGATAATTAGATGTGCCTTTAAAAGTAGAGAACCAAGCCAGGCATGGTAACACACCTACAGGCACAGCTACTAGTGTGGCCGAGGTGGGAGGATCACTTGAGCCCAAAAGGATCCAGCCTGGACCTGGGTGCGGTGGCGCACATCTGTAATCCCAGTGGCTCTGGAGGCTGAAGCAGTAAGATTCCATTCAAAGCTAGCCTCAGAACTTAGTGAGGTCCTAAGCAACTCAGTGACACCCTCCCTGTCTCTAAATAAAAAATAAAAAGTGCTGGGGATGTGGCTCAGTGGTAAGGGCCCTGGTTTCAATCCCCAGTACCAAACAAGACAGGGTGCCTTTTTTTTTTTTTAAGATGTTGATGATCCTTTATTTTATTCATTTATTTGTATGTGGTGCTAAGAATCGAACCCAGTGCCTCACACATGCTAGGTAAGCGCTCTACCACTGAGCCACAACCCCAGCCCTTCGGTGCCAATTTTTAAAGTACCTTATTTGCAGGTGTTTAACTTGCCCAAAGGGGCAAGTTGCCTAGCACAGCATGGGTGCTAAATGAGTCCTCCCACCTTACCATGTTGGTCTCCAGGAGTAAGCCGTCTTGCACCTTCACCCTGTGATTCTGAATCTAAACCACCATTTCCTCTTTTGTAGATTGCCATGATCTCACCAGGCATAAGCTCCTGTGAATATACTTTAAATACACTAAGATATGCTGACAGGTATGAGGACCTTCAGCCAGGTGGGATGGGGAAAGGAATGGCATTGATGAGAAAGGAGGAGACTGGGTGCCCCCAGTGTCCACTCTGTACCTGTCTCTGACTTAGTGGGAGGTAGGAGGTGCTAGGTCCATCCCAATCCCCTGCAGTCAATATGTGAGAGTCTTGTCCAGTTCAGCTTTAGGTTATACCACCTCTTCTTGACTGAAGGCAAAGCTGCTACTCCATTCCCTTGGAAGCCCAAGCCTTGCAGCCTAAGTGGTGCTGCGCTCCTATGGTGAGTGTAAGGGGCTGCCACGGAATTTGAGACCTTATTTCCTCAGAGTCAAGGAGCTGAGTCCTCACAGTGGGCCCAGTGGAGAGCAACCAATTCAAATGGAAACAGAAGAGATGGAAGCCAGCTCTAATGGGCCTCTGAACACAGGCAATAATGTAAGGGGGCTGGTGGGACCAGGCCCTGTTGAAGTGGAAACTGGCCACACTCTGCACACTGTTGTCTCTCCTTTTGGTTCATTAGTTCTCCAAAGAGGAGGAAGAACTGTCTTCCCAGATGTCCAGCTTTAATGAAGCCATGACTCAGATCAGGGAGCTGGAGGAAAGGGCCATGGAAGAGCTCAAGGAGATTATTCAGGTGGGAAAGGGCCCTGGACAGGGAGAGACTGAATATCCACCTGGAATGTGACCAGAGTTCTGTTCACACAGGTCTTTAGGTTGGGATTCCAAGAGGCATTCCTAAATCTCCACCTGTCAATCTAGCTGTTCTCCTCGGGCAGCTAATTACCACACCACCCTCTTTTCCAGCCTGGCATACATAGAATTTCCGGCATCATCCTAGCTGGAGCTAGTCTCTGCTCCATGCTCCTGATTGAGGGTTTAGAGGGTCATTTATGCAGAGATCTTATTTATTCAGTGAGTGTTCCAGTTCCTGTACTAAAACCATGACCTAAAACATCAGATACAGTAGTATGCCCTAAAGTGATATTTCTTTGTGAAAGTCATTTAGCCTCATTTGTTTACTTGGGCCTCAGTTTCTTCATCCCTAAAATGGATAAGACAGGATTGTGTCATTAAGGATTAACTGACATGCTTATGAGGCATAAGCATAGTGCCTAACTTTTTTTTTTTTTTTTTTTTTTTTTTTTTTTTGGTACCGGGGATTGAACTCAGGGGCATTCAACCACTGAGCCACATCCCCAGCCCTTTTTCGTATTTTATTAGAGACAGGGTCTCACTGAGTTGCTAAGTGCCTCACCATTGCTGAGGCTGGCTTTGAACTCGTGATCCTCCTGCCTCAGCCTCCCAAGTGCTGGAATTACAGGCGTGCGCCACCGCGCCCGGCAGTGCCTAACATTTAATGGAGTAAGTGGCAGATGATATTGCTATTGTGATTCCTGCTGTTGGGGAAAGGCACAAAAGTACATCTTTTTTTTTTTTTTTTTTTTTTTTGGTACCAGGGATTGAACTCAGGGGCACTCAACCACTGGGCCACATCCCTAGCCCTTTTTTGTATTTTATTAGAGACAGGGTCTCACTGAGTTGCTAAGTGCCTTGCCATTGCTGAGGCTGGCTTTGAACTCGCGATCCTCCTGCCTCGCCTCCCAAGTGCTGGGATTACAGTCATGCGCCACCATGCCAGGCTGACAAAAGTACATCTTTTTTTTTTTTTTTTTTTTAACAGGTTTTCTTTTTTCTTTCTTTCTTTCTTTTTAATATTAATTTATTTGCTTTAGTTGTTGTATACAATGTGTTTTATTTTTACGTGGTGCTGAGGATCGGTCCCAGGCCGCACACGTGCTAGGCGAGCGCTCTACCGCTGAGCCACAACCCCAGCCCCCAAAAGTACATCTTAACAGTGGGGAATACAGAGTGGAAACAAAGAATCTGGAGCACTTGTGAGGCTGGACTGTGAAAGAGAAGGTTTAGGCAGGTCCTGCCTTCCTAGAGTGTTCAGGGGTACTGAAGTTTGAAAGGACAGCACTTTTAGGAATAACGTGGTCAGAACAAAATGTGATAGAGGGAGATTGAGGCTATGAACAGGTCAGCAGGACCCTGATGTTAAAGGGCCTTGTCTATGGTCAGAACAAAGGCTTGGACTTCATTATGAAGGCAGTGGAGGCCTTAGAAGGGATTTAAATAGAGTGGTGACATGGTCCTAGAGTTTTTTTGTTTTGTTTTATTTATTTTTTTAATATTTGTTTATTTATTTTAGTTGTACACAATGCCTTTATTTTTACGTGGTACTGAGGATTGAAGCTAGACTGCGCACATGCTAGGCAAGTGCTCTACCACTGGGCCACAACCCCAGCCTGGTCCTAAAGTTTGTTCTGTTTTATATGGTACTGAGAATTGAACCCAGGATGATTTACCACTGAGCTACCTACATACCTAACCTTTTATTTATTTTGAGACAGGGTCTTACTGAGTTGCCGAGGCTGGCCTCAAACTTGTGATCCTCCTGCCTCAGCCTCCCAAATTACTGGGATTACAGGCATGTATCACCACACTTAGATGCTCATAGAGTTTTATATATCACTGTGGCCAAGGTTGTAGTGATAGAGCACTTGCCTAGCATGTGTAAGGCCTTGGGTTCATCCCCAGGACTGTTTTTTTTTTTTTTTAAAAAAAAAAAAAAGGCTGGATATATTGGCACATGTCTGTAATCCCAGTAACTCCGGAAGCTGAGTAAGGAGAATCACAAGGCCAGCCTCAGCAGTTTAGCAAGGCTCTAAGCAAATTAGATCCTGTCTCAAAGTAAAAAAAGGTCTGGGGGATGTATCTTGGTGGTAAAGCATCTCTAGGTTAAATCCCCAATATTCTTCCCTCAAAAACGGTTTTCCAGGGCTGGGTTGTGGCTCAGTGGTAAAGCACATACCTAGCATGTGTGAAGCACTGGTTTCAATCCTTAGCACCACAAATAAGTAAGTAAATAAATAAATAAATACTGTATCCGTCTCCACTAAAATATATATATCTAAAAAAAAAAAGTTTTCCCAGGGGAGAGGGTCAGGAGACAGTGTATAGACCATGGATAGAAGTATGGCATCTTACACAGGCATCTGCATTGCAGATGTTTGGGCCTTAGGAATAATTTGCTTAAGTGTTTGGTCATTATTGAATCTACAAGGTCCTCCCTGTGTTTTTACAGCAAGGACCAGGCTGGCTTGAGCTCTCCGAGATATCTGAGCAACCAGACTATGACCTGGAGACCTTTGTGAACAAAGCAGAATGTGCTGTGGCCCAGCAAGCCAAGCATCTCTCAGCCCTTCAAGGTGGGTGTGGCTCCCTCTGAGTGGTGGGCAGTGGCGGCCTGCTGGCTTCTGGGCAATGCAGGAATGCCAGCTCCACCCTGAGTGAATAGGGGCCTTTGAGACTCTCATTAATTTCTCATATACCACCAACCCTTCCTTCCAGATGTCATCAAGGCTTTGCGCCTGGCCATGCAGCTGGAAGAACAGGCTAGCAAACAAATCAACAGCAAGAAACGGCCCCAGTGACAACTGCAAATAAAGATCTGTTTGGTTTCATACCCAGCCTCTGCCCTGCCCTTCCCTGTCCCTCCCCAGTCAACTTTGGGCACCTGGTGAGTTGGTCAGTGTCTGAGCTGGGGCAGGTTTTGGTCAATGCCAAGTGTAAGGGCATCCAGCCCACGGCAGCTGGGGTGGGAAACACTATACATTCCTTTTTCCTCAATTGGGAGCAGGAGGAAGATGCTTTTAGTTACCGTGTAAAATTCCCCTTCTCTCCCTCAAGATTAAGTGCTTTCTTGGTAGTTTTTCCTGGGGTAGCATCCTGCCTACATGGACTGGCTGCTGGTGGAGGCTTCCCAGGGTTGTCCTGGTTCTTAATAGAAAGAAGGAGCCTTTAGTCCATTTCTCTCTTGGCTCTGGCCTGCATTCCACACCCTTGGCCTGAACACTTGAATGTTTTGTACTTTAAGAAAACTTTCTGGGAGGGACCTCTGCTTTCCTTGCAGTTTTTGAGGCCCAAGAGTATCACTGTTCTTTTCTGTTTGTACATCGTGTCTAACAATAAAGCAAGAGAAACTAAATCAGCCTTTTGAGTGATTTGTGTGAAGAGCCTGGGATGTGTCTGAGCCTTCTGGGAACAAGTACTTCATCAAACTTTGGCTTCTGGGTAGTGCTGATTCTGTACTTTTCTTAAGAGGTCAGTCCAGCCAGGAGTGGTGGCACATGTCTGTAATCCCAGTGGCTCTGGAGGCTGAGGCAGGAGTATCATGAATTCCAAGCCACCCTCAGCAAAAAGCAAGGCACTAAGTAACCCTGTCTCTAAATAAAATACAAAATAGGGCTGGGGATGTGGCTTAGTTGTAGAGTGCCAATGAGTTCAATCCTCAGTACTCAAAAAACAAAGGTCAATCCACATCTAGTTTATCAGTGACACACATCTAGTTTATCATTGACTCCAATCTCTACCTTATTTGCAGCCCATTACATTGTACTAGGCTCCAGCATACTATAAGGGAATTATAAGGGAAGAGATAGTACTCTGCTAAGGTCTGTCAAGTCACATTAAGAGTCTGGGAACACTGACAAGAAAACACTTGAGCTGGGCATAGCAGTGCACACTTATAATCCCAGCAGATCCAGGAGGCTGATGGAGAAGGATTGCAAGTTCAAAGCCATTCAACAACTTGGTAAGGCCCTACACAACTTAGCAACACCCTGTCCCAAAAAGTCTCAGGGGTTAAGAGCCTCTGGGTTCAATCCCTGATACAAAAACAAAAAAACACTAGTAAGACAGAAAACACCTGTAACTTCAGCTTCCTGGGAGGCTAAGGCAGAAAGACTGCAAGTTCAAGGCCAGCCTCAGCAATTTAGCAAGACCCTGTCTCAAAAAACAAGAGGGCTGAGGCTATAGCTCAGCAGTAGAGTGCCCAGTACGTGTGAGGCCTTGGTTCAATCCTCAGCACCACATAAAAATAAAAAGAGGGCTGGGGTTGTGGCTTAGTGGCAGAGCGCTCGCCTCGCATGTGCGCGGCCCGGGTTCAATCCTCAGCACCACGTAAACATAAATGCATTGCATTGTGTACAACTAAAGCAAATAAATAAATATTTAAAAAAAAAAAAAGAGAGAGAGATAAGCAGAGGCCTGATACTCCCAGAGTTTTTTTTAGGCCCTGGTAAGAAATTTTGATTTTATTCTGAATATACTTTAATACTAGTGGAAACTGAAGATAAAGAAGGGATAATGTTGAATCTCTTCCAAGATGGGGAATGTGGCTCAGTAGTAGAGTGCTTGCCTGCCAAGGAATGAGATAACCTGGAGCTAAGCATAGTTGGACCTATGCATCATTTACTCCCTTAAAAAACTTCCCCTCAGCTCTGCATTCCTCCTCTGTAGCCACTAGATAATTTATCTTCCCCTTTGAAGTTATTCTTCTCAAAGAATTATCTACATACAGTTTATTTTTCAACTTCCCATTCTCTTTCAAGTTTTTGATAAAAATGAATCAAGGGGCTGTAGCTGTAACTCCATGGCAGAGTGCTTACCTAGCACGCATGAGGCACTGGGTTAGATCCCTAGCACCACATAAAAATAAATAAGGCCTGGCACAGAGATGCACACCTGTAATCCCAGCAGCTTGGAAGCCTGAGGCAGGAGGATCGTGAGTTCAAAGCCAGCTTCAGCAACTTAATGAGGCACTATGCAACTCAGTGAAACCCTGTCTCTAAATAAAATACAAAATAGGGCTGGGATGTGGCACAGTGGTCAAGTGCCCCGAGTTCAATCACCAGTACCAAAAAATAAATAAACAAAATAGGGGCTGGGGTTGTGGCTCAGCGGTAGAGCGCTTGCCTAGCACGTGTGCTGCCCGGGTTCGATCCTCAGCACCATGTAAAAACAAAGGCATTGTGTACAACTAAAGCAAATAAATATTTTTAAAAAATAAAACAAAGGCATGCTGTCCACCTACAACTACAAAAAAAATTTTTTTTAATGAATCAAGTATTTGTTCAGTTCATTGCACAGGAACTGTTCTTGCCGATACCACCAAGGACTTTCAGATTACCCAACTGAACTGTAACTTTTTAATTATTTTTTAATCATTACTGGGTTTTTAAAAAATGTTTATTTATTTGCTTTAGTTGTACACAATGCAATGCATTTATGTTTACGTGGTGCTGAGGATCGAACCCGGGCCGCGCACATGCTAGGCAAGCTCTCTACCGCTGAGCCACAATCCCAGCCCTTAATCAGTACTGGGGATTGAGCCCAGGTGTGCTTTACCACTGAGCTACATCCTTTGTCGTTTTTTTTGTTTTGGGGTTTTTTTGTTTTGTTTTGTTTTTTGTTTTTTGTTTTTGCATTTTGAGACAGGATCTTGCTAAGTTTCCCAGGCTGGCCTTAAAATTTTCAATCCTCCTGCCTCAGGCTCCCAAGTCATTAGGATTACAAGTGAGCACTACTACACCCAGCATTAATCTTCTTTTTAAAAAAAATTTTTTTAGTTATACATGGACACAATATATTTATTTTATTTATTCTCATGTAGTGCTGAGGATCAAACCCAGTGCCTCACACATGCTAGGCAAGCGCTCTACCACTGAGCCACAACCCCAGCCCCCAGCATTAATCTTTGTCTAAAGAACACTCAGTAGACACTACCCTACACTGGCTTGGCTCCTGCCACTTTAAAAATTGGTCCTTTTGTCTACCTTGCCAGCTTACTTGATCTTATCTTGAAATGTGGATATTCCTTAAGCCTTGGACCTAGGCCCTCTTCTTGTATTGCTTGATCCAACCCACTCTTTGGTGCCAGGATCAAATCCTTGTGCATTCTAGGCAAAAGCTCTACTACTGAGCTACATCCCCAACCCCAAGACCTTTTAAAGTTTGAGACAGGGTTTTGCTATGTTGTCCAGGCTGTCCTCAAACTTTTGATCCTCCTGACTCAGCCTCCTGAATAGCTGGGATTACAGGTGTGTGCTTCTGTGCTTCTGTACCTGGCAGTCTTTTTTTTTTTTTTTTCTTTCAGTACTGGGGATTAAACCCAGGGCACTTTACCACTGGGTTCAATCCCAAACCCTTTTTCTTTTTTAATTTTGAAACAGGGTCTTGCTATATTACTTAGGGATTTGCTAAACTGCCGAGGCTGGCTTCAAACTTATGATTCTTCTGTATCAGCCTCCTGAGTCCTGGGATTATAGGTGTGTGCCACCATGCCCAACTCTGTCAAATTTTTTTTTTTTTTTTTTTTTTTTTTTTTTTTTTTTTGGTACTGGGGATTGAACTCAGGGGCACTCGACCATTGGGCCACATCCCCAGCCCTTTTTTGTATTTTTTTTTATTTAGAGACAGGGTCTCACTGAGTTGCTAAGTGCTTCGCCATTGCTGAGGCTGGCTTTGAACTCGCGATCCTCCTGCCTCAGCCTCCCAAAGTGCTGGGATTACAGGCGTGTGCCGCCACGCCCGGCTATCTGTCAAATTTCTTAATGCTGGGGTTGTGGCTGCCCAACTCTGTCAAATTTCTTAATGCTGGGGTTGTGGCTCAGTGGTAGAGCCCTCGCCTAGCACGTGCGCAGCCCAGGTTTGATCCTCAGCACCACGTAAAAAGAAAGGCATTGTGTACAACTAAAACAAATAAATATTTAAATTTTTTTTTTTTTTTTAATGCTAGGGGTTGCTAAACTACTTTTCATTGACAAGGCCATGAGCTAAGAATGGCTTTTACATTTTTAAACGTTTGGAAAAAAATCAAAAGCATATTATGTGTCAAAAGACAAAATAATAACAAATGTAAAGAACTTAATTAGCTTTATTTGAAGTTTTAGAATTGGGCAACACTTCATTCCTTAAAATAGAATGTGTTCCAATGAGCTGAGCAGAAGAGGTTGGTCCTATAGCCAGAAAAGGGCTGACAGAATAATAGAAAAATAACTGATTGGTTAACATCAGGTTACTTTTTGGTAAGGATTAAAGCAGAGGGAACTTCATTGTGCCTATTTGAAACTGGCCTGCTTGGGAAATTTGGCTGTTATCTCTCTTCCAATGTCTTCGGAGGTCAGATTAGTTTCAGTTGGTGATATAGAACTTTAATATATGTGGCTCCATTTTAATTTTTGCAATACTGGAGATCAACCCATGGCCTCAAGGATGCTAGTAGGCAAGCACTCTACCACTGATTTATATGCCCTCCAGCTCTCTGTTTTGATTTTTAGTTTGGTCTGTTGGGGCCTTCATGTATCAGCTTAGTTTTAAAAGGATAGCTTCCTACAATTGTTATTTACTAGATACACATGAAAATTATATGAAATGCAAATCCAAGTATCCATAATAGTTTTATTGGAATACAGCCACACCCGTTCACTTACTATTGCCTATTGCTGCTTTCACACTAGACAGGAAAGTTGAGTAGTTGTGCCCAAAGTACATGCTTACTTTTTTTTCTCCTCAGATACACTTTATCCTCACTTAAAAGTCAATAGCAGTACTTACTCTTCATAAGAAAAGTTTGCCAACCTGTGCTATCTCCCTAGATTCTCTTCCCTCTGGTGGCTTTAATTATCCCTTATATATTAATGATTCCCAAAGTAACACCTCTGTTTATGTCTCTTCTATAAGAATGACCAGACATGTATATTCAGCTCATCTGTCATTGCCATTTATGATTCATCCAGATCTCAAAAATGAACATGTCCAGAAGAGCTAACTCGGCCTCTCTATGTTGTTAAAACGGCAACAATATTCATCAAATTGAACGAGCGAAATTAAAAGAATTTTTTGCCGACTCCCTCTCCTTCAACACCCATGTACCTATCACCAAACCCTTCAAAACAAAACCGAAGTCTACCATCTCCATTGCCTTCCAGCCTTTTCCAACGCAGCCTCACCCGTACTTCTCATTCTAGACTGCTGGAGTACCTTCTGAAACGAATCTTTCCAAAACGTAAATAGCGTCCGCCTGTAATCCTAGCGGCTCGGAAAGCTAAGGCAGGAAGATCGCGAGTTCAAAGCCACCAGCCTCAGCAACTGAGCTAGACCCTAAGCAACTTAACGACCTGTCTCAAAATACAAAAAGGGCTGAGGATGTGGTTCAATGGTTAAGCAGTCCTAGGTTCAATTCCCGGCACCAAAGGAAAAAATAAAAACGGAATTAGAATCATGCTCAGTAGTGCCCTAAACTCCTCCATATCTACCGAAACTGCCACGGGATCGTCCTCCCAGTCTGCCTACCGGAAGGCGGCTGAGAGCAGTGGGTCGGCGGAGCCCAGCCACCAGCAAGACTCGCACAGACGTAAGTCACGTCGCCCGGAAGAAACGTAAAGAAGGCGGGGCAGGGTCTCACAAACTGGACCGTGAGGCTTTGCGTTTCCTCTTTCCAGCCGGCGCCGAGCGATGGGTAAGTGTTTCTCCGAGTTGGGGCTGTGGGACCGGGTGACCTCAATCCGGCGCCATCCTGCCCCACGGCGAGTTTAGGACTGGCGGCGCCCCGACCTCCGGTCACAAACAGCCTTGATGTGGGTGGCCCGTTGGTTTTAGGGTGCCGAGGGCTCGGGAGGAGGGGTACTACAGAGACTCCGGACTGCAAGCGCATTAACATGGCTGCCGCGGGAAAGAGCAATGGTTGGGCCGCACGTGTATGATGACACTTCGGTAATGCTGCACATTGCTGACTGAGCAGTGGGGAAGCCAACCTTGGAGAGCTGAGCGTGCGGCCCGCCAGGCGCGGGAGGTCTGGAGAGGGCGAGCCGCCGGCACCGAGCCCCGCGCCGTTCAAGCTTCCGTCCCCGTTTCTACATACAGGCATCTCTCGGGATAACTGGCACAAGCGCCGCAAGACTGGGGGCAAGAGAAAGCCCTACCACAAGAAGCGGAAGTATGAGTTGGGACGCCCTGCTGCCAACACTAAGGTAGGTGCGTGCGTGGGCCTTGTTGCCTGAAAGGTCACTTTCCCCTACTGTTATTAGTCGGATCTCTCTGTGATGCTTGTGGGTTTTCTTGGGTTCTTTTAAGTGAGGGACTGCACGGCTTCCTTGTCTTTATGTGTTGAATAAATACTAAATGAGCGCATGGCCTATGGATTTGGTTCCCCGAGTTTACGGTCTGGTAGAGAGTTGCATGCTGCGACTTGATCAATTCCGGGAAGGGTGGACATTTCTTGTGCTGGGCCGCAGGTATTTCTTTTAAGAGGTAACTAGAGTGATGAAAAAAGTATCCTTAGGCGTGGTTGTGGCCGTATTGGTCACCTGTGTGCCACTTGCCAATGGAAGGACTTGTCATAGTTACACTGACAGTTGCCTCCCTTGAGCCCAGGCTCCCCTCCCTCGCTTGTCTTGCTTTCCTTGATAACCTAGTTCCTGTCTCCTTATATTCTGCAGATTGGCCCCCGCCGCATACACACTGTCAGGGTGCGAGGAGGCAACAAGAAGTACCGGGCTTTGAGGCTGGATGTGGGGAACTTCTCCTGGGGCTCTGAATGTGAGTGGGGCCCTCCCTTCAGCAGTGGGTGGAAACTTAGCACCTAAGCCTGGCTAAGCTTTTGTAAGTGCTTTTATAAGGGAATTGCATACTCTGGAGCACAGCAGTTGGAAGGTCCTCCTTGCTGAAAGACCTTGTGGTAGCAAGAGTTTTCTCCATCTCGGCTGTTCTGCCTTGGTCTCTTATTCCCATATCCTGAGGGATTGGAGCTGATCTTTAGAGGGTGGTTGTCAAACACCTCTAGGAAAAGATGGGATCGTGGAAGAGGAGCTGATGCCCCATGGCTGAGTAAAATAAAGTTCCCTCCTTCTGCCCTACTTTGGGAGGTAAGGAAAGGCCAATTGGCCCTTGGTTTACATGACTTGATTTTGAATTTCTCTTGTGAGCAGGTTGTACTCGCAAAACAAGGATCATTGATGTTGTCTACAATGCGTCCAATAATGAGCTAGTCCGCACCAAGACCCTGGTGAAGAACTGCATCGTGCTTATTGATAGCACACCGTACCGACAGTGGTACGAGTCCCACTATGCATTGCCCCTAGGCCGCAAGAAGGGGGCCAAGCTGGTGCGTGCTACTCTTTGTGTGGGTTAGGGGGAGGGCTGCCTGACTTGAGCCTTCTTGTGATGAAAACTCTGTCCAGTTCTGCTGCTGAAGGGAGAGAGATGAATGCCTTTAGTACTGAGGAGGGCAGGCATTGGGCTGAAGAAGGCTCTGATGACTTCCATGAGCTAATCTGTGTCCCTTTTATTCAGACTCCTGAGGAGGAAGAAATTTTAAACAAAAAGCGATCAAAGAAAATTCAGAAGAAGTATGATGAAAGGAAGAAGAATGCTAAAATCAGCACTCTTCTGGAGGAGCAGTTCCAACAGGGCAAGCTTCTTGGTGAGATGGCTGTTGTGTTGGGGAAATGGGAGTAACAAAGATGCAGTGTGCCCTCTGTATTCTGCCCTTCGCTTGATTTGACTGCCAGGCATGTTTATCTAAAAGATTCATCAGGGGAGTTTAATGATAATTGGACATTGGTATGAAGGTGAAATGTGAAATTGTGGGAAGGAAGGGTTCATCCACACATCCTTGAAGCTTGGCTTCTGAGTTTCAGGAGTATTTTGGGAAGCCCAGGCAGTGAGGGGGCAGTCTCAGTGATGAAAACTTTGTCCAGTTCTGCTACTGACTTGAAGTGATGATAAAGTGTATCTGAGGAGACAATGGGCTTCATGCCTGCCCCCAGGATCCCAGAACCAACATGGACCTTTTTAGAGGATATATATATAGGTGGGTGAGGCCTCTTTGTCATTCACTAAGGGCCACATAATCTCTTACAGCCTGCATTGCATCAAGACCAGGACAATGTGGCCGAGCAGATGGCTATGTGCTAGAAGGCAAGGAGTTGGAGTTCTATCTGAGGAAAATCAAAGCCCGGAAGGGCAAATGAGTCCTCCTCCCTTCTGTCTTAGCTCATGTAATAAAGGTGTTTATTGTTCTGTGTGCTATGTTCATATTGTCTGAAATTTGAATTTTTTTCCTACTGATTTTTTTTTTTTTTCCTTCCCCTCACCTGGCATTGAATTCAGAGGCACTCAACCATATCCCCAGCCCTTTTTTGTATTTTATTAGAGACAGGGTCTCACTGAGCTGCTAACTGCCTCAGCCTCCCCCAAGTGCTGGGATTACAGGCATGCACCACTGTACCCAGCTTTGATTCCCTGTTTTGATGTCATATGTGGAACCCTTCTTTTCCCCTCTATCCTGACCCAAGTTCATCCCACTGTGGAGTCCCGGTTGGCCTCTTGTCTCCCTGAAGCCCCAGCCTATTGGGCTATGTGGACTGTACATTTCTATAGTAGAGCCATTGTTTCTCACTGGGTTTCAGTGGACATAGGGATGTCACATGCAGGCCCAGTGGAAGCTGTATTGTACCCTTTCCTTTGTGAACCTGGGTTGTAAGGGTTTGATTAAGATCATGCTGGGGATCAAACTCCAGGCCTTATGCATGCTGAGCACATAAGCTGAGCTATACTCCCAGCCAGTTTTATAACTTGGGTGAATGGATGATATTGAAACCTTAAAGTTGTATTCAGGGTGTTTTCTGTATTCCTGAGAGCAGATTAACCCATCATGTCCCAGTGTTCATGTATGTGTTTGTGTACATATATAAGAATATAATGTATTCTTATATTCATGTTTTTTGTTGTCTTTTGAACTCATAACTCCCTTCACAAAATTTTACATTTTGATTACAAGTAATTTCTGCATTGCTGAAGATTATTAGTCCTCAGCCTGCTATGTTAGCATTTTGTTCTGCATGATGGAGCATTCCTAGAACCCTAGCTACTCAGAAGGGTAAGGCAGGATCACAAGTTTGAAACCATTTATTTTGAGATGGTCTCACAAAGTTGCCCAACTGACTTCAAACCCTGTGATCCTCCTATCTCCCTTTGTGGAGAGTATAGGCACCAAAGAACTTATTTCAGTTCTGGGAATCTAATCCAGAGGTGTTTAACCACTGAGTTTATTCCCCAGCCCCTTGTCCTTTAAATTTATTTATTTTTGGTGCTGGGGAGTGAATCCAGGGGTGCTCAGCCACTGAGCCACATCCCCAACCCTTTTCTATATTAGAGACAAGAGTCTCACTGAGTTGCTTAGTGCCTCGCTATTGCTGAGGCTGGCTTTGAACTTGTGATCTTCCTGCCTCAGCCTCCCTAGCCACTGGGATTACAGGTATATGCCACCATGCCCAGCCTTATTTATTTGTTTATTGGTGCTGGGGATTGAACTCATGAGCACAAACCTAACTTCTTTAAAGCCTTACAATTGGCTGTGGTGACACAAGGTCCTGCTTTCCCACCTAATACTCATCTTCATTTCACTACCTTGCTATTAACTGATGTTTACTGAGCTATGTATCAAGCATAGCACATAGCAAAGCAACATTCAGCTTCCCCCCCTCCTTTTTCCTTTTGCACAGTAGCGGGGCTCTAACACAGGGCCTCCCACATGTTAGGCAAACACTCTCCTGACCTATGTTCCCAAGCCTGCTTTGAGACTGTCTAGCTAAAGTGCCCAAGCTGCCCTGAAACCTGGAATTCTGTCAGCCTCCCAAGTAGCTAGTATTACAGCTTCCTCCTCCCTCTCTCCTATCTCTAATCCAACAAAAATATCAGTATGTTCTTGGGCTGGTCTTGAATGTACCTGCTCACCATCTCCATGGCCTCCACTGAGAATGATTATCACCGTCGAGCAAGAATATCTCCCTCCATGAAACCTACAAAAACCTCAAATGCCTTCCAAATGAAGCTGTCATTGTGGGGTTCGTATGTCTCCACATTATAGATTTGAAAATTGAAGACATGCTTGTAATCCGAAGCTGAGGTGAGAGAATCACGAGTTTTAATTCCAGCCTCAGCAATTTAGAGAGAACCTGTCTTGAAAAAATGAACAAGACTGGGGATTTAGCTCGGTGGTAAAGATCCTCTGGGTCCAAACCTCAGTACCAAAAAATTAAAGAAATAGATTTGAAAACAGTATAGAAATGTTCAGTTTTGCCAGGCCTAGTGGCGTACATCTGTAATTCTAACCACTAGTTAGGCTGAGGCAGGAGACTAGCAAGAGTGGCTTGGGCAAATTAGCAAGACACTCAAAAAAGGGCTGGGGATATAACTCAATGGTAGAATTCCCCAGGGTTCAATCTCTAGAACTTCAAAAAAGAAATGTAGTCAGTGATCAAATCTTCCCTCTTCCCACTGACAAATCCAGAGGCAACTGTCTAGACCCTCCTTTGTCTTCCCCTTCGGTTCTGGTAGTAATTTTTTATTTTTTGGTGGTGCTGGGGATTGAACCCAGGACCTTGTGCGTGCAAGGCAAGCATTCTACCAACTGAGCTATGTCCCCAGACCTCTGGTAGTAATTCTTCAGCCATAACAGTTTTGTTCACCGTATATCTTTTTTTTTTTATATATTTATTGGGGCTGGGATTGTTGCTCAGCGGTAGACTGCTGGCCTAGCACCTGCGTGGCCCGGGGTTCGATCCTCAGCACCACGTAAAGAATAAAGGCATTGTGTACAACCAAAACAAATAAATATTAAAATATTTATTTATTTATTTACTTTAGTTGTATACAATGCAGTGCATTTATGTTCACGTGGTACTGAGGATCGAACCCGGGCCGCACACGTGCGAGGTGAGCACTGAGCCACAACTCCAGCCCCTCACTGTATATCTTTAGGTAGCAGCTAAAGCTTAGAAGGAGCCTGGTTTTATAATTCCAATCTCTGTGGTCCTTTTCCACAAGGCCTTTCTGTTCCCTTCAACTGAATGCTCCCAGCATTGCAGGCACACCATGGAGATGGACTCATGATTCTACCCTTCAGAAGTGTTCTCTCCTGTTTGGTTGGGAGTACCACAGGAATGTCCAAATGCTTAAAAGTTCTGGAGGGTGGGTGGCATATGACTGCTTCGCATCTGAGTTTAATCACTCTCCACGGCATATTCCCAAACGCTTATTTCATCTACATCCTACTGTGCACATGCCAATTCAATCTGCACAAGTAATGAATATATTCTCATTGTTAACAAAAACTTTACCGTTAGAGCAAAGTTCCCTGGCACACAGACTGACCACCTTTCCCCAATGAGTTAGGTTGTCAGGGTGAGGAAGTTATTATTTTTCCATTCTTTCATGTATAACTCAAACTGTCACCCCCAGACCAGCAGCACAGCATCACCTAAAAACTTGTTAGAAACACCCTCCTTGTTTTTGTTTCTTTTGTTTTGTTTTGTTTTTTTGGGGGGTGGATGTGGCTAGAAGGAGGCTACTAGGGATTGAACTCAGTGGGGCTTGCCATTGAGCTACATTACCAGCAGTTTATTTTTGAGACTGTCTCACTAAGTTGCTTATGGCCTCCCTAAATCACTGAATCTGGCTTTAAACTTGTGGTTCTCCTACCTCAGTCTCCCCAGGTGCTGAGATTACCAGTTTGTGTCACTGCATCCAGCTAAAAATGTCACTTTTTGAGCCCCATACCAAATCAAATGCACCAGAAAAGCTAAATGTGGTGCCCAGCACTCCACAAGGCTGTCAGTGATACTGATGCTTCGTTAAGTTTAAAGACCACTAGCTTAGGTCCATGGCCAGGCAAGGAGGAATCTAACCTTTGCACCTGGGCTCTAGTCCTCCACACCTGGCCTTTATCCTCCTAGCTTCACCTCCCCAACAACCCATACTACCTGGCTCTTCCCACCATCTTCTCTCTCAAAGATGGTCCCTGAATTCTGCTCAAGGCCCACAGGAAAAGTTGCTCTAAGTGCGCAGGTGGGCAGGACCCAGCACCACACTAGGGAAGGTGGGAGTGGCTGGAGGTGGGGGCAGAAAGGACTCAGTGCTCCAGGGCCTCGTCCCCGGACTCCATCGCCTCCTCTTCAATGCGACCAGCAGCTTCAGGGTCTGCTCCCTCCTCAGTCCGGACACGTAACAGATGTGGGGTCCTTGGGGCACTGCGCACCCTGCCGAAGTTCCGGAGGCTTATGGCTGGGGAAGGTGCTCCTGCGCCCAGGAAGCGACTGAGTAGTGGGGTTTGTGCTGCAGGCACTGGCCGGGCTGACCCCGGGGATGTGTCCACCTGCAGGCTCTGTTCAGGGTCATCACTCATGCTGTGGACAGGAGGGTAAACAGGGTGGGGCTTGAGGCCAGACTAGGCTAGGGGCAAAGTCCACGGGTTGGATATATTAGTGCCCCAGAGGGTGACCAGGGACCTGGCACCAGCCTGCCCAGTCAAGCAAGTCCAGCCTTGGCCAGTGCCCTCCACTCACCGAAGATTGAAGGTAGAACCCAGGAAAGAAGGTCGCAGAGTCTCTGCTGCTGTGGCCACAGTATAGGGTGGCTGTGGCTGTTCATCATCCCAGTATTGGTCCTTCTCCATAGGGGGCAGGTTTTGGTACATGTCATCTACGGATAGCAGGGACACCTAGACCAGAAGAAGGGTGGGCAGCAGGTCACAAGGATCTTCCTTTCCTCTCCATACCCAGGCTGAGAGTTGACTAGGAGAGGAAGGCAAAGAACTGGCCCCTGGACCTACTCCCACCTCACCTGCAAGTTTCGGTCTATGAGCTGGTTGGTCTCAAAATCATCATCATCTTCACCAAAGGGGTTGATAATCTGTTCAGCCACCTGTAGGATGCAGAGACAGTGTCTTTTGGGCTTAGAGCCCCTACTCTACCCCCAACATTGGGGTGGATCCGGGGTCCAGGTCTCTACATAGCAGACTGGTATGACCATTAGTAGTGCCCACCTTGAGCCAGCCAGCATAGAAGAAGAACTGCAGCAGTGTGGTGAGAGGCACATACATATCCAGGTCTCCCAGGGATGGAGCTGGCTTCTGGCCTGGCTCCAGAGGCTCTTTGGCAGCCCCTGCCTCTGGCTCCACAAACTGGCGTCCAACCAGGGAGAGGGCAAAGAAGGAGTATACAGCTATGGTCACCACCTGGAGAAGGGGAAGCCAGGTCAAGTATGGTACAGTGGCACACAGAGAAACACCATCCCTGCCCCTGAGAACCTGGGGAGAGTCTGATAAGTAATTAAACATGCAATGGGGTGACAGCACCAGCAGGGTAGGGTCATCTTGGTGGGGTAGAGGGAGGCTTTGAAGATGAGCTCTTGGCTATTCAGAGATTCACTGAACAGAATTAGCCCAGGGCAAGGACCATCTCTTAATTCTCTTCAATATCTCACACACAGCACAGAACATACAATAGGCACTGGGACTGGGGAGGTGAAAGGCAGTTACTTGGGTGTAGACGAGGGGGATGCTGATCCAGTCATAGTGAAACAGCATGCTGCACTTGGCACGGTATTTGTTCAGCTCCTGGTGGAACAGCAGGAAGAGGAGGTCAGCAGAGGAAAAGAAGGAAGATGAGGAAGAGAACAGGGGAGCGCAGCACAAAGCAGGCCTGAGGCTGGACCTACTCTCAAGTGTTATTAGGCTGGGGTGCCTGTGATGGGAAGCAATTTATCAAAGTCTAGCAAGCACAGCCCTGGAGCTAGGTCTTAGAATGAATCGCAGCTATGCTAACTAGCTGTGTGATTTGAGTTTTTCCACTTAGTGTGTACTCCCTCATTTGTGAATGGAGCTAAATGAGCTACTATAGGTATGTGCTTTCAAAAGCACGTAGTACTTAGTTGGAGCCATTTAAGAGTTAAAGTACCAGCTGGGCGCAGTGGCGCACGCCTGTAATCCCAGCACTTGGGAGGCTGAGGCAAGAAGATCGAGAGTTCAAAGCCAGCCTCAGCAATGGTGTGGCACTTAGCAACTCAGTGAGACCCTGTCTCTAATAAAATACAAAAAAGGGCTGGGGATGTGGCCCAGTGATTGAGTGCCCTTGAGTTCAATCCTCAGTACCAAAAAAAAAAAAAAAGTTAAAGTACCAAAATTAGGGGGAGGCAGGCCAAGGAACCTGGACCTGGGCTAACTCACTTCCAGAAGGAGACAGAGAGCTATGTCATCACGGATTCTCCCATCTCTGCGGGCCTGGGCTGCCAGATTGGTGAACCAGACGCAAGGTACCCAATACTTGTTGAAGTCAGATTTAAGGCTCTCAAACTTTTTCCTTTCTTCCTGGGACATGAAACCTGTGGAGATGAAGTGGGTGGGTGCAAGACACATCCTCTGCCGCCAGGGGAGGCTACTGTTCCACTATGTGGCTGCCTCCCTGTGTACCCAGCTATCTCAACTCCCAAGCTGGGATCCTGAAGCACCTTGTTTTTTTTTTTTTTTTTTTAGTTGTAGATGGATACAATACCTTTATTTTATTTTCTGATTTATTTTTATGTGGTGCTGAGGATCGAACCCAGTGCTTCACGCGTGGTAGGCAAGCGCTCTAGCACTGAGCCACAACCCCCCTGAAGCACCTTCTGAGGAAGGCCCTGACCCAAGAATCCCCAGCCTGACACCTGCATCCAGCCCCACACAGAGGTCCACAGACCGCTCACCTGCGTCCACCACGTGCTCCATAGTGGGGAAGCGCTTGAGCACGCGCGTGCTCACTGAGCGCAGCACCAGAACCGATGCCAGGTTGGCATAACGTATAAGACTGCGTCGGAGCAGCCGGCCACGCTGGTCCATGCCATGCACACTGGCTGAAATGACGCACATCAGCTGGTCCGGCAGAGGGATGCTTGTGTACTGGGACCACCAGCGGTTCACCACCAGAGTCACGTAGAAACCTGGTGGGCCATCATAAGTATTGGGGAAAAAGGGAACATGGAGGGGCTGGGAGTCAGAGAGCCCTGCCTCCCAAGCCGGAGGGCTCCGTGCAAGCTCTGAACCACAGCCAGGCTGGGGCAGGCAGGCGGGAACAGTGAGCCTTGCCTCTTCCTCTGATCCTACCACTGAGCTGGGCCAGGCCAGGCCTGGAGAAAGAAGAAATGCAAACTTCAAGGAATTGGGGAAGTGGGTGTTTAAGACCAGGTAATGGTTAACTCTGAGATCTGCTTCCCATGAGGGTGGGGAAAGGGCTGTCACTTCTCTCCAGCTTCCTTCCAGTACCAAGAATGGAGTTGTGAGGCCACAGGTGTCATGTGCCTGTGTGGAGTGAAGGTTCAGCAAATGATAGGCAGGACCTTGCCCTATAGAATCCCTGGGCCCAACCCCCAGGCCCCAGCTTGTGCCTGCTCAGGCTGACTCTAAGCTGTGCTGCTCAGAGCTATCAGCTCAACCCAAAGGTTAGGGAACACAGCCAGGGAAAACTAATGGGGCCTCACCCAGTACAAAGGACAAAGGGATGAGATCTGCAGAACGGTTGCAGTATCGGGCCACCTGTGCATATACATGCCTCTGCTCCTGGGTCAGCAGCAACCTGGGAATGGTCAAGTGTATGCCTGGGTTGGAGGGAGGTGGACAGACAGCCTCCATCCCGACAGGCCATCCCTGAGACCCATCCTCACCTGTAGGCCATGCTGAGCACAGCATAGAGAGCGATGAAGAGTAGGAACTCCTTGTAGAGGAGCTTGTAAATGCTTCCCCTCCAGCGAAGGAGCAGGCTGGAGAAGCCACCAAAGCGTGCCTCTGCCACTTTGAGGGTGTATGAAACCGTCATGGTGCTGGGGCCTGAGGCAGGAGGTAACAGAGCTGTCCCTCTCCTTAACTTGTGTTTCCATCAATAAGCTTAGTACTGGGTGAAACTCCCTTCACCTCTGGTCATACACACCTGGGCCTTCAGCCTGTCAGTAGACAAGAGGCCGGAAAGCCACAGGGCAGACAGCACAAATCACAACCAACCCATCCTCTGCAGAACATGTAATACACAGGGGAAGCCAGAATGGAATAGAGCAAAGCAGGGCTGAGCTCTGTGTCACCTCATGCATGAGGCTTTCCTAAGCCCTTTGTTGTTTTTTTTTTTAGGTTCTGGAAATTGAACCCAGGACTTGGAATGTGCTGGGCAAGTGCTCTACCTCTGAGTTACATCCCCAGCCCTTTTCCAAGCTCTTCTTTCACCTGCAGAGCTTGGGTAACTGTATTTTGAGCTTCTGAAGACAAAATCCCCAACTCCAGCCCAGAATCACCACTTTTGCTATGAATTCTCATTATCTGGTCTCCCAAGGCCCAGGACACTTCACCCCAACACATACCTGCCTACCTGCTCTGAGCAGCAGCCTGGGTTGAAGAAGAATGGCCTGCTTTCACTCTGCCCAAACTTAAGTACCTACTAGGTCCATAAAGTTAGGCTGGACTGAGGCTATCATTGATGGATTGAAGCTGTCATCTAGCTTCCCCTAGTCCTGGGAACCGGGTGGATCTCCCTACCCCTGCAGGGCTGGGCTCATCTTTGAGAAGCAGAAGTGCCATTTGCACTGTCCCTACAAAAATGACACCATGCCCTTCAAGCCAGGATGACAGGGGTCACTGTCCCATGCTCCAGGTGAGAAGACGGGAGCAGAATAAACTGTTATCACAATACCAACTGCTAATCCTGGAGCACTGACTAAGGGACAGGTACTGTGTCAAGGGCACTACCCCCATCCTCTCATGGAACTGTCATCACAACCCTACAAACAAGGTAGGAACCGGCTCCATTTCACAGATGAGACTCAGAGCAGGAAATGACTTGTCCATGTTCACACAGCAAGCATATGTTGGAGACAGAATTCAAAGCTAGAACTGATGGACTTCAAAGACTAGAAGTAGCCCAACTGGGCCTAGACAAGGACTTAAACTCCAGGACTAGTGTCCTGTGCTAGTGTTCTAGGGTCCTGGCCAGGACTTTCCCTATTCCCATGCCACAGGGCTGATAAGGTCACAGACCTAAGAACTCAATCCCAGAATGCAGACCCCTTTAAGCCCTGTATCCCACATCTTGACTCCTAGGGGTACCCAGAGTCTTGAGTGACCACTTCTAGAGCACAGCTATGGTGCTTTGCAAGAGGCAAAGAGGCCTATCCAGTTGGTAATTTTCCCAATTTCATGTGAAATTTTTTTTCAGTATTGGGGGTTGAACCCAGAGGTGCTCTATCACTAAGCTCCATTCACAGCCCTTTTTATTTATTTTTTTATTTTTATTTTTATTTTCAGTTATACATGACAGTAGAAACCATTTTGAAGGCTGGTGAGTACCACTGAGTTCAATCCCTGGTACACAAAAAAAAAAAAATTTTGACATATTTATACAAGCTTGGAATATCATTCTAATTAGGATTCCAATCTTGTGGATGTATACACATGGTGAGATTCACTGTGGTATATTCATATATGTATATGTACATAGGAAAGTCATGTTAGATTCATTCCACTGTCTTTCCCATTCTCATCCCCCTCTCTTCCCTTCATTCTGCTTTATCTAATCCACTGAACTTCTATTCTTCCCTTCCCCCTTTTTCATTTGTATTTATTTATTTACTTATTATTTTTTTTTTGTACCGGGGATTGAACTCAGGGGCACTCAACCACTGGGCCACTGGGCCACATCCCCAGCCCTTTTTTTGTATTTTATTTAGAGACAGGGTTCTCACTGAGTTGCTAAGTGCCTCGCCATTGCTGAGGCTGGCTTTGAACTTGGGATCCTCCTGCCTCAGCCTCCCAAGTCTCTGGGATTACAGGCATGTGCCACCACAGCACCTGGCTTGGATTTTTTTAAGTTTTTTTTTTTTTTTTTTTTTTTTTTTAGTTGTACATGGACATAATATCTTCATTTTATTTATTTAGGTACCAGGGATTGAACTCAGAGGCATTCAACCACTGGGCCATATCCCCAGCCCTTTTTCGTATTTTATTAGAGACAGGGTCTCAACTGAATTGCTAAGTGCCTCGCCGTTGCTGAGGCTGGCTTTGAACTTGTGATCCTCCTGCCTTATCCTCTCAAGTGCTGGGATTACAGGTGTGCGCCACTGCGCCTGGCTTATTTATTTTTTTATGTGGTGCTGAGGATCAAACCCAGAGCCTAACACATTTGAGGCAAGCACTCAACTATTGCCGCCTTAGGCAATGATACCGCGGGAAAGAAATCGGAGGCAGACTGGGAATGAGTAGTTTCTTTATTGTTGCTTCTTCTCTATCTTCTCTCTTCTGTTCCCTCTGATTCCCCCACAATCTCTTTAAATACTCTTTACCTTAACAGGCATACACGTGTCACAAGCTCAACTTACAGATGCGGTACGCAGTGCCCATGGGCACAGAAAGATTCTTAGTCAATTACATTAAGGTCAGGTGTAAATAAGTAAACCCCTCCTCTTTGGCTCTCAGCCAGCCGCCATCTTAGCTACTTCCTCATTCAAGGCTCTTACACTCAACCACTGAACTACAACCCCAACTCAGCATTTGGATTTTTTAAATTTTTTTTGTATTTGATTAGATACAGGGTCTCACTGAATTGCTAAGTGCCTCGCCATTGCTGAGTCTGGCTTTGAACTCGTGATCCTCCTGCCTCAGCCTCCCAAATGCTAGGATTACAGGCGTGCACCACCACGCCCGGCTAGCATTTGGATTTTTTAAAAAACAAATTTATTGCCCCATGCATCCCTATAATCTCAGCTTCTAGGGAGGCTAAGTCAGGATAGTAAGTTTGAGGCCGGCCTGGGCAATTTAGCAACATTCTCAAAATGTAAAGAAGGACTAAGGATGCAACTCAGTGGTACAACATCCCTGGATTTAATCCCCACTACCACAAAAACCATCATCATTGTCATCACCATCATCATCAATTTATTGAAGGCAACTAAGTGGTGTGTTTAGCATACTTTTCTGAGTTGTTCCACACATTTTAAGTACATGTTGTCTTCTGAGCTGTTCCTGTAAGATGATGATGATGATGATGATGATGATGATGATGATGATGATGATTGATACTGGGCATTGAGCCCAGGGGCACTTAACCACTAAGCCACATTCCCAGCCCTGTTTTTTATTTTATTTAGAGACAGGTTCTCACTATATTGCTTAGGACCTTGCTGAATTGCTGAGGCTGGTTTTAAACTCGAAATCCTCCTACCTCTGCCTCCTGAACCACGGGGATTACAGGTGTGTGCCACCATGCCCAGCTGTTAATTTACTATTTAAATACATTATATTACCAGATGTGGTGATACATGCTTATAATCCTAGCTGCTCAGCAGGCTGAGGCAGGAGGATCACAAGTTTGAGACCAGCCTTGGCAATTTAGTGAAAACTTTCTCAAAATAAAAAAGGGCTAGGGATCGAGCTTAGAAGTAGAGCATCCCTGGGTTCAATCCCTGGCACTGCAAAAACATAAAACAAAAATAAAATTAAATAAATAAAAGATCCAGGCCTTGAGCTACTTGGCGGCTCAGACTCCTCTGCTCTCAGTGTTACCCTTGCTTTCACTAAACCAAACAGAAAAAAAAAAAAAAAAAGAAAGAAAGAAAAAGATCTAGTTCTAGCCAGGCGCAGAGGTGCACGCCCGTAATCCCAGCACTTGGGAGGCTGAGGCAGGAGGATCTCGAGTTCAAAGCCAGCCTCAGCAATTGAGAGGCACTTGGCAACTCAGTGAGACCCTGTCTCTAAATAAAAGACAAAAAAAGGGCTGGGGATGTGGCCCAATCATCGAATGCCCTTGACTTCAATCCCTTGAGTTCAATCCCGGTACCAAAAAACAAAAACAAAAACAGAATGAAGTAATTTTTACTTCAAAATGGCTCCAGAAGGGCTGAGGCTGTAGCTCAGTGGCAGAATGCTCGCCTAGCATGTATGAGGCACTGGGTTCAATTCTTAGCACCACATAAAAATAAATAAAATAAAGGCAGGCTGGGGTTGTGGCTCAGCAGTAGAGCACTCGCCTAGCACGTGCGCGGCCCGGGATTCAATCCTCAGCACCACATAAACGCATTGCATTGTGTACAACTAAAGAAAATAAATAAATATTTAAAAAATAAAATAAAGGCATTCTGTTCATCTACAAATACAAAAAATTAAAAAAAAAATGGCACTAGAAGATCTAAAAAGATTATTATCTCCTAAATTAACACGTGAATTACAACTCTGGACAGAGAATACCTGGAATGTAACCTTTGAATCGCCTTTTTAAAAACTCCCTATTCACAGGCAGTGACACTCATCTGTAATTCCAGTGGCTGGGGCGGCTGAGACAGGAGGATCACAAGTTCAAAGCCAGCCTCGGCAACTTAGTGAGACCCTGTCTCAAAATAAAGAATAAAAAGAATAAAAATAATAACCACAGCTCAGTGGTTAAGCACTGAGTTCAATCCCTGGTACCAAAATAAATAAATGATAAAAATAAAACCTCCCTGTTCCCCCTAATGGGCAGAATCATATCCTTTGGGACAGGAATTCCCTGTGCTTTTCCTTTGCTAGCAAAGCAGTAAAACTTCTTCCTTTTTCTCAAAACCATGTCCTCCTTATTGGATTGGCATCAGGGACAAAGAGGAGCTTTTGGTAACATCTTCCTCTCTCCCTTCTTTCTCTCTCCATTTTAACATGAAAGACAACTGGTTTCACCACTCCCACCCTCCCCTGCCTCTGTGTGTGTGTGTGTGTGGTGTGTGGACCACATCACCAGCCTTTTTTTGTATTTTATTAGAGACAGGGTCTCATTGAGTTGCTAAGTGCCTCGCCATTGCTGAGGCTGGCTTTGAACTTGTGATCCTCCTGCCTCAGCCTCCCAAGTGTGTGTGTGGTGCTAGGAATTGAACCCAGGGCATTATGCATGTGAGACAAGCAATCTACCAACTGACCTATATCACCAGCCCTTCCCCTGCCTTTTTTTGGTGAGATTTCCCAGTGAGCCAAGGTCTGGAAACCTGCTCGTAGCCTGGCTGGAGTTGTGCCCTCCTTCCAGGTCCTAGATGAGAAGTCACTGAATAAAAAACAGGTCTATATGAAAGACCAGGACCTCATCCATCATGGCCACGGAACCCATTCCCAAGCTCTGATCTGTGGCTTCCCCATTGGCTAGGGATATATGGATATAACTCAGTGGTAGAGTGCTTGCTCAACATGCACAAGGCCATGGGCTCGATCTCCAGCACGAAAAAGAAGAAGGAAGGAAGGAAGGGAAGGAGGGAGGGAGGGAGGGAGGGAGGGAGGAAGGAAGGAAGGAAGGGAGGGAGGGAGGGAGGGAGGAAGGAAGGGAGGGAGGGAGGAAAAGAAACGAAAAGAGAGAGAGAAGGAAAGAAAGCAATCAAGCATTCTGGACTGCTTACCACTCAAGGAGGTTCTAATACTTGGGAAGCCAGGCCTTGGATCCCCCTGACAGCTTTCCCCAAGGCAACACCCGCCCCCATCCTCGGCTCTCACACTTCTGCACTCTGGTCTGTGAATTTCTCACAGAACTAGGATGAAGGTGCATGACCTGAAGCCGCTGCCCTAGGAAGGGGCTGTCTCCAGACCTACCCTGCCCCTCCTTCCTGAGTCACTTATCTCCCTTCCCACTGCCCAGGTCCCCTTCCCCCGCCCTGGTTTATGGTCCAGGAGAAAGAACCATTTAACCTGTAAATCACTTTGCCCCACCCTGCTTGTCTTCCTTCTGTCCTGTCTCCCTTCCTACTGTTCCTGCCCTCCAGTGCACCCCGCCCCCCTCACAGCTGACTCGGATGTATGCCACAGCACTTAACACCACAGTGTCTGCAGCCAGGTTTCATCATGGTCACCAAGGTTACCACGCATCATGACATTGAATGAGCCACTGAATTTCTGTGCTTAATTTGTCTGTGATGAAATGGGGATGATAATACCTATCTCATAGAGTTGTTGTGAATATTAAGTGAGTTAATCGTACAAACTGCTCAGAATAGCACTAGGGAAGCATGAAGTGTACTCTAGCTATTAGCACATGCTTTATTTCTGGTCTGACTGTAATAAGCAAAGGCGACTTAAACCGTCTCCACCTGAGGGCCTATTGTATTAACCCACCCTTAAACCTAAACCCTTCTCCACCTGAGGGCATAACCCACCCTTAAATCATCTCCATCTGAGGGCCTATTAACCCTGTGCTTTATAAACCCTGCCCTTGCTACAAGCAGGTGAGCAGGCGCCATTTTCTACCACCCTGGTTTGTTTTTTTTCATCTCCTCTATTAACTTTAATCACATTTTCAACATGCAGCCAAGAATGAAGCTTTGACAGTAAGCCATAAATTTACACAGTCAAGCACTGTCAATTTTCTGTAGTCCCAACACTGAGATAAGATGAGAGAGTTAGATATTTTCTTTCTTGTACCTTTCTTGACTGAAAAGCAATGAAAACTATTACAAAGATTTGGCCATACTCGAATTCATTTGCCATAAATCTCCTGAAATTATTGCATTTACTTTTGCTTGGTTTATGGCAAACAAAATCAACTTAGTTCTTCAATTCAATTGTTAAATGCAGAATTTAAAGAATCACAGTGATGACAAAATTGGTACATGTTTCATCATAGTACACCTGCTTATGAGAACAGACGTGAACATTAAAAAGGATTTACATTTAACACGGATCATTTGCCACGTGGGCAAACACTTCTGGTTCATTCAGAGCCAGAATGCTTATATGGTTCCAGAGGGACTCCTTGGCAGATTTTTGCTGATTACTCATTAAACAGTTGAAACATGTATAGACATTATTTATCTTATAAAGCTTACCCACAGAAAAACAGACACAAAAATGAGGTAAATAATATGGGCAAGATTGTGGTTCTTGGAAAAAGGCTAAAAGCCAAAATATATTTTTGGTAAGCTTTTTCTCCTAAGCATGTTTCAAAAGATGAAAATACTAAGAGCTGGAAGGCCACAAAGCTTAACATACGGGCCGGGCGTGGTGGCGCACGCCTGTAATCCCAGCACTTGGGAGGCTGAGGCAGGAGGATCACGAGTTCAAGGCCAGCCTCAGCCGTGGCGAGGCACTTAGCAACTCAGTGAGACCCTGTCTCTACTAAAATACAAAAACGGGCTGGGGATGTGGCCCAGTGGTCAAGTGCCCCTGAGTTCAATCCCCAGTACCAAAAAAAAAAAAAAAAAAAAAAAAAAAAAACAAAGCTTAACATACGGGCTGGGGTTGTGGCTCAGCGGCAGAGCGCTCGCCTCACACGTGCGCGGCCCGGGTTCGATCCTCAGCACCACATAAACGTAAATGCATTGCATTGTGTACAACTAAAGTAAATAAATAAATATTAAAAAAAAAAAAAAAAAGCTTAACATACACGCCTTATTATCCAGGGAAATGCATGGCACTGTACTGCACTGCAAAACCTATGATTGTTCCCAACGGGCAGTGCCAGGACCACCATGGTCATCTCTGTCACAGTGGAGACAATGCTTTGATCGTTACCTCTCTTAAACGTGATCTTTGTTCCAAGGCCAGCTGTTTGTTTACATTACTCATGGAATAACACTTAATGCATTCTATGTCTCTCACAGCCAGGGAAGCTGTGATAGGCAGCTATGCTACCTGCCTTTTAAGCCACAGTAATAAACTAACATCAACCCTATATGAGAATGAGTTCAATTATCTTTCTAAGAAGTCTGTACTTACAGTTCTCTCAGCTAATGATTGGAAACAAGTCAAATTTTGACAAAGAGTAAATTCGTCCCATGGTCTTCTTTTTCTGCCCCATTCAAATGATCATAGTTAGGCACTTGAAACAGGGATGGTGTAGCACTCTTCTTCTATTGAACATTCAATCAGGCTTCAGCTGCAGTTTCTCCATTCTGACATAAGAGTGCCACTGAAAGTATTGCTAAGCTTGAAGCAGAGGCTAAGTGTTGGTGGGAGTACTTTGTGGAGGAAGTCATGTCTTCTCCTTCATTTGTCAATGTTGTGGTTCAAGTTCTTAAAAAGTTGAGAATTTTGCTAGGCCCTTCTCTCTTTTTTTTTTTTTTTTTTTTTTTTGGTACTGGGGATTGAACTCAGCGGCACTCGACCACTGGGCCACATCCCCAGCCCTTTTTTGTGTTTTTATTAGAGACAGGGTCTCACTGAGTTGCTAAGTGCCTTGCCATTGCTGAGGCTGGCTTTGAACTCGCGATCCTCCTGCCTCAGCCTCCCAAAGTGCTGGGATTACAGGCGTGCGCCACCGCGCCCGGCATTGCTAGGCCCTTCTCCATCTCAGCATATTGCTCTTTAAGCCTCTCCATGGCTCTTCTGTGTTCTTCATCCACCTCAGCCCGACGGCGGGGTTGCTCTTTCATGAAATCCTCCCACTGGAGTTGATTCTGTTTCTCACTAGCTATCAAATGGTCATGATACATCTTTCTTCGTTCCTGTTCCCTCTGTTGGAGTCTACAGACGGAGTCATTAGCTGCTTGCAATTGCTGGAGAACTTTCAAGTTGTCCTGCATTGCTTCTCTGCATTTGGGAAGAGTATGTTCATTTGTTTCATGGATCATATTCTTCAAATTTTCAAGAACTCGCATTTCTCGAAGACCACGTTTTTCTTCAAATTCTTTTACAAAATAACGAGTTTCACCTTGAATAACCAGTCTGTGATGTTAGCGGAATTTGCAGGAAGGGACTGAGACTCGAACTGTCGTATAGGAAAAGGAAAGGGGTTTATTGAATTACCAAAGAAACACGTGGAGGGGATGGGGACAAACCGCGGGGAACAGACGGGAGCTGGAGCACGTGGGAGCGGGAGTGGAGAGCAGGAGCAGGGAGCGGCAGGAACCAGGTGAGAGCAGGAACAAAAGGGCCGATTTCAGTCCGGGGCTGGCTTAAATAGAGTAGGGGTCATAAAACCCCCTTGGAGTGAGTCCTTGTCCTATAGGCCAGCAGAGGTCATGGGGGGAGGTAGTGGTAGTGGACAAGGGTCTTGCTGGTCAGGTTTTGGTCACGCTGAGGATCTCGGGAGCCGTAGTTTTTCACAAGGCACCTGGAAAGGTGTGGCCTTCTGCCTGGGAGGCGCGGCCTTCTGCCTAGAACCAACATGTGATCCAAAAGTCTTGAATGAATTTCTCCAAGATCCTTGATAATGAGGTGTGCTGAGCCTGCAGTCCCCAGCAAGTCCCTCTTCTTGCCGCCGCCCGGGGCGACCTCACAACCCACAGGGGTTTCTGTCCCTCTGCCACTCATCCTGACTGCTACCACCCTGTTTTGTGCGGGTACAAAACAGTTGGTGGCCCCGGCCAGAATAAAGGCTTCATTGGCTATTACGTGAGTGGCTTGTGAGACTTTTTTCCTGCAAATTGTGTACAACAAGACTGCAGCACTTTCTAGCAGCTGGGCGCAGTGGTGCACGCCTATAATCCCAGCACTTGGGAAGCTGAGGCAGGAGGATCTCGAGTTCAAAGCCAGCCTCAGCAATGGAGAGGCACTTAGCAACTCAGTGAGACCCTGTCTCTAATAAAATACAAAAAAGGGTTGGGGTTGTGGCCCAGTGGTCAAGTGCCCCTGAGTTCAATCCCTGGTACCAAAACAAACAAACAAACAAACAAACAAAAAAAAAAAAAAAAAACAAAGACTGCAGTACTTTCCAAGGATCCCTGAAGTCTCTTCATTGTTGAATCCAGTGGTCCCTCCAGAGTCCTAACTTCACTTGTTATCTTTCATTCTTGGAAGACTGTCCTCTCTTGAACTCTGCCTGACAACATCAAGAGACTCTAAGTGGCCAAGAAGACAGGGAGTGTAGGACACGTGCCCAGCAGGGCAGGAGGCCTGACAGAATTTGCTGGGGAATGGAGACACCAAGACCTTAGGAAAAGCTCAGCTTGGGGATGAAACTCAGTGGTAGAGTCCTTGCCTAGCAGGCACAATGTCCTGAGTTCAATCCCCATGAGTGCTAGACAAAACAACCCCTCAATTTTGATACAGCCTTTGGTTATGAGAATATTGGAGGAGGAGAAAGAGTACTAGCAAGAGTACTCTTGGAGTACTGTGAGGGAGCAGAGAGGGAGGAAGAGAGGGAATGAGTGACTCCAGAAAAAGGGTAACTGAATAGTGGAGCCAGACAGACTTGTGTTCAGAACTTGTTTCTGCCCCGGGGAGCTTAGATGACCTTGGGAAAACTGTTTATAAAATCCCCCATAAATTTACAGTGAGCAATAAATGAGATAAATACCATTTTACAAATGGTGCCTTTTGGCTATCTTCCAGTAATTCTCTGGAAAGAAGAGAGACACCCCATGCATGTTGCTCTGGGTTTCTCCTTTAGAAAGCATGGAGCCACTCCTTTGCTCACAGATGTGAGCATATACAAGAATTATAGGGGCGGCAGTGGAGCTCTCCTGTAATTCCAGCAACTCAGAAGCCTGAAGTGGAAGGATCACAAATTCAACTCAGTTCCAGCAATTTAGCAAGACTGTCTCAAAAAATAAAAAGGGGCTGGATGCTGTGGCGCATGCCTGTAATCGCAGTGACTCGGGAGGCTGAGGATCATGAGTTCAAAGCCAGCCTCAGAAAAAGCAACGCACTAAGCAACTCAGTGAGATACTGTCTCTAAATAAAATACAAAATAAGGGGCTGGGGTTGTGGCTCAGCGGCAGAGCGCTCGCCTTGCACGTGCGCGGCCCGGGTTCGATCCTTAGCACCGCGTAAAAACATAAATACATTGCATTGTGTACAACTAAAGTAAATAAATAAATATATATAAAGAAATACAAAATAAGGCTGGGGATGTGGCTCAGTGGTCAAGTGCCCCTGAGTTTGATCCCGGTACGCCAAAAAGTAAAATAAAAGGGATTACGGTTGCAGCTCAGTGGGTTCATTCTCCAGTTAAAAAAAAAAAAAAAAGGAATTTCCCACAAATGTTACCATGGCAAAACTGGAAGAGTTGATAATGTACCCAGCATGCTGTTGGTATTGTAAATGAGCGAGTTAAGGGCAAGATATTTTTATTTTTAAGGGCAAGATTCTTGGCAAGAGACTAAAGGTGCCTATTGAGAATATTAAGCACTGTAAGAGCCAAGACAGTTTCCTGAAATGTGTGAAGGAAAATGATTAGAAAAGACGGAAGCCAAAGAGAAAGGTACCTGGGTTCAGCTGAAGTGCCAGCCTGCTCTGCCCAGAGAAGAGAACTTTGTTGTGTCCTCTCCTTCCCCCGCCCTCCTCCTCCTCCTCCTCCTCCTTTTTTGGTACCAGGGATTGAACTCAGGGGCACTCAGCCTCTGAGTTGCCAGGATTACAGACATGCGCCATTGTGCCCAGTTTAAGAAGAGCACTTTGAGAGAACCAATGGAAAGGAGACTGAGCTGCTGCAACCTGTTCCCCATGAATTTATGGCATGATAGATAAAAAAAATAAAATAAAATAAAAATTTAAAAAGATCCCTAATGGGAAGGAGGTTACACAAAGGAGTATAAGTCAGTGGTACAGCACTTGCTTAGCATGTGTGAGGCTCTTGCTTAGCATGTGTTTTTGTGGTACTGGGAATTGAACTCAGAGACTTGCACATACTTGACAACTGCACTACCTCTGAGCTACATCTTCAACCCCTTATTTGAAAAAAAAATTTAAATTTTGAGACAGGGTCTTGTTTAGTTGCCCAAGATAGCCTAGAACTTATAATCCTCCTGCCTCAGCCTCCCAATTACTAGGGATTACAGGTGTGTGCCATCATGCCCAGTTGAAGCCCTTGGTTTGATCCCCAAGAACCACAAAACAAAACAAAATTTACTGTATTCAGGAGGATCTCCTGATATCCTGGCTCCTGGCTATCAAGAACCTGTTCTGAAGGCTGGCCGTGGTGGCCCCAGCAGCTTGGGAGGCTGAGGCAGGAGGAGGATCACAAATTCAAAGTCTCAGCAAAATCAGAGCACTCAGCAACTCAATGAGACCTTGTCTTAAAATAAAATACAGCCGGGCGCGGTGGCGCACGCCTGTAATCCCAGCACTTTGGGAGGCTGAAGCAGGAGGATCGCGAGTTCAAAGCCAGCCTCAGCAATGGTGAGGCACTTAGCAACTCAGTGAGACCCTGTCTCTAATAAAATACAAAAAAGGGCTGGGGATGTGGCCCAGTGGTCAAGTGCCCTTGCCCCTGAATTCAATCCCCAGTACAAAAAAAAAAGTGGACTGAGTATGTTACTGAGTATGTTGTTCACTAGTATAGCATTGCTGGATTCAATCCTCAGTACTTATAGAAAAAGTGTGTGTGTGTGTGTGTGTGTGTGTGTGTGTGTCGGGGTGTGATTTGGGGATTTAGCAATTCGGTGGCAAAGCATTTGCTTAGCATTCACAAGGCCCTAGGTTTGGTCCTTGTCCCTGAACAGAAAGAAAAGAAAAAGAAAAACAGATCATGTATGTGAAGTCAGAGGAAAAAGACCATCTACAAGCTAAAGAGGGAAGTCTCAGAAGAACAAAGCATGCTGACATCTGATCTTAGACTTCCAGTCTCTAGAACTGTGAAAACAAATTTGTCACTTAAGTCATCCAGTCTGTGGTATTTTGCTATGGCAACTGTAGCAAACTAATACAGAGACATTTTGCTTTGTTTTCCAAATATCAAATTGCAATATTGAATATACCTTTTGAACCTGTACATGCCTCAGGCTCACTTACCCTTGGGATTCATCCTTTGTAGCCCCACCACTATCATCTCCCCCTGGAAAACTGCTAACTTGTGAGAATGAAGACCAACTCCTGAGTATGGCACTCAGGGCCTTCCTGCCCATTTCCTCTTCCCCTCATTCATCTCTGGCTGGTTTGGGTCTCCCTTCAGTGGCCATGAAGGACAAGCTTGAAGTAGGTCCTTTTGGGCCTGATGAAGGATTGGGTGAGATCTCTCTGACAGCATATGGTGGTGCTATAAAATGGAGGTAACACCAAAAGCTGAGAGACCAGCAAGGTGCTGTGGCAGTAATCAGACAAGACTGTGTTCCAGACCAGGGTGTGAGGGCAAGATGGATCCAAATGGATACATATATAACAGAGATATTTGGGAGACAATCTTGGAAGGAATTGGATACAAATAAATACTTGTTGACTTTCGGGGCTACTCTTTCTAAAGTAGGCTATTGGTTTTACTCTTGTTTATTTCCTTCACAGCACTTTTCACAGCCTGCAATTACTTTGTTTATGCATTTATCTATTGTGTTTCCATGAAACAGAATTTAGCAAGCTAAATGAGGGCTGCAAACCTTTACCAGTCTTTTTTTTTTTTTTTTTTTAATTTACTTTAGTTGTACACAATGCAATGCATTTATATTTACGTGGTGCTGAGGATCAAACCCGGGCTGCGCACGTGCGAGTTTTGAGACAATAAATCTGAAGTCTGACTGGTTCAGTAATTAATAGGATGGTCCAAAATGAAAAGAGTTGAGAATGACTACAAGGCCAGGAAATTTGTAATCCTGAGACCAACATTCCAGAGGTGTTAAGATCACACTTCTACCTCTGGACCTGGGCATTGAAGGGTGGGCATTGAAGAGGGATCTAGAGTTCCAGATGGCCCCAAGAATATCTGCCTAATTGCCCATCCCCAGAATTTGAGAATATCCAATACCCATTCTTCACTTTTTGGCCTTCTGGCTGCTGACCCAGGGTAGTGGAGATTTTTAGGAAAAGGAAGTATAGGACCCAAGATCCACTCCTCCAGAGTGTATAAGTGGGTAGTGGAAGATGAGGCCTGGAACAAGGTAAAAGCCTTCAATACAAGGCTGGTATTTTTGTTTTGTTTTGTTTGTTACCGGGGTTTGAACTCAGGGGCACTGACCACTGAGCCACATCCCCAGCCCTTTTTTTTTTTTTTTTTTAGCAATTTTTTTAAACATTTATTTATTTGCTTTATTGTACACAATGCATTTTTTTTAAAAAGTATTTATTTACTTTAGTTGTACACAATGCAATGCATTTATGTTTATGTGGTGCTGAGGATCGAACCCGGGCCGCGCACGTGCAAGGCGAGCGCTCTGCCGCTGAGCCACAACCCCAGCCCCCTTTTTTGTATTTTTATTAGAAACAGGGTCTCACTGAGTTGCTAAGTGCCTCTCCATTGCTGAGGCTGGCTTTGAACTCGCGATCCTCCTGCCTCAGCCTCCCAAGTGCTGGGATTACAGGCATGCGCCACCACGCCTGGCTTTTTTTTTTTTTTTTTTTTTAAACCAGGAATCTAACACAGGAGTGCTTTACCACTGAGCCACAACCCCAGCCCTGCCAAGCCCTTTTTTTTTTTGGGGGGGGGGGGTAACCAGGGATTGAATCCAAGGGTGCTTAACCACTGAGCCACATCCCCTGCCCTTTTTAAATTTCTTATTTTGAGATAGGGTCTCGCTAAGTTGCTTAGGGCCTCGCTAAGTTGCAGAGGCTAGCTTTGAATTTGAGATCCTCCTGCCTCAACCTCCGCAGTAGCTGGGACTAGAGGTGTGTGCCACCCCACGCCAGGCTAATGCCAGGTTGTTTTGACCCCAGAAACCAGCATGGCAGACCCCAAATTAGGCAAGCCAGGCTCCGAAGTGGGCGATTCTTCAGTCCCTAAAGGGGGCAGCACTGGTCTGGGTCTGTCCAAACTTGTCAAGTGCCTGAGACGCAAAGGGTCCTGCAAACAAAAAAAGGAGTGTTGGTTGGGTGACGTGCCCAGGAGAAAGAGCACCACCCCTGTGTCTCCCCGGTTGGAACGCTGATCCACCTAGTTTCTGGGAAGACGGCCTCAGTACCAGACCCTCACTCCAACTTCAGCATATGCTCCGAAAGATAGGGAAAAAAAGGCCCCCATTGGCGGGACACAAGGTCACCAAGGAGGAGTGGGTAGCAGAGACACAGGTCAGTCTGCCCCAGCTGCGGGTCGCAGGGCTTGGTTCCTAGCACTATAGCGACCCCTTTAGGGTTAGCACAAGAGGCGGGGCCTCGAAATGTTTCAGATGAGAGGAGGAGCTTCAGAATGACGTAAGGCCTGAAAAGAGGCGTGGCTTCTCCGTGACTCGCCGCCGGGAAGGGGTGGGGTTCTAGATGACGAAACTCCGGGGAGGGGGCAGGCGTTCATTGATAAAAACGCCGGGCTCCCTCGGGCGCGAGCGCAGCGTAGCAAGACCAGGCAGCGCCACGCGCGGCCGGGGCCGGGCGGAACCGAGAACAAGCCGGGCCCGCGCTGCGAGGCGCCGCCCGCATGGAGCCCGCCGCGGGCTTCCTGTCCCCGCGCCCTTTCCCGCGTGCTGCCGCCCCGCCCGCACCCCCCGCTGGACCTGGGCCGCCTCCGAGTGCCTTGCCCAGACCTGAGCTGGAGATGCTGGCTGGGCCACCGGCGCCGGACCCTGGGCGCCTCATCACGGACCCGAGCAGCGGTCGTACCTACTTCAAAGGCCGGTTGTTGGGCAAGGTGGGCCAGGGGCTGTCTGGGGAGTGGTGCTAACGCGGGTGGAGGGAAGCCCTGCCAGGCAGGGCGGGTGCGCTTGACCCCGACGTGGGAACGTATGCGGACCAGACCCGGCCTCCCCTGGAGCGCCTGGCCTGATGCCCCCCTCCTTCTAGGGGGGCTTCGCCCGCTGTTACGAGGCCACTGACACAGAGACCCGCAGCGCCTATGCGGTCAAAGTCATCCCGCAGAGCCGCGTCGCCAAGCCGCATCAACGCGAGAAGGTGGGTCCAGTTCCAGCGGGCGAGGGGTGAAGTGGGGTCGATGGTGTGGGAACCCCGGAAGGATGATGATCCCGCACCCCCATCGCAGATCCTAAATGAGATTGAGCTGCACCAAGACCTGCAGCACCGCCATATCGTTCGTTTTTCTCACCACTTCGAGGATGCTGACAACATATACATTTTCTTGGAGCTCTGCAGCCGAAAGGTGAGGGATGGGGATTTCAGCAGGGACTGGGGCCAGATGGGGTGCGTCTTAAGACCCAGTGTTAGGGCGCTGCCTTCCTCCTCAAGCATACACAGAGGGAGGCTCAGGGAGGGCGACAGGGGCTGAGTCAGTGGCTCTCTGCAGTCCCTAGCCCACATCTGGAAGGCCCGGCACACCCTGTTGGAACCAGAGGTGCGCTACTACCTGCGGCAGATCCTTTCCGGCCTCAAGTACTTGCACCAGCGGGGCATCTTGCACCGGGACCTCAAGCTAGGTGAGACTCTTAGGTGAGACAGCAGGGTTGGGGGACTGGGGATAGAGGGAAGGAAGAAATCTGACATACCTCTCTGTCCCATCCAGGAAATTTTTTCATCACAGATAACATGGAATTGAAGGTGGGGGATTTTGGGCTGGCAGCTCGATTAGAGCCCCCAGAGCACAGGAAGAAGTGAGTGTTTGAGTAGAGGGGTGGCTACAATCTGTGTATGACACAGATGATGTGTGACAGACAGTGAATATGTATGTGGGAGGCAAGGTGACCGCCTGATGTGTGCATGTGATGAATAGGGAAGGGGTAATCGGCTATTTGTGTATATGTGAAAGTGGAGGTGGCAGCCTCCTTTGCTGGGACTGGTGGGGAGGATGAGGGTCCTACAAATGTGTGACACAGATGGGATAGGTGACTCAGTCCCAGAGACAGATGGGGGTGTAAGGATTCTTGAAGGTGTATGACTGACCCTGGATGGGGAATGTGACATAGGCTAGGCAATGTGTGTGTGAGATAGCGTGGGAATGGCAGGACTTGATGCCCTCTGTGTGTGTATGTAAAAAGACCCTGCCATTGCTACTGTGACTAGTATGCATGACACAGAGAGCATGTGTAGCAGATGAATGTTTATGGGGGATGTGACAGCTGGTGTTGATGTGTGTGCAGCACAGACCATGGGAGGTGACAGCCTGATGCGTGTTCGACAGACGGGAGTGGGGGAAGGGATCAGTGATGGACCCTCTGTGTTGACCCTGGACAAGGGGGCTGGGTTGGGGGGTCAGGGCCTCCCCCTGCCCTGCAGTACTGCTGAGCAGCTGGGGCAGGCGGGTAGGCGGGGACTCAGCTGCCATCTCTGGCATCCATTGTCCCAGGACAAGCAAGAGCTCTCTGGCCTTTGGTGACAAGCAGCTGCTTTGTCTGGACTCACAGCGGGGGCAGGGATGGGGGTACTGCTGGGCTGGGTCTGAGCTATCCCTCTTTTCTCTACCCTCTTTCAGAACCATCTGTGGCACCCCCAACTATGTGGCTCCAGAAGTGCTACTGAGACAGGGCCATGGCCCTGAGGCGGATGTGTGGTCACTGGGTTGTGTCATGTGAGTGTCAGAGTCAGTGACCCACAGGTAGTGGGTATGTAGGCAGGGCATTTCAGCCACTTTACTCCTGACCCCCTTATCCCTGCCCCACAGGTACACGCTGCTCTGTGGGACTCCCCCCTTTGAGACTGCTGACCTGAAAGAAACATACCGCTGCATCAAGCAGGTTCATTACACGCTGCCTGCCAGCCTCTCACTGTCTGCCCGGCAGCTCCTAGCCGCCATCCTTCGAGCCTCACCCCGAGACCGTCCTTCTATTGACCAAATCTTGCGCCATGACTTCTTTACCAAGGTCTGTGACTCTTTAGACATCTGAGTTCAGTCTGCATTATCCCAGGGGATTAAATGGGGGCAAGTGACAGGAGCCCTGGGACCTCTCTTCTCTGTTGACATGGCTTCTCTCCCCAGGGCTACACCCCTGAACGGCTTCCTGTCAGCAGCTGTGTAACAGTCCCGGACTTGACACCCCCTAACCCAGCAAGGAGTCTGTTTGCCAAAGTTACCAAGAGCCTGTTTGGAAGGAAGAAGAAGAGTAAGTCTGGGGTGTCAGTGTGTTCAGTGGCAGAAAGGCTTGTGATATTTTGGGGGGGGGCGGGGCATGAGAGTATGGATGCAGCTGGGTATGGTGGCTCATGCCTGTAATTCCAGTGACTCAGGAGGCTGAAATAGGAGGATCACAAGTTCAAGGCCAGCTTTAGCAACTTAGTGGACCCTGTATATCAAAATCAAAAACAAAAAGGGCTGGGGATGTAATTTAGTTGTAAAACACTCCTGTTCAATTCCCAGTACCAAAAGAGAGAGAGAGAGAGAGAGAGAGAGAGAGAGAGAATGTCTGCGAACTCCTGAGGAGAGTGTGTGTTGTCCAGGTACTTGGGAAGGCTTTTCATTGTGTCATCCCTGTGGACAATGGGATTGGGCAGAACACTGAAGACTATCCCTCCTGCCTCCAGATAAAAACCATCCTGAGGAACGGGATGAGGTCTCCTGTTTGGTGAGCGGCCTCATGCGCACGTCTATTGGCCATCCAGATGCCAGGCCCGAGGTGAGGTGCTCACATGGGCACTGTTCCCCTGACTCACCCCCACCCTAGCAGTTGAGGGAAGCCCAGGATAAAAGGCTGATGAAGCATCCAGCCTCGCGGTGGCCTAATTGGCTGTGTCTCATTAGCCAGCTGGGGCTGACCCAGGGTGCCCTGGAAACCAGGGCAGGGCTAGGCCATGGACTTTCGAGGATTTAGGTTCCAGGGCCTATCTCGCTCCCTGTCCCTACCCAACTCTCCAGGCTCCAGCAGCTTCCGGTCCAGCCCCTGTCAGCCTGGTAGAGACAGCAGCTGAAGACAGCTCACCCCGTGGGACACTGGCAAGCAGTGGAGATGGTGAGGAACCAAGGAGTCTGAGAGTTGTGAGAACTTGCTGAGGCAGATACCAGGGATCACAGGGAAGGAGTTGGCAGAGGGACATGACCTGAGTCTACGGAGGGCTAATGCCTAAATCTCAATGCTCTGTTTCTTTCAGGGTTTGAAGAAGGTCTGACTGTGGCCACTGTGGTAGAGTCAGCCCTCTGTGCTCTGAGAAACTGTGTGGCCTTCATGCCCCCAGGTAAGGCTGGGTTCTAGTATGTGTTTAATATTGTTGGGAGTTCTTTGGCTAGGAAGGAGCAGGTCCTTATTTCCTTTTCTCCCTTGACAGCGGAACAGAACCCAGCCCCTCTGGCACAGCCAGAGCCTCTGGTGTGGGTCAGCAAGTGGGTTGACTACTCCAACAAATTTGGCTTTGGGTATCAACTGTCCAGCCGCCGTGTAGCTGTGCTGTTCAACGATGGCACACACATGGCCCTGTCAGCCAATAGAAAGTAAGTGCTATTCTGGGGTGTCTTGTATCCAGGCTGTTGCACTCATCAGGGCTATACCTTGGCATGTGTTCCTAGGCTCAAGGGCCTAGGGTTTCTCAGCAGAAGGGTGTTGGTGCAGGGCTCCCTCTGACCTTGGCCTCCCCCCACTTCCAGGACTGTGCACTACAACCCCACCAGCACAAAGCACTTCTCTTTCTCTGTGGATGCTGTACCTCGAGCTCTGCAGCCTCAGCTGGGCATCCTGCGATATTTTGCCTCCTACATGGAGCAGCACCTCATGAAGGTACGTGGGTTACAGTTGAGCATATTGAAGACTAACACATCCTCATTACTTCAAGTTCCCCTTTGGTAATTGGAGGAGGGGCTCAAAGCTAAAGGCTGAACCTGTAAGGCAGGGATACATCAGTGGAGAGGGTCCTGATTCATGTCAGACCAGTGACCTGCCCTGCTCCTGCTCTCAGGGTGGAGATCTGCCCAGTGTGGAAGAGGTGGAGGTGCCTGGCCCACCCTTGCTGCTGCAGTGGGTCAAGACTGATCAGGCCCTCCTCATGCTATTTAGTGATGGCACTGTCCAGGTAAGAGCTCACCCTGGAGTTGGAGGGAAAGTCTGGGAGGCCTAGGGTGTTGGGGAAGAAAATTGGGCCTGGAGCCTTGGCCGTGATCCTGATCAGTATCCTTCTCTTTATATACAGGTGAACTTCTATGGGGACCACACCAAGCTTATTCTCAGTGGCTGGGAGCCCCTCCTTGTGACTTTTGTGGCCCGAAATCGCAGTGCTTGTACTTACCTCGCTTCCCACCTCCGGCAGCTGGGCTGCTCCCCGGACCTGAGGCAGCGACTCCGATATGCTCTGGGGCTGCTCAGGGACCGTAGTCCAGCCTAGGCCCCATCATACAGAGCAGGCCATGACAAGCCCTCAAACCTGAGGCCTGTGCCTGTAAGGCTCTGGCCCTTGCCTTTGTGGCCCTCTCTGTTCCATTGGTGCCTCACTGGGGGCTCTGGGCTGAATCCCCCAGGGAACCAGGGACCAGCTTTACTAGAGTTGGGGTGGCTTGTCCTTACTATTTCTTACCCCCTCTCTGAGATAAGCCTGAGCCTTAGCCCCAAATTAGGGGGCATTATTTATGGACCACTTTTATTTATTGACAGACATTTATTTATTGGGATGTTAGCCCCGGGGTGGGCCTCCTTCTGGGATAATAAACCTTTTGCAGAACTCGGCCTGCTTACTCGCAGTAGAGCCCATGGACGGTGGCCACCGCAAAAAGCGAAGCGTTGGTGAAGGTAGCAGAAGCCAGCCCGTCATGTGCTGCATCCCAAAGCGCGCGACTGACCACATGCACGCCCTGGCCGGTGCGTGGCCCCAGCACCACGCTGCACACAAGCTTATAGCGCGGTGGGCTGAACTCACGCAGGTGCGCACGCATCTGCTCGCACAGCTCTCGAGTCAACCGCCCGGCCTCCGCACCAGAGTAGGAAGCGTCCTGCAGCCTGGCATGCAAGGCTGCCTCCAGAGCACTCTGTGCACGGGCAACCTCCCAGCATTCTCCAGGCGCAGGCTCCATGCGGTAGGAAGGTGCTACCTGACGGACTGGCGCCAGGGGCAACCCTGAGAAGCTGACCCGTGAGCCTAGAGGGGGCACTGGGCCGAGGGATTGTCGCCGACCTCCAGGACCAGTGCCGGGTCCAGCCAGTGAGTTGCGGCGTGAGAAGGATGTGGCTAGACCCAGCACAGAGCCACGGCGGGAGGCTGGGCCCACAGCTGCAGGTCGAGCCTCATCAATGCTGGGCAGGCGACCATGGGGCCGTACTGGTGGTAGTTTAGGCCCCAAATCTTTGGCAGTCTCCTCCTGGTGTCCCTCCTGGCGTCCTGGGGCCAGAGGCCTGCCAGCCATGGGCCTGCCAGCTGAAAGACTCACACTTAGGATGGCCTTCACTGGCCATCTTTCTGCATCACCCACTACTCCCTTCTTGTTCGCACCCACCACCACCACCACCACCACCACCACACACACACCAGCAGACTTTTCCTTTCTTTTTTTTTTTTCATACTATATGGCCCAGGCTGATCCTGAAACTCTGAGCTCAAGTGATTCTCCCATTTTAGCCTCCCAAGTAGCTGGGTCTACGTGGCATAGCACTGTGCATAACTAACTTCCCCTTACCCACTTCTTACCTGTGGTTTTGGAACAAGTGGATCAAACAGTCAAGCTGGGTGGGTTCCTAGGTGCTTAGAGGGTTAAGGGCTGTTAGGGACATAAATAGGGAAAGACATGCTACTCAGTCTATGATCCTGAGTTAGTCCTTGTCATCCTGGTTTCTACTTTGCCTTGGGCACTATGTAGGTTGGCTAAAAGAGCTCTTCTCAGCCGGGCGCGGTGGCGCACGCCTGTAATCCCAGCACTTTGGGAGGCTGAGGCAGGAGGATTTCGAGTTCAAAGCCAGCCTCAGCAATGGCGGGGCACTTAGTAACTCAGTGAGACCCTGTCTCTAATAAAATACAAAAAAGAGCTGGGGATGTGGCCCAGTGGTCGAGTGCCCCTGAGTTCAATCCCCAGTACCAAAAAAAAAAAAAACTCCCTTCCACCTGACTTCACCAGCATAAAGGGGAGATGAAGCTGGCTTCTGACTCATCTGGAGAGAGAAGTGGTGCCTGCAATCCTTACGCAGGAGGGATGGATAGAACCAACTCCTTCATTTCCACGGATCCCTCTAAATCCTGGGGATATTGAATCCAGTCACCAGCTACCATTCCTTCTTTGATAGGGCACAGAAGATCTCCATTACAACAGGCTGAGGTTGGGGGCAGGTGACCCACTGAAACTCCTCCTTCTGCTTTTTTTTTTTTTTTTTTTTTTTTTTGGTACTGGGGATTGAACTCAGGGGCACTCAACCACTGGGTCACATCCCCAGCCCTTTTTTGTATTTTATTAGAGACAGGGTCTCACTGAGTTGCTAAGTGCCTCACCATTGCTGAGGCTGGCTTTGAACTCGCGTGATCCTCCTGCCTCAGCCTCCCAAAGTGCTGGGATTACAGGCGTGCGCCACCGCGCCCGGCTTTTTTTTTTTTTTTTTAATATTTATTTATTTACTTTAGTTGTACACAACGCAATGCATTTATGTTTACGTGGTGCTGAGGATCGAACCCAGGCCGCACACATGCGAGCCACAACCCCAACCCCTTCCCTCTGCTTTTGTCCTGTGACTGCACCTCCTACAGAATCACCTCTGGGATGGTTGCCCTCCTCCCCCGAAACTCCCTCAGGCACCTGACTCACCTACAGCCTGGGTCTCCAAGCTCTCCCAGCTCCACAGCCCTGGCCCAGCTGGCCTGACTTGGCAGGTGGGAGGAGGAAGGGCCATGTTGTGCAGTTGCCATGGGCTGCTGGGGCAAGCACTACTTCCTCCCAGAGTCCCTCCCTCCTTCCAGCTTGGCTCTGGAATAACCTGAGAGCGTCACTACTATGAGCACCTGCTGAGGGTGGGGTACCCCTGAGTTATGGGGGAGAGGGGTCTATAGGGTCCTGAGCTCAGGGACATACTACCACCACCAGACAACCGATGGGTCAGATATAGTTAGGGGCTCTGGTTAGAAAGCCCCAGGGCTCTTGAGCCATTCTCCATTTCTTCCTTTGTGAAATGGCCAGATGATTGGCCATTTATGAACAAATCACAGGGCCTAGGGTGTGGGAAGACATTGAGGCTGCAGGGGTGGTTGCTCAGGAATCCAGGATCCAGGCAGACAGGAAGGAGCACGTCATTGCTCTATCATCTCCCCATCAGTCTCAACCAGGACAAACATTTCCGCTCCAGGCGCTGAGCTGGGGTGGGGCTTGGATGACTTCCTCCGTTCTGGGTTGTGTGCGGGGGTGGGGAGGCCCTTTGGCTCAGATGGGAGGACCAAGGCCTGACAGCTGTGACTCAGTGGTAAACCTGAGTCCAGTCTCTTGACCCTTGCTGACCCAAGTGCCCTGGGGCTTGTCCCCAGTTGGCCACACCTCTGTGTGCCCCAGTACCTAGATTACCCAGCTGCATTTCAAGAATGCCAGAGGCTGCCATGCTTCTGTCAGAGCAGATAATTCACCTGACCCTGGAGGAGATGGGACTACCCTCTCTCCAACAAGCTATGTCTGGGCCCAGAAAATCATCCATAGAGTGAGGATTTTCCCTGTGGAGGTGAGGTTTCCCAGGCCTGCTTAACCTGAGTTTAACCTATGACTGGGGGAGAGCAGGGCTTGAATTCTGAAACTGTGGCAGGTCAGGACCAGAGCTAAGGCCCTCAAGACTGTGTTTAGGGCCCTTCCACAGGCTAAAGTTTTCCACCAGGCCTGTGGGGAGATGGGCGGGGCCTCCTTTTAGGCCGGGCTCCAGTTTCCATGGAAACCCACAGGCTTCCCACCCCAAGGCTGCCTGGGCAGGCTCCCAGCCCAGGCCTCATCCCACACCAGATTCTCCCCTGGATTACAGGCGCTTCGGCCTCAGCCTCTCCAGGTCCTCTACCTCTACTCCCACCATATCTATCCCTATTCCTGAGCCTCTCTTCATCCCTAAACTTTAGTTTCTCAGTAAACAGGCTTCCTGAACTGCTGCCTCTCTCTCAGGCCTTTCTAATCTCCTCACCAGCTCTAAGGCCTGGCCAGGCCTCCCACAGACCAACAAACAGCAGCAAACCTCCTAAACCACTCCACTCTCTTTTTCTCCCTGCCCCACTCCATGCATGGAGAATCCAGGACTAGTTGTGCATGGGCAGACTGCTTCCTTTTCCACAGCGCTTCGAAGTCTTGTGAACAACCCCCAGTACAGGTGAGGAAGTGGGCCCTGTTGGTGGGTTTTCCCTAGCTGACTTTGCTTAGCCCCATGACTCAGAGGAGGCCCTGGGTGAAGAGGTGAAAAGGACTTTGCCTTCCTCCCTGGCAAACTCAGTCTGTGGGAAAGCCAACTATAGATGATGGCTACCAGATGCTCAGTGTCCATGATATCCTGAGAGCCAGGGTGGGGGGTTGTGGGGGGTAAAGCCCTGGGCTGCTGTTTGAGCTCAGGCAAAATCCTTCTCTGGATCTTGGGCTCTTCTTAGAGGGGAAAAGAGCCTCAGCCCCCTGGATCCTGACCAATGGATGTAATTTGACTCCCTCCCATTGAGCACTTAGTTAGGTGTTGGGGCCTCCCTCCTTGAAGAGGCAGAGGCACACAGGACCCTGTTCTGAGAACTGAGGATTCAAAAGAGGAATTTATTCAATTTATCAAGGAATTGAGCCAGAGTTCCAGACAGGAAGTGGTTCAAGGGTGCTGACTACTGTTTGCCCAAAATGCTAGTGGTGTTTGAAACCAGGGCTAGAGTTTACTTGGGGCAGGGCTGGACAGGAGAGCTAAAATGTAGCTTTTTCTCCCTAGTATTTCAAATCTGGACTCTTCCCCAGGGATTGGTAGTTCCCATAACCCTGCTTCTCTGGGGGTTGCAGTCTGGTCTGAGTAGTAGGAACCTCAGGACTTGGACTATGAGACTAGAAGGCTCTAAGAAGCTCACACATTTTCTCTTGCCTTCTACCACCTATCGTGTTCAGGGGCCCAGAAACTGGGGCCGGAAGTGATCATGAAGATGGAAAATGTGGTCTGGCCTCATTATGGTGATTACTGCCATGTCTGTTTACAGTTAATGCACATTCTGCACCCTACACTCCCACTCCCTCCTCCCTGGAGGAGAGCTGAAAAACAGCTGAGTTTGCAGCCAGTGGAGGGGGTGCCAACAAGAGCTTTCCCTCCCCAAAGACTCAGACTGGGGAGGGGCCGGGGAGTTGGGATCAATCTTACTTTTATTAGTCCAGTTGCCCCCTCAACGACCAAGCACAGTCACCTCCTCTGAGGCCATGGGTAAGAAAGTTAAGATAAAATAGGAAATCACCAGACACAGTGGCACATGCACGTAATCCCAGCGGCTCAGGAGGCTGAGGCAAGTTCAAAGCTAGCCTCAGCAACTCAGTAAGACCCTGTCTCAAAAAACAATAGCAACAACAACAAAAAAATGGGCTGGGGATATGACCCAGTGGCCGGGGGCGGGAGGAGTCGCTTGCTGGCAATATCATGGATGGAGCTGAAACTGGAACTCAGGTCTGTGTATACCAGACCTTTTCCTGGAAGGATAAACTCTGTCTCTTACGTTACAGATAAGGAAACAAAGGCTCAGAGTGGGCAAAAGCAAAGCCCAAACTGTACTTTAGGCTCTGGACTCCTTTCCTCTGGCTCTCTGCCCCTCTCTTCCACAGTGATGTTTGCTTTGTGGTCGGTCAAGAACGGCAGGAGGTATTTGCTCACCGGTGCTTGTTGGCCTGTAGATGCAACTTCTTCCAGCGACTGCTGGGCACGGAGCTGGGCTCCGAGATGCCTAGTCCCGTGGTGCTAAGCACTGTGCCAGCTGAGGCCTTCTTGGCAGTGCTGGAGTTCCTGTATACCAACAGTGTCAAGCTGCAGCGCCACTCTGTGAGCCCATGGACCAGGGGACTGGGTGGGAGTGGCTGGGGGTACAAGGGGCAGGAGTCTGCCCATCACACTGTAGGCCAAGGGGCAAGGGAAACTCTCTTCTGGTCCCCCAACCACCCACTTCGTAGGTGCTGGAGGTGTTGACGGCAGCTGTGGAGTATGGGCTAGAAGAACTGCGGGAGGTAGGTTTTTGTGCCAGGTCCTGGCTGGTTTCCCTTGCCTCTCACAGACCCAGTTCATACCCTACTTCACACACTCTGACCTGGAGGGGAATTTGTATACACACAGAAGTATGGGTATCTCTCTGTATACACAGGGCATGTGTGCCTGTATACACAGGATCCACACACGCCCCATGTAGGCTAAGTGAGCATCAGGTGTTGATGAGTGAAGGATAAATCAGCCTTGATCCCTATCTTTAGAGGAAACACTTAACCCTGTGGCATGAGTGTGATATATAGGGTAAATGGTACTGAGGCTGTGTGGGGAAAGAATTCCTGGAGGAAGAAACATTTGTGATTTGGCAGAATGAACAGAATTTTTTTTCACAGGGGGAGTGGGAAGATGTCATCCTAGTTACAGAGGTACTAAAGGAGGTAGTGAGACATTTGGTGTGGTTGGATAGGAGTGTGAGAACAGAAGGGGGCAAGATAGACTGGAGAGGGTGCCAGGGGATGGTTCATTCAGGGTCTTCAGGAATTTAGACTTCTGGTTGGGTGTGGAGGCTCATGCCTATGTTCCCAGTGACTCAGGAGGCTGAGGCAGGATTACAAGTTTGAAGTCAGCCTCTGCAACTTAGTGAGGTCCAAAACAACTTACTTAGACCCTGTCTCAAAATAAAATATAAAAAGGGCTGGGGAGGTGGTTCCGTGGTTAAGAGCCCCTGGGTTCAATTCCTGTTTCCAAAGAAAATAAAGAATTTAGACTTCTGGATTGGGCATGCTGGTACTATGATCCCAGTGACTATGATCCCAGTGACTCAGGAGGCTAAAGTAGGAGGGCAAGGCCAAATTAGTGAGATCCTTTCTCAAAATAAAAAATAAAAAAGGGTTGGGGATGTAGCTCATGTGTTTAGTCCCCAGTATTGCAAGAAAAAAAAAAGGGGTGTGGGGAGGGGAATTTAGATTTTGGATTGGGAGTATTGGTCAGTAGTATAGTGCTTGCTTAGCCTGGTGAGGCCCTGTGTTCAATCTTTGACCCGAGAACGTGTGCCTGCGCGTGCGTACACACACACACACACACACACACACACACACACACACACACACACGAAAAGAAAGGATTAGGATTTCTTTCAACCTGAGGGCAGTGGTTTCAGGTAAGGGAATGGGATTTGGAAGCTAAGGAGAAAAGGCAGTGGGAGAAATGAAAAGGGCTTATCAAACCAGTCAGGATGCTAGTGCAGCAGTCAAGTTAGGTGGATGTGGCTAGGATGGGGGTGGCAGAAGCCCAAAAGACAAGTGGGTGGTTTTTCAGAGAGAAGTGGAACTGGCATGACCCAAGTGCTTTTCTGGGTGTGACAGTGAGAGATGTTAAGGATGAAATTCAAGTTTCTGATAAAAATAGAAATGTCCTTGAGTCAGGAAGAGAACAAGTGGAGGAAAATAGCATCCTGAAAGGAGAGTGGAATTTTTGCATGGCTCTTATCTGATCTGATTAGTGGCAAATGTGCTGGAAGGCGTATTTCTGGGCTTGGCTTTGCTAATCTCCAGTCTCGCCGGGCGCGGTGGCGCACGCCTGTAATCCCAGCACTTTGGGAGGCTGAGGCAGGAGGATCGCGAGTTCAAAGCCAGCCTCAGCAATGGCGAGGCACTTAGCAACTCAGTGAGACCCTGTCTCTAATAAAATACAAAAAAGGGCTGGGGATGTGACCCAGTGGTCGAGCCCCTGAGTTCAATCCCCGGTACCACAAAAAGAAAAAAAAAAAAAAAAAAAAAAATCTCCAGTCTCTTTGGGCTTGCCAAATCTCAAGGCCTTGGCAATTCCTGGCTCCCCAGGTCTGGTAGGTTAGGATGGGTCTGGGGCTAATTGGAGTCTGGATGGCTAACCCTCAAGCCTGCTCACTGCTTTAGGTCTGGGCCTTGGAGCAGAAACATCTCTACACAACTCAGATTTATTTCTGTTCCCAGCTGTGTCTGGAGTTTGTGGTGAAGGTGCTGGACGTGGAATTGGTTTGTGAGGCTCTGCAGGTGGGTGTTGCTAGATGGGCCTAGAAGTCTGGCTTTTAGTATGTTGTACTGTGCTCCTAGGTACCAGGAGTCTACACCTCCTGTGTCTGTCGTGGAGTAACCTAGATACATGGAAGGGGGCAGGAATGCTTCAAGGATGTTTATGGGATAAATTCTGTGCCTAGATAAGTGGGATCCAGGGTATACTAGCAGGATCAGGTGTAGGAGCAAGAGTTGAAGAACAGGAGATCTCTGCTGATCTTCTATCAAAACTGTGGAATGGAGCCGGGCGCGGTGGCGCACGCCTGTAATCCCAGCACTTTGGGAGGCTGAGGCAGGAGGATCGCGAGTTCAAAGCCAGCCTCAGCAATGGCGAGGCACTTAGCAACTCAGTGAGACCCTGCTTCTAATAAAAATACAAAAAAGGGCTGGGGATGTGGCCCAGTGGTCAAGTGCCCCTGAGTTCAATCCCTGGTACCAAAAAAAAAAACAAAAACAAAAACAAAAAAAAAACTGTGGAATGGTTTTCAGCTGAGGAAGGTGAAGGATAGTGTTTGGAGTTGGGAAGCCAAGCCCAGGCCCCAAGGTGGGGTTTGAAGGAGGTGGCGTGCCTCCTTTAGTGTCCACTGTGTGTGCATATGCAAACAGGGACTTTTACTGGTTTTAGTTTCCAGAGGCCTTGTCATCCTCCCCAACTAGGGGTAGGGTCAGGTTTGCAGTGATGGTTCCCAGTGTGGAGGGCAGGGCTACATGGCTTCTCCAATCTTAACCTAACTTTCCTCACTCTGCTCCCAGGTGGCTGTAACCTTTGGCCTGGGGCCGCTGCAGGAGCGGTGCATAGCCTTCATAGAGGCCCACAGCCAGGTATTACTCCCCACCTTCATACTCCTAACTCCACGCACCCCATTCTGCTTTCCCCTGACCGGTTCGCCCGCCCGCAGGAGGCGCTCCGGACCCGCGGCTTCATGGAGCTGTCGGCCGCTGCGCTGCTTCCCCTGCTGCGCAGCGACAAGCTCTGCGTGGACGAGATTGAGCTGATCCGGGCAGCCCGGAGCTGGGCGCGCGTGGGCGCGGTGAGAGGGATCTTGGGGGAACCCCAGGGCGCTGAAGGCGGCACCGGCAGCAGGAACCCAGCTAGCCGGAGGTTGGGCGGGTGCTCCCGCCACGCCCGGGCTCAGTGCTGGCTTTCGCAGGCGGTGCTGGAGCGGTCTGTGGCCGAGGTGGCGGCCCCGGTGGTGCGAGAGCTGAGGCTGGCCTTGCTTGCCCCGGCAGAGCTGAGCGCCCTGGAAGAGCAGAACCGGCGAGAGCCGTTCATCCCGGTGAGGACGCGGGGAACCGGGCTCAGATCAACTCCGCCATGTGGGGACCCGGAGCTGGGGGCGCGGCTCTGCCCAGTGTCTTCCGGTCAAAGAGGCACTCCAGGGCTCCGCGGTGACCCGCCTTCCCCTGTAGGTGGAGCAGATCGTGGAGGCGTGGAAGTGTCATGCCCTGCGGAGAGGGGATGCGGCCCGGGGAGCACTGTGCCGCCGACGGAGGGGGACCCTGCCCCGGGAGCATCACCGCTTTCTGGACCTGCCCTTCAAGTGACCCAGCGTCGTGACTTGAGAGGAATTCCGGGCCCGCCCGACTGGACCTGCCCCAAACTGCAGCTTCCGACGTGCTCTGCGGTTGGAGCGGGCTTCCGCTGCCAGCAGGCCGCTCCATCCGGGAGCCGGAAGGATTGTTCTCAGGTGCCGCGCCCTATGCAGGGCGGCCGGCCTAGGGCGGGGCTGCGGGGAGAGTGCTGGTCCCCTGCCTTCTCGCGATGGCGAAGCCCAAGAGCGAGGGTTTCTTTCACCCCACGCAGGGGCACTCTCGTGCGCCGGTCTACTCTGATTACTCCCACGTGTCTATTCGATTCAGGCTCCTCTTTAATAGCAGCCCTTCCTCCTGGACATCTTCCCTTACGTGCTCCACAGACACCTCAGTGCAAAATCGAGCTTCCCGTCTTTCCCCAGCTCTGTCCCGGTTCTGTTTCTCATTTCCGTGAGCGCCCACGCGCCGGAAACTTGGACGTCATCCTTGCCCCATTCCTCTTCCTCGCACTTGCCTCAGGTCATTTTCTACTTTCTAAAAGACCTTTCCAGATGTTTCAGTCTTTAGCCTATCCTGCCTGTCACATCTTATAACCCTTTTGCCTTCACTCCAGCGACCCCTCGATCGATTTCCCACATGCAGTCAGCCCTATCAGATTGTCAAGTCGACTTCCCTTAAGCCCCTTAACAGCCCAAATTCCACTCGCAGGGCACTCAAAACTATTGTGGATCCTGAGCATATAGCAGCTCTTCTTTCATGCCTGCGTTTGCAAAAATTGTCTCCTGGGAGGTACTCAAGATTTGCTTCCTTGTTGAGGTTTCCACTTTTCACCTCTTCCGTCTTACATCTTAGCTTCCTGTGGACCAGAATCTCCCTGAAGAAAGATTCCTGAGGCCTGGAGTAGTGTCTTATTAGTTTTTTTCATCAGTCTCTGTCACATAATCAGTGTTTGGTGAATGTTAAATGAATGACTTCATTTCCCTATTTATTCCATAAAGAGTTCCCTCTAACCTCCAGTACTGGGGACTGAACCCAGGAGCGCTCTACCACTAAGCTACATTGTCAATTTTTCAAAATTTTTATTTATTTATTTATTTTTTGAGACAAGGTCTTGCTAATTTGCCTTGCTGGCAGGGAACTCCTCAACATTCCTTCTAACTCAAGACTGCTCAGCAGCTGGGACAACAGATGTACACCTCCACATTAGGCAAAAAGTTTTAAAGAAGTTGTAAAACAAGATACCATCAGTCTAAAATGAGGGACAATTGACTATTTAGAAGAAAATATTTAAATATCTGTCTCAGGGACTTTATACAAAAATATATTGCATGCCATAAAAAATAGTTGTTACTCTCTCAAGATTGAAAAAGTTTGGATTGTACCAGGCATGCATGTAATCTCTGCAACTGGGGGAGGCTGAAGCAGGAGGATTGCAAGTTGAGGGCAACCTCAGCAATTTAGCTAGACCCTGTCCAAAAATAAAAAGGACTGAGGATGTACATCAGTGGTAAAACACCCCAGGATTCAATCCCTAGTACCAAAAAAAAAAAAAAAAAAAAAAAAAAGGTGTTCACCCAGTAGTACCGCTTCATGGCAACATTGTTTGAACAGTGGGGGGAAAAACAACAACAACAAAAAAACTTTATTTTGTGATACTGGGGTTTGAACCCAGGGCCTTACACATGCTATGCAAGTGCTCTACCCCTTAGCTACATCACCAGCCCTTTTTGGTTTTTGAATTTTGAGACAGGTTCTCCCTAGTTTCCCAGGCTAGCCTCAAAAATTGTGATCAACCCTCCTGCTTCAGCCTTTTGAGCAACTAGGATTACAGGCATGCACCACTACACCGGGATAGAGAGTGAAAATTGAAAATTATATGTCCATTAATTAATTCTGGTTAAATTAAGTATGGTATAGTCCTACAATGATACCAAAAGATATACATGATCTTTAGTGAAAAAAAGCATAGTGCAGACCAAGTAGAGTATTATGCCTTTTGTGATAGCTGGATGTGGTGGTGCATGCCTGTAATCCCAACAACTCAGGAGGCTGAGGCAGGAGGATTTCAAGTTTGAGGTTAGTCTCAGCAACTTAGTATGGCCCTAAGCAGTCTGGCCAAATACTTAGTCTGAGGGCCTGGGAACATGTGGCTCAGCAGTTAAGCATCCCTAGGTTCAATCAATCCTTGGTACAAAAAGAAAGAAAAGAGAAGTGTGGTGCTAGGCACCATGGCATATGCCTGTAATCCTAGCTGCTCAGAAGGCAGAGATTGTGTCCAGTCTGGGCAATTTAGAGACAACCTGTCTATACCATGTAGCTCCATGGTGGTGCTCCCCCGACCCCTGTTCAATCCCAAATCCAGCAAAATAAAATAAAAATAAATGAATCTATTTATTTGTTTCACACATACTCATTGAGTGCACATGTTGGAGGCACTGATTTAGCATCTAGAGTGCATCTAGAGAAAATCAAGTCTCTGCCTCATAGAGTTTCCATTCTGGTGGCGGTGGGGGGGGGAGGGCGGTGGACAAAGACATTTGCTACAATTTCAGGGAATATTGTTGTGAAGAAAAATAAAGCAGGTTAAAGACAGTGACAGCTGAATATACAGCTCAGTGGTAGAGTGCCTGCCATGTACAAGGAAGGCCCTGGGGTTCATTCACAGCACAGCAAGAAAAAAAGACAGTGATGACGGTTGGAATGGGATTGTTTTATACAGAGTAGTGAGTGTAGATTTTAAAAAAAATTTTTTTTTTGTTATACATCTTTATTTTGTTTATTTATTTTTATGTGGTGCTGAGGTTCGAACCCAGTGCCTCACATGTGTGAGGCAATCGCTCTGCCACTGAGCCACAACCCCAGCCCAGTGAGTATAGATTTTGAAGCCTGCATAAACTCTCTACTTTTATTTGCTTTTAGTCATTTGATTGTATCAGCAATTTTAGAGTTCATGAAGATAAGTGCTACTCCTATTGGCTTTGCTATGGGACATACTGGTCATGATGGTAATGGTTGCCTAAGTTGTTTTTCAGGAACTTGGAGGTAGTTTACATTGGTTGAAATCCACTGACCCTTCACTTGGGCTTATACAAGTGTCTGAACTTTTGATGTCAGAGGGCCCAAAACTTCACCTCAGAGATGTGAATGTTGCCATTCCCTGAACATACATTCTATGAAGAACTGTGAAGTTTGATTACATTTGATTACACTTGCACAGGCCATTAATTACTTCACTTTTCCTCACCTCTAATCAGCTTTTCTCATGTCTCAGAGCCTTCCATTTCTATATCCCCATACATACCCCTAAATCCTGTTCTATGGGAGGTAGATTTGAGAATTGGGGTTTCCACCTTCTCACACTTGGCCATCTCATGAGTAAAATTTCTTCTTTGCCAAACTTGTCATGCACTACAAGATGAGCAAAAGGGGCCTGGTTCAATAACATCTTCTGCTGAGATGAGGGTATACAGGAGATCTGAAGTAAGCCCTGGGGAAAGGCACTAGAGGGGTCTGTGCAGGAGGGATTATGTGACCTTTATTTATTTATTTGGTGCCAGGGATTGAACCCAGGAGCACTTTACCACTGAGCTCCACCCCAAACCTTTTTATTTTTCATTTAGAGACAGGGTCTCACTAAATTTCTCAGAGCCTTGCTAAATTGCTGAGCCTGGCTTTGAATTCACAATCCTCTTGCTTCAGCCTCCCAAGTTGGTGGGATTACAGGCATGTGTCACCATGCCCGGCTAGATTTGCCTTTTCAAGGTTTATTTTACTTATTTGTTTATTTATTTATGTATGTATTTATTTTTGAGATAGGGTCTCACTGTGTTTGTACATGCTGGTCCTGAGTTTCTGGGTGCAAGTGATCCTCTTGCCTCACCTTTACCAGAAGGTGGGACTACAGTAGTGGGCCACAACACTTGCTTGAATTTCTTTTTTTCTTTTCTTTTTTTTTTTTTTTTTTTTTTTTGGTACTGGGGATTGAACCTAGGGCACTCAACCACTGAGCCACATCCCCAGCCCTTTTAAAAAACAGTTTATTTGGGGGCTGGGGTTGTGGCTTAGCAGTAGAATGCTCACCTAGCATGTGCAAGGCCCTGGGTTCGATCCTCAGCACCACATAAAAATAAATAAATAAAATAAAGATATTGTGTCCAACTACAACTAAAAAATATTTTTAAAAAATAGTTTATTTATTTGGGTGTGGTGGTGCTCACCTGTAATCCCAGTGGTTTGGGAGTCTAAGGCAGGAGGATCATAAGTTCAAAGCCAGCCTCAGTGATTTAGCAAGTCCCTAAGCAACTCAACGAGAGCCTGTCTCTAAATAAAAATATAAAATATGGCTGGGGATGTGGCTCAATGGTTAGGCACCTCTGGGTTCAATTCCCAATATGTATGTATGTGTGTGTGTATATATATATGAGACAGGTCTTGCTAAATTGCTTAGGGCCTCTAAGTTGCTGAGGCTGGCTTTGAACTTTTTTTTTGGTACTAGGGATTGAACTCAGGGGTACTCAACCACTGGGCCACATCCCCAGCCCTTTTTTGTATTTTATTAGAGATGGGGTCTCACTGAGTTGCTGAGTGCCTCGCCATTGCTGAGGCTGGCTTTGAACTTGCAATCCTCCTGCCTCAGCCTCGCAAGTGCTGGGATTACAGGCATGCGTCCATGTGGTGCCCGTCCTGGCTTTGAACTTTTGATCTTCCTGCCTCAGCCTCCTGAGCTGCTGGGATTATAGGCATCTGCCACCATGTCTGGGTTTTTTTTTTTTTTTTTTTTTTTTTTTTTTTTTTTTTTTTTAGTTGTTTGTTGTGTTGGGAATTGGGATGGAAAGGAAGGGTGGAAGAGAGGTAGAGGAGAGTGGTTCAGGGAGAACAGCTAGGAGTGAAGGAGCCCAGAGAATTGCACTGTAAAATATGGCATCCTGGTATGCCGAATATTTTTTAAATTTCAACAGTTTTTAATAAAAGTTTTAAATTTTTATTTTTTAGTGGCAGAATATTAGTGAGTGACTTGTTTGCTGTATATTAAGCTTGGTAACTTAAATTTAGAACATTCACAAATATGAAATATAGAAAATTACATTGCTTCCAATTGTATGATTATTTATTTTCATATAAGGTAAGAAGTGTATAACATAACAAACATGATCACTACTTAACCATTATTTATTCAAAATTTTTTGAAAATCTCAACTTTAAAACTACATTCTAATAATATGTACAAAACACAAATATAACTCATATGAAATTGTAAATAGCCGGGCGCGGTGGCGCACGCCTGTAATCCCAGCACTTTGGGAGGCTGAGGCAGGAGGATTGCTAGTTCAAAGCCAGCCTCAGCAATGGTGAGGCACTCAGCAACTCAGTGAGACCCCCTCTCTAATAAAATACAAAAAAGGGCTGGGGATATGGCCTAGTGGTCGAGTGCCCCTGAGTTCAATCCCTGGTCACACACACACACACACACACACACACACACACACACGCACACATAAAAAAAATTGTAAATAAAATTACTTTATTCCTGCATCTTCTCAATTGTTTCCTCCTTATATTTGCCCTCTTCCTTTCCTACTTGCTGAAATTTTGGCCTTTTGTTTTAGGATCTTTTTGTGGTCTTCATCAAGTTTTAGCCTTGCTGGGGTGAATGCCCACGTGGACAGTTGTGCCATCAGCCTTTTCTCACTGCACCTGTTCAATGTAGATAGCATATTTTATTCTGAAAACTTGGACTACTTAGCCAATCTGCTGACTTTTATTTACAGTGTCCTCACACAACCTGAGCTTCATCATCCTTTTAGATGGGTATAGATCAAACATTGTACTTCTGTCCCAGCTTCTTGGGAAGAGGGGAGGACATAATCATGTGAATCGTGTGAAGATGCATTGAAATGCCTTTTTATGGTTCTTGCTTAGGTCAAAAGTTACAAAGAGATTGAACTTCATCTGGCCCCTGCTGCTGCTTCAGTGATGGTCACACAAGAACAAAATTTGTTAATTTTGTGTGTGTGTGTGTGTGTGTGTGGGGGGGTACTGGGGATTGAACTCAGCCACATCCCTGGCCCTATTTTGTATTTTATTTAGAGACAGGGTCTCACTGAGTTGCTTAGCACCTCACCATTGCTGAGGCTGGCTTTGAACTCGCCATTCTCCTGCCTCAGCCTCCTAAACTGCTGGGATTATAGATGTGCGTCACTGCACCTGGCTATTGATGAGTATTTTGAACTAAAGACTCTTGAAAGTCAACAGGTGCTGGAAGAGGCTTTACTCTGATAAACCCTTAGGGGCAGTAAGACTTGACCCCCAAAACTGTGATATAGGTCAGTGAAAGAGCATCAGTCCTCAGAAAAGAACACGATATTTACCTTCCATCCTTACCCTGAAATCTCATCTATCACAAATGACTGAGAAATGTAACTGTGCCTGGTCAGACTTTGGTACATGGTAACTTCTGTCCTTCTGGCTCAAATTCTAAAGGGAGATATGGGGTTGTAGCTCAGTGGTAGAGTGCTTGACTAACATGTACAAGGCTCTGAGTTCCATTCCCAGCACTACAAAAAAAAATAAATAAATAAATAAATAAATAAATAAATAATCTAGAGAGTATCATTTTACAAGCTAATTTCTGTCTTCAGGTCTATTAATTCCCCTAATAATCATTTGCCCCTCAAAATTGTCACATTCTTTCCCCCCTCCGTGAAGAAAGGCATATAAACATCTGGACTACATTAGGTTATTTGGGCAATCACATTCCTGTGACCCACATTAATTACTAGTGTGTGCTTTTTTTTTTATTTTAATATTTATTTATTTGCTTTAGTTGTACACAATGCGTTTATTTGTATGTGGTGCTGAGGATTGAACCCGGGCCGCGCATGTGCTAGGCGAGCGCTCTACCGCTGAGCCACAATCCCAGCCCCACTAGTGTGTGCTTTTAAAAAATTTGCTGTTTTCTCCTATTTAATCTATCAGTTAATTCCAGTGAACTTTCCTAGATAGAAGGAAAGTCTTCCTTTTGGAGGCTAATGCAATAATCCAGCAAGAGATCTTGGATCGGGCTGGGATTGTGGCTCAGCGGTAGAGCGCTCGCCTAGCACGTGGGCGACCCGGGTTCGATCCTCAGCACCACGTACAAATAAAATGCATTGAATAAAACGCATTCTGTACAACTAAAGCAAATAAATAAAAATATTAAAAAAAAAAAAAAAAAGAGATCTTGGATCAGGGTCTTAGCAGTGGAGGTGATAAAATATGAATGGATGAAATATGCTTTGAAGATAGAAGTCAACAGAACCTGCTGATGGGTACAAATTTGGGGATTAAATCTATTAGATAGTATTTACTTAAAGCCATGGAATTATGGGGCTGGGGTTGTGGCTCAACAGTGGAGTGCTTGCCTAGCATGTGTGAGGCCCTGGGTTCCATTATCAGCACCACATAAAAATAAATAAATAAAATAAAGATATTGTGTCCAACTACAACTAAAAAATAAATATTAAAAAAAAAAAAAAAAAGCCATGGAATTAGATGAGCTCCTTTATAGGACTAAAGCTTTGTGACATCCAACAGTTAGACTGTCCATACTATCAAAACATGCTCTCTAGCTAGGCCCAGCAGTGCACACCTGTAATCTCAGCGGCTGGGGAGGCTGAGGCAGAAGGATCGTGAGTTCAAAGCCAGCCGCAGCAAGAGGGAGGCACTAAGCAACTCAGTGAGACCCTGTTTCCAAGTAAGTTACAGAACAGGGCGGGGGATGTGGCTCAGTGCTTGAGGGCCCCTGAGTTCAATCTCCTGTAACACCCCCCACCCGGTGGGGTGGGGTGGGGGAAGTTTAGGAAAAGCTCCCAGTTAGGTATGGGAGGAACCTATGGTCCCAACTATTCAGGAGGCTAAGGCAGAAGGATCACTAGTACCCAGGAGTCAAAGGCCAGCCTGGGCAACATAAGTAGGCCTCCTCTCTTTTAAATGTTTTTTTTTTTTTTTTTTTTTTTTTTTGGTGGTACCGGGGATTGAACTCAGGGGCACTCAACCACTGGGCCACATCCCCAGCCCTTTTTTGTATTTTATTAGAGACAGGGTCTCACTGAGTTGCTAAGTGCCTCACCATTGCTGAGGCTGGCTTTGAACTCTCGATCCTCCTACCTCAGCCTACCAAAGTGCTGGGATTACAGGCGTGCTCCACCACGCCCGGCTTATTCTTTCAAATGTTTTTTAAAAAAGGAAAATTCCCTGTGGGAAATCTTGTTTCTCCAACATGGAAAATTAGCAGTGAGTACTCAGAATTGAATGGGGAAAAAAAAAAAAAAATCAAAGTGGAAAGAGACAGCAAACTACCTACAGGTATTTACCACCCTTGGCAATAGAATTGAGGAGTCATGTAGAAACTAAAAACCACCACAGGTAACCTTTCTTCAGAGTACCTCAACAAAAAACCCTCATGGAATGGTACTGTTCTTAAGAACCCCACAATACTATGAGAATTACACTCAGAAGTAAAAGTGTACAACAAAGGCACCAAAAACAAAGATCAGCTTAAATTATTAAAACAAACACAACAAAACCATAAGAACAAAACACTATGTACAGAAAACAAAGTCTGACTTTTAACTCTAAAAACTAGCCTCACAAAGCGTGAGACCTCAAAAAATTGGTCAATGACTCATAATTGTTCCTCTCCACGGAAATCTTTAGTAAAAGGCGAAAGATTTATACGATCTGAAGAGAAACCAGAGTATACAGTGTTGAGCTCACTTCCAATCTCCCAGAGAGACACAACACTTAATTTACTTAGGGTGGTTCAGTGCCTGCTCCGCACGTGCTTCGTGGCTGCAGTTTATATATACATATATTTTCAACAGGCATCACGTCCTACAATTATGGAGAGGACCCTTCGGGGATGGAACTCAAACATCGCGAAGCTGTCTTCTCGTGGTGCACCATGGGTATGCAAATTAAAGCGTCTCGGGGCTGGTCCAGGTACCAGCTGTGGGACCTGGTAGGGCCACTGGCGCCAGACCTTGGCCCCCCGCGCGCTTGCGTTCTCACTCTCCGTCTTTCCTTTGGTCTGCCTGGGACTGCACTCGTCTGCCCGGAAAGGTGCTGGCGTTTCCCGACGGTTACAGGTGCTTGATGCCGAATCCCTCACGGGGGATGGGAATGGTAAGTGATAGTTCCAATTAGGTTCCATCGTCTTGTTTCTTACCCGCAGGGAACCCCCAGTCCTAGGGAAACAGCAGCTAAAAGCCAAGCAAGGGGAGTGGGACCATGTAGGAAGCACATCACATCACCACCCCTCCTGGAGAAGATGACATCCAATCTATTTCCAATGGTTAAGGAGAGATGGAAGAGTTCTCTAGGCAGAGGGAATGGTGAATGCGAAATTATGGAGGCTGGGGATGTGGCTCAGTGGTTAAGCACCCCTGGGTTCAATCCCCAGTACTGGGGGGAAAAAATCCTGAAAAGAGCCAGGTAGAGCCGGGCGTGGTGGCGCACTCCTGTAATCCTAGCACTTGGGAGGCTGAGGCAGGAGGATCCCGAGTTCAAAGCCAGCCTCAGCAATGGCGAGGCACTTAGCAACTCAGTGAGACCCTGTCTCTAAATAAAATACAAAAAAAAGGGCTGGGGATGTGACCCAGTGGTCGAGTGCCCCTGAGTTCAAGTCCCCGGTACCCCCCCCCCCCCAAAAAAAAAAATAAATAAAAGAGCCAGGTAGGATTACACACCTGTAATCCCAGCTACTGGACAGACTGAAGCAGGAAGAATGGAAGTACAAGCCCAGCCTGGCTTGAAAATAAGAAATAAAAAGGCTGGGGATGTAGTTCAGTAGTTAGTTCAGTAAAGTTAGCCAAATTGTCCAGATTTTTCAGCTGGTTAGTGACACAGTGCGTTGACATCTTTTACACTATTCTGGTCTGCTGAACCCTCTCTGCTTCACTCAAAAGCCCCTCCCTAGGTTGGGCGTGGTGACAGACACCTGTAATCCCAGCGGCTGGGGACGTTGAGGTAGGAGGATAGGGAGTTCAAAGCCAGCCTCAGCAAAAGTGAGGCACTAAGCAACTCAGTGAGACCCTGTCTCTAAATAAAATACAAAATAGGGCTGGGGATGTGGCTCAGTGGTCAAGTGCCCCCGAGTTCAATCCCTGGTACCAAAACAAAACAAAACAAAAGCCCCTCCCTAGTGACCTAAACACTACTCTCATATCTGGCCTCCATCCCTTGGACATGAAGGATATACCCCTCACACTGGGTTTTAAGCCAACTGCTTTTCCCCCTCACCTCGCTTGTAGTGTTGATTCATCTGCAGCAGGCTGAGTGTGTGTGTTCATGTTTATAACTTTTGGTCAGAACATGGTTTTCTGGTTTTGGGTGGGGTGTTAGAAGGCAGTATTCTTGGATGGGATCCTTCCTACTGAGTAGGTGGTTGGAATCCAGGGTTTATATCTAGCCCAAGGATGAATGTTCTGAGAAGGGCAATAAAAGAGATCCTCTGCCCCACTGGGTGAGGCTCTGTACTCTAGCCCAGGGGTGTGTCCAGACTCTTCAAGGCCTCTGTACAATGGGGCTGGTTAACCTTCACAGCACAGTTTAAATTCAGTTCCTTTACTGATTGTTGCTAACACCTAAATATCTGGATGGTTCACCCATCTGACTAGCTGGTGGTCAATTGCCTCCCTGTTGTCAGGCTGATTGCTGGTATGCAGAGGCTCTGCCTTGAAGTTTGCTCTGGGCCCAGGCTCCTCCTGTCCCCCAGCTCACAAACTGCCTAAAACATTTTCTTAGGTCCTGTTTCCCTAGCTCTGCTTTATTGGCCACTTGCCTGATCTGCTTTTACTTTACCTTCTGGTGATTTCACTGGCCATGGCATTGCCCCTCTATCCCTGCCCCACATGCCAGTAATGCAGGAAGGTGGGAAATGAGTGTGGAGAGGTGGGAAAGGTTGGAAAATGATTTCTCTGAAAAACCACACAGTACAGTTTGATACCAAAAGTATTATTATTTTTTGGTCCTTTAACCACTGAACCACATCCCTAGCCCTTTTATTTTTTATTTTGAGACAGGATCTCACTAAGTTCTTAGGTCCTCACTAAATTGCTGAGGTTGGTCTCGAACTTTCAATTCCTCCTGCTTCAGCTGGTGGGATTACAGGCATGTACCACCATACCTGGTGATGAGTGATTCTTCTGGGAGCTCAGTAGGCCAGAATGCTTATAGGAATATGGAGAATAAAGGCTGTTCTTCTCAGATTTCAGATGGTAATGAGTACTCTATTGGAAATTAGACCAAAGGCCATTCCTGTTACATTCTGGCAAAGACTTTGTCTGGGCTGGGGTTGTGGCTCAGTGGCAGAGCGCTCGCTCGCCTCCCACGTGTGCGGCCTGGGTTCGATCCTCAGCACCACATAAACATAAATGCATTGAATTGTGTACAACTAAAGTAAATAAATAAATATTTTTAAAAAAGACTTTGTCTACATTTTGTTCATGCCCTGAGACTTTGTGTGAGACTGAATTTAAAAATGATGGGCTAGGGCTGGGGTTGTAGCTCAGTGGTAGAACACTTACCTAGCACATTTGAGGCACTGGATTTGGTTCTCAGCACCACATTAAAAATAAATAAATAGGGATGGGGATGTGGCCCAGTGGTCAAGTGCCCCTGATTTAATTCCCCAGTACCAAAATAAATAAATAAATAGGGCTGGGGTTGTGGCTCAGCGGTAGAGCGCTTGCCTAGCACCTGCGTGGCTCTAGTTCGATCCTCAGCACCACGTAAAAATAAATGCATTGTGTACAACTAAAAGCAAATAAATAAATATTTAATAAATAAATAAAATAAAGTTATTGTGTCCATGTACAACTAAAAATGTTTTTTAACAATGATGGGCTAATTAATCAGGCAGAGGCACTTTCAAGGAAGGACAGTGTTCAGGCTGGGGCATGGGTATTGCTACTGCTTTTAGCCAGATTTACAGGAAGCAAAAAGCACAATGGAAAGATTTGAAAAACTCATACTTCAGCCAAAAAAGAAGCACATAGAAAATTATGGTTAAGCTGGGGATATAGCTCAGTTGGTAGAGTCCTTGCCTTGCATACATAAGGTGCTGGGTTCAATCTCCAGCCTCCCCCCCCACACACACACACAAATTGTGGTTAAGGAGCGTTGCTAAAGAGATTAACACCATAACACCATTACTGGCACTGGGGCAATAGGCATCTCAGGAATTGGCTAGACCTCATCCATCACAGACTCAAGGGTTTAAGAATGTAAGCTTGTTTGACTTTATTTTGAGAGGAGTCCTGGGGAGTCCTACTAGAACAGGGCCACGTAGGGAATTCATTTCTTGGAATTCATTTCCCCATGTTCATCCATGGAGGAACTCAGAGGCTGCTACACCCATAGTACAAAAAGGCCTGGGTCCTGCTCCAGTCAGCCACAGACCTTGACATTGTTCATGTGCTGGATTTTCAGACATGCAGAATGCAGAGTTGAGGGGTCATGGAGGCTTCCCCCAAGATTTCAAAGGAAAGCCTGGAAAGAGCAGCCTTTGAGAGGGTCATGCAATGAAGCTATTTATCAACGAAGTCAAAGCTGCAATGGAGACCCCAGGAAGTTAGAGATGGGCAGGAATCCAAGGGAAACTACGGGCAGTGAGTGGAGACAACCCAAGAAATTGTCTTCATAAGTCAGCAAGCTTATAGGGGAGATGCTGCCCAAGTCCTTTGGCACTCAAATCATGCCACTGTGCGCCCCAGATGCCAGACATGGAACTATAGGACTTGTCTTACCTTGTTTCACTTTGGTCTGATTCCTTTTACTAATTTCCAGTTCTTCCCTTTTGGATGGAGATGTTTACTTAGTGCCATTGTATCATAAAGTTATGTAACTTTCTTTTTGGTTTTACAGAGGCTCACAGCTATGGTTAAGCTGGGGATATAGCTCAGTTGGTAGAGTGCTTGCCTTGCATGCACAAGGCCCTGCCCTTGAGTCTCAGAAGAGGCTTTGGAATTTTTTTTTTTTTTTTTTTTTTTTTTTTTGGTACTGGGGATTGAACTCAGGGGTACTCGACCACTGCACTACATCCCCAGCCCTTTTTTGTATTTTATTAGAGACAGGGTCTCACTGAGTTGCTAAGTGCCTCACCATTGCTGAGGCTGGCTTTGAACTTGCGATCCTCCTGCCTCAGCCTCCCAAGTGCTGGGATTAAAGGCGCGTGCCACCGCGCTTGAGGCTTTGGGCTTTTTTTTTTTTTTTTTTTTTTTTGTGGTACCGGGGATTGAACTCAGGGGCACTCGACCACTGGGCCACATCCCCAGCCCTTTTTTGTATTTTATTTGGAGACAGGGTCTCACTGAGTTGCTAAGTGCCTCGCCCTTGCTGAGGCTGGCTTTGAACTCGCGATCCTCCTGCCTCAGCCTCCCAAAGTGCTGGGATTACAGGTGTGCGCCACCGCGCCCGGCTTGAGGCTTTGGGCTTTTGAGCAGTGCTGGAACTGTTGAGACCACGGGAACACTTGGAGAGGAATCAAATATTGTGTCGATGGACATGAGCCTTTGAGGGCTAAGGGCAGAATATTAAACAGTTTGGATCTGAAATGTCCCCCAAAAGTTCAGGTGTTGAAGGCTTGGTGCCCAGTGTAGCAGTGTTTAGAAGTGGGGTCTTTGGGCTGGGTGTGGGGGTACACACCTGTAATCCCAGCTACTTGGGAGGCTGAAGCAGGAGGATCATTTGCTTAGTATACATGAGGTCCTGGGTTCAATCCTTGGCAACACACACACACACAAAGGTGGGGTTGGTGCCTAGTGGGAGGAAATAGTAGGTTGTCACTGGGTGTCTTCTCTTGAAGGGTATATTTGGCCCCCTGACCCTTCCTCTTTTGCTGTTTCTATTTCCAAGCCAACTGAAATGCACAACCTCTTTCACCACACACTTGTATAGGCCTAAAAGTGAGTGAGCTAACCATGGACTGAAACCTCTACAATCATGAGCCAAAATAAATCTTTTCTCTTTTAAGTTGATTTTCTCAGGTATTTTGTCACAATAACAGCAAGCTAACACAAGCACCAGAGTCACTTGAGTTCATATAGAATATATTTCACTCTTGAAAAATAAAACTTTCAGAACAGCTAACATCTATATACACTACAAAAATAAAAATCTTCATATAAATAATTTATGTGGTAGGAGGTGTGCAGAAATGCCGAGGAGCCTACCCAGGAGTCAACAAGCAGTGAGGCACCACTGGCAAAGTGTGCTTGAGGTTCCCTTGGACTTGGTCTACTGGGTGGGCAGCAGTGTGGGGCACGAGAGGGACAGGGCTGCACTGCAGCCGAAAATGCTAGCTTTTCTTCCCACCTGGCAGTCATGGGTACAGAAGAGCCCCAGTTGCTGGGCTGCTGTCAGCATAGGGGTGGCTGTTCTATATGGATATCAGGGAGGTCTGTGATGGCTGAGCCAGGGAGGGGATGCAGACAGCAGCAGCAGGGCCCTCCGGGGGTCCATCCTGCATTCAATACCCCAACCATTGCTTCCCAGTGACTTCATGTGGCCCAAGCAGGGCCTCTGTCCTTCAGCTCCTTCTTCACTCAGTGGCAGAGCTGTTGGCAGCTGGGGTGGCAGCAGGCAACCACGTGGGCTCGGCAGAGGCTGGGTGGATATAGGTGCCAGGTAATGGGGGTGGGTGCAAAGCCACGGTCATGGAGGTAGTCACTCTGGCAAAGCTCTGTGGTAGGGTGGGGGTCACCCCCCATCTGAGCGTGCCTTCCTGTGGAGTTGCAGGGCTCAGGACCTGTGGGCTCTCCTTGTACGTCTGCACCACCTGTAGGGGAGACACCAGTAACAATGAGCCCAGGGGTACTGGGGCTGCAGAGTCCTTTGAACTTATCTGGCGATCAACATGATTGTCAGTAAGCTGGGTCCTCGTTGGGCCTTTAGTAGATTATAAGAGCTCACAAGTGACAAGTTATCAAGCCTTTGGGCAAACCCTGCACCTTGTTCTGGATCCTAGGAAGGGCTAAGGAGCAGAAGTATAATGTTAGGGGAAAGGCAGATGCTACTACCATTTTAGCTGGTGACACATTTTGGAAGGGCCCTGTGAGTTGGGCCCTGTCTGTTGACTTTTTTCTTTTTTGGGGGGGGGGGTATTGGGGATTGAACTCAGGGGTACTTAACCACTGAGCCACATCACAGCCCTATTTTTTTTTTTTTTGTACCAGGGATTGAACTCAGGGGCATTCGACCACTGGACCACATCCCCAGCCCTTTTTTTTTTTTTTTTTTGTGGTACCGGGGATTGAACTCAGGAGCACTCGACCACTGGGCCACATCACCAGCCCTTTTTTGTATTTTATTTAGAGACAGGGTCTCACTGAGTTGCTAAGTGCCTCGCCATTGCTGAGGCTGGCTTTGAACTGGCGATCCTCCTGCCTCAGCCTCCCAAAGTGCTGGGATTACAGGCGTGCGCCACCGCGCCCGGCTTTTTCTTGCTTTTTAATATTTATTTATTTGCTTTAGTTGTACACAATGCATTTATTTTTACGTGGTGCTGAGGATCAAACTCGGGCCGCGCACGTGCGAGACGAGCGCTCTACTGCTGAGCCACAACTCCAGCCCCAATTTGTCCCTTCTTATGCTTGTCCCGACCCTGTCTCTGGAGCTGGGTGCAAAGGAAGTGAGTGGTCACCTCTGGTGGGGGGCCCAGGATGGACAACAGCACAGGCAGCAGCACGAGCCCATGGAGGAGGCCCAAGAGTGTGAGCACTGTCAGCACCACGAAGAAGTACCTAGGAAAGGTAAGGAGTCAGCAGGGCAGGCCCTGAGACCATCAAAGGCAAATCCCACCTCCTCCAGAGCCCAACAGTACCTTATGATGAAGTCAAAGTTGGAACCAGCAAGCATGAGCAAGCCCAGCAATGTAGAGACGGCCCCATCAGTCACAGGGGCAAATGTGTGCTCAAGGGCACGGGCAGCCCGCAGGTTCCGGCTACCCTGGGTGGTCAGGAAACCCTGGGGGAACAGAGTGGTCTTGGAGCTCCTCCTCTGCCAACCATGGCCAGCTCATCCATGTTCCCAACTGCTATTTATGTGCTCTCAGGGTTCACCTATGCCTTTGCCCTCTGAAGACCCTGTGAACCTCATTCATGGAAATGGTCTGGAAGCATGCATGAGTCCATTTAGGTAACACTGTATAGATGCGTCTGAGAGATGTCCAAAACAGGGTGTGCAAATTACAGTCTGTTGCTTGTGTCTTATAAATTAAGTTTTGTTGAAACAGTGCCATACCTGTTTATCAATGTCATTGTCTATGGCTGCCTTTGTACTATGATGGCAGAATTTCAACAGATTCTCTATGGCCCATCAGTTCTGAAATATTTACTAACTGGCCCTTTACAGAAAAACTTTGGCAACCCCTGGTTGAAAAGAATGGGCACTAAGGTGATAAGTCACTTCTTAGGGTGACATTTCACAGGATTTTGAATTCTTTTTTTTTGTATTGTTCCACACACTAACTTTTTTTGGGGTTACTGGAGACTGAACCCAGAGCCACGTCTGTGCTAGGAAAGCATTTCACCACTGAACTACATCCCCTGCCCTTTTGTTGTCCTGTTTGAAGAGCATATAGCATTCTTATAATCAGAGTAATAATAGGGTTATGTGGGGATAAAACAAAGGAGTTGTTTGTGGGGCCTGGTTGGGTTTGTGTTGGTGTTTCCACTTGGTCTGGGCCCCATTCTTCTGCCAGAGAATGCACAACTTTGAGAGAGGCTTGTGATCTCCTTGGTTCTAGCATCTATGTTTTTTCCCCTGCTTCTTGCAGTGCTGGGGAATGAACCCAGGGTATCCTGTGCTCTAGGCAAGTGCTCTACCCATAAGCTGCATCTCCAGCCCTTTTCATTTTTTATTTTGAGAACAGGTCTTGTTGAGTTGCCCAGGCTGGCTTTTAACTTTCAATCCTCCTGCCTTGGCCTCCCTAGTAGGTGGGATTACAAGCTTGAGCCACCTCACCTGGCCTAGCTCCAATTCCTAAATAGTGCCTCACACAGATGTGCTTAAAACATATTTGTTGAATACCGAGTCAGAGGCTCCCCACCCCCACCCCGTGCCTGTGATTACCAGAGCCACGTGGACTGTGAACTCGACACCAATTCCTATAGAGGCCACGAGGATCACCACGGGGATGGCACTCAGCTTGATGCCCAGGAAACCCATGATACCAAAGAGTTCCACAGTCATCATCGCCAGGACCAGCACCTGGGGAGGGGAGGGCTCACTGGGGGCTCCTGGCAGGAGGAATGTCGGGCTGGACAGGGCAGGGTGAGTTGCCACTGAGTCTCTCCGACCCCCCTCTGCAGGTACTCACTATGAGGCCAGCAGTCCAGGGGTTGAGTAGCAGCAGGGCACAGACCAGGAAGGTGCACACCAGCAGGATGCAGACAGCCAGCAGGAAGCAGCGCCGCAGGCCCAGGTACTGCTCCCAGAAGAGGAAAGGGGAGCCGCTGGGGTAGGCACGCACCCCTGCCTGGCCTGCCTCAGTGCATGCTGCCCGGGCCCCCTCGATGGCCTCTACAAAGTCTGCAGTCTTCTGGAGGCCACGCAGTAGAAATGGGAACTGGGCAAACTCCAGGGGCTGGGCTGCTGGGACTGTGGAGGGGAGGAGAAAGTGGGCAGAGGGAGGCAGACGGTGAGCACAGGAACAGTGGGCAGGGCTTAGGGTCAGGGCCATGGGTCTAGGTGAGCTTCCCCCAGGACTTACTGCGAAGGTTCTCCCCAGTGGTGTCATATTTGTCGTGCAGCCATTCAGGAGGTGGTGGGTAGAAGTTGGCCTGCGAGGCTGCCAGACCCAGAGGGTCACTGCTTACCCACACAGTTAACCCCATGTAGAACAGCTCTGGTGGAATCAGTCCGTCCTTGTCCACCAGCCTTCTTGTGGTCAGCTGCAGAGGCAGAGAGGGATGAAGTCCTGGGCCATGAGATCTAGACCCCCTCTGTGCTCCCTAACTATTCTAGCCCTCTCCCAACCTGGCTGAAATCCAGAGGCTCCTGGGCATTCCCTGTCTGGACGAGCAGCTTGTAGGCCAGGGCCCCATCCTCAGAGCCATTGCGGTATGAATGGTAGGTAATACGCCCGGAAGCCCAGTCCTGGTCAAATGCAGCCTGAATTCCTGGAGAATAGGTTAGGGTATAGTTAGCCTGTGGCCAGAGGGGGCTTTTCCCTGTAGCAACACTCCCTGCCAATCTCCTGGCCTCTCACCCTGTAGCCAGTTGCGGTAATAGTGCAGCCAGGTGCGGGGTGCCTGGGTGGCAGGTGGGGGCAGCACAGCCTTGAGGGAACTGAAGCGCTGGTGCAGATCAAAGAGGGCGCGTTGGGAGTGAGCGTAGTCAAAGCCACCCTGGGTCACCAGGGCCACCTCGTACAGGGAGAAGTACCTGAGCTGGGCGCTCAGGAAGGCATGTTCCTTGGTGCCCCGAGGCACCACATCTGTCAGGGCCAGCCCGTCCTGCACCAAGGTGGCTCCATAGAGGCTCAGGCCCAGAAGAGCCCCAAAGAACATCAGCACCATGGCCTGTGGGAAATAGCAACTAAGCCAGAGGCCCAGGGCTGTCCTCCAGTCTTCAGGTAGTAGGCGAGGCCCCTTCTTGGGGCCCACAGATACTGAGCCTCTGTCCTGACCCACCCAGTCTCACCTTGGCATGTGGCTGGAGCAGCAGGGGTGCAAACTGATAGCGGGCAAAACGGGCAAGATTCCAGCGGGCACAGGGTAGGGACTTGCGGGTTGCCTTTGGCCTTATTCCCTCCTCTTGGCCTAGAAGGTCCCGTGTAGACCCCACGGGGCTGAAGAGCTCAGAGCTCAGTGGGTCAGAAGGTGGGGATACCAGCTGGGCTTGGGGAGGCAGGATGGTGACCACATGCTGGCTGCTGGCTTCACAGTGGGTGAAAGCTTGTACTGTGGTGGTCAGGTGGGCAATGCCCACTGGCACTGTCCTATCCCCCAGCTCCTGGGGCAGAATCTGAATCACTCGAGCAGAACAGGGGCTAGAAGAGGCAAACAGTGTGGATGACAGGTTGGTCCCTGCCTTGAAATGCCAATGAGGGAACAAGCTGGGTTGGGTTCATGGGAGAAAAGGGGTGGGCATGCAGGGACAGTACCTAGAGAAGCAGCAGAGCACATCAAGGCGCTGGCAGTGGCGCCGATGCAGGTCCAGGCTTAGGACAGCTGGGAAGACAAGCATCACGGCTGCGAAGTTGCAGCCCACTACTATGGCAGCCTGCAGGTGGGCAGGAGGGGAAGGCTGGATGAGGCACACCTCTGGCCCCATGCCCACCCCAGCCCACCTGCCTGTTTATGACGGCTCACCTGCAGGGAGAAGGCTCGCAGTGCGGGGATGGGAACTAGGGCAGCCATGAAGAAAGCAACCATGTTGTTGATGGACGTGAGGGCAACACTGGTGCCTGTGCGCTGCAGACACTCGCCCATGCGCTCCTGCCAGGATACAGCAGGAACATGCCCTCAGGTCATGGGGAGGAGGGAGCCATGGCCTGTGAGTGTGAGTGTGTGTGTGTGTGTGTGTGTGTATGTGTCTTTTTTCCTTGATATTGGGGATTGGAGATTGAAGCCAGGGGCGCTTACCCACTGAGCCACATCCCCAACACTATTTTATCTTGAGACAATGTCTTGCTAAGTTGCTTAGATCCTCGCTAAGTTGCTGAGGCTGGCTTTGAACTTGCCATCCTACTGCCTCAGCCTCCTGAGCCACTGGGATTATAGGTGTGTGCTACCATGCCTGGCAGACCATGGTCTTTACGGTAGAGTGAAAGGGAGTCTCCAGAACTTGGGATGGTAGAAGTGGGGCAATAACACCATAGTGGGGCAGGGGTTGTGGCTCAGTGGCAGAGCGCTCGCCTCTCACGTGCGCGGCCCGGGTTCAATCCTCAGCACCACGTAAAAAATGCATTGCATTGTGTACAACTAAAGTAAATAAATAAATATTTAAAAAAAAATAAAAATAACACCATAGTGGCTAATATTTACTGAGTGCTACATATGTGTGATGTGATATTCTGTACACTCACCTTGAATTATCTCACTGATCCTCACAACAACCCTTAGGACACAAGCACTATTAAAGAGGTTAATTAGCAGCCAATGTCACTTAAACCTAGAGAGTCTTTTTTTTTTTTTTAACTCTATCTATCTATTTATTTTTGGTACCAGGGATTGAACTCAGGGGCACTCAACCACTGAGGCACATCCCTAGCACCCCTACTTTAAAAAAATATTTTTAGTTGTAGATGGACACGATACCTTTATTTTGTTTATTTATTTTTTTTTGTGGTACCAGGGATTGAACTCAGGGGTACTCGACCACTGGGTCACATCCCCAGCCCTTTTTTTTGTATTTTATTTAGAGACAGGGTCTCAACTGAGTTACTAAGTGCCTCGCCATTTCTGAGGCTGGCTTTGAACTCGCGATCCTCCTGCCTCATCCTCCCAAAGTGCTGGGATTACAGGCGTGCGCCACCGCGCCCGGCTTGTTTATTTTTTTTATGTGGTGCTGGGGATCGAACCCAGTGCCTCATGCATGCTAGGCAAGCGCTCTACCCAGCCCTTTTTTTGTTTGTTTGTTTTGTTGTTTTGGAACCAGGGATTGAACTCAGGGTTACTTGGCCACTGAGCCACATCCCCCAGCCATATTTTGTATTTTGTTTAGAGACAGGGTCTCACTGAGTTGCTTAGCACCTCACTTTTTCTGAAGCTGGCTTTGAACTTACGATCCTCCTGCCTCAGCCTCCCGAGCTGCTGGGATTACAGGTGTGTGCCACTATGCCTGGCCAAACCTAGAGATTCTTAATTACTATGCTGAACTACCTCAGGTGACGCTGGGCTAAAGGATGGGGACTTACCTGGAGAGGGGTACCAGTAGGAGCTTCTGTGAAGGCATGAGCAAGCAGGAAAATGTCATCCACACCAATGCCCAGTGCCAAGAAGGGTAGTACCTGGAGGGGCAGAGAGGTGAGCAGCTGGAAGACCAATAGAGCCTGGTGATGGCCCTAAGTCAGCCCTGCAGTCCTGGTGTACCTGAGTAGTGGCAGCATTGAAGGTGATGCCAAGCAGGGAGCAGAGCCCAAGGCCAGAGGCCACTGCTAGGGCCACAAGCAATACCCCAGCAAGGCCCACGGCACCCTGGGACTGGGCACAGTCCCACCGTAGCATGGTTACGCAGGCATACGCCAGCTGTGGAGAGAAAGGGCACAATCTCAGACAGGGGCTTCCATGGTGGGTGCTGGGTGAAGGTGGGGCAAGGTGCTAGGGCAGGACCCACCATCAGCAGATAGCCTCCCACCACACGGGCTGTGCTGACTTCAGAGAATGCGTGCAGGATGTCGTCCAGGGTGGTAGGGGAGAAGGCATGGATCTGTTGAGATGCATTCTCAGGCAGGGCCTCCTGGGCCAGCTGGAGAGAGAGGGTGGATCTGAAGGGTGTGGGAAGAGGGAGTGGCCTCAGGGCACTCTGCTTTGTCCTTGTCCATGCTTACCTGCACAAAGCGCCGTTGCCAGGTTTGTAGCACTGTGCTGGCCTGCTCCTCGCTCCAGCCAATGTCATGTGTCTGATAGTCACCCCGGAAGTGTTCGAACAGCTGGCGGGGACTCATCAACAGGAAGGTGCTCTGCAGAGCCTCTGCCCTGGTGGGGGTGCAGGAGAACTAGAGGTCAGAGGTGGCCCAAACAACTGGTGGGGGTATGCAGCAGGCTTTTGCCAGAGCTGCCTGCTATAGAGTGAATTCCCAAGCAAGGGGTCTGTCACCAATTCCCAGGGGAGGAGGCCCTACCTCAGCAGCTGTCCTTGGGAGTCTCTGACCATGCCTCCCAGCAGCAATTCCTCCTGCCAATGCATGAATTTGTGGGAGAAGCCATGGCAGCCCCCACTCAGCTCCTGAGCCACATTGGGAGCCTGGAGGGGGAAAGGGGAAGGGTTACTGCTCAAGGCCCTGGCTGTGGATAACTGTGTCCCTAGGCTCATACCTCCAGGAACCATGCCTGCCACAGAGCTCAGCAGGTTTGGAGTGTAGGTAACTAGTCTCTTGAACCCCTTTCCTGCTCTGAGTGAACAGCTAGGTGTCCTGCAGACAGGAGGCCACAAGAGGGAGCAGAGTCCTGAACATTAGCTGCAGGAGGGGATGGCAGAACTACGTGGGGGGGGGGGGAAGTACCACCCACAGAGCCACACAGACACATGGGAAATGAGGCACAACGTTTGTGTTTGGCTATCGTGTTCTTAGTTTCCTTGTATAGACTGTTTTGATGAAGTCTAGCTTTAGGCTTAAAAAAGGAAAAGGGGATTCATACGTCACTTCGGGGTTTCTTAGGAGAAGTGGATGGGAATGGCACACTCCAGGGGGTTAGCACAGCGTGGGCAGGGTGGCAACGTCCAGGAAATGGTGGGGGCAGAACACAACCAGCTCTCTTTCAGAACAGAGGGGGACACATGCCAGGGAGAGAGGGGGAAGGAAAACGGCTTTTCTCTGGCAGACCTGGTTGGAGCTCACCTGCCTGTTGTGATGGTTGGGGGCACTAGGTGGGCAGTGGAGGTCATTAGGGTCCAGACAGGGCCGCCCCACATAGGCCTGGCCCACCTGTGCCTTGTCTAGCAGTTGCCGGAAGCTCTCGAGGGAGGCAAAGGGACCCAGTTCTTCCAGCAGTTGCTCTGGGTCCAGGTTGGTCCACTGGATATCAGGGCGGCCCCTGCGGGGGAGAAGCCATGGTTAGCAAGGGTCAGGGATCAATACCCACCATCTGAGCTGCTGCTCTGGACACATGCTGCACCCCACCCTCTTCCTGTGTGCTTATCGGTCCTTCCACATGGAGGGTGTGCAAGGCTCAGCTTCTCAGAGCAACCAGGTTGCATCAGCCCACCAGGATGGACACGAGGAGCTGACGAGGACATCAGGACAGATGTACTTAATACATTGAAAGGACCCAGAAAAGCACTGCAGCATCCATACCAGGCTGCACATCCTTGGTTCTAACATATACAACAGGTTTCTTCTGGCTCAGGCAACAGCTTAGCTGGTACCTAACCAACATCCCCCCCAGCAAAGTCTCTTTCTGGGAATCTTTTTTCTCCTCTGTTGAGATCTTGCGATCTAGGTTGTTTGTCTAAATGAGACAGGTCTTCCTCTCCTTTAGCGCTGAGGAGAAGGGGGATGTGGAGCCTGGGGCTGTCTATGCTTTGGCTCTGGCCTGAGAGGTAATGAGGTCTTGGTGAGATTTTCTTCATCCTCCTTACTCCTGCCCCTCCTTTCTTCTGGGGAAGTCCCTGGCAGGAGATGAAGTGGGACCCCAGGAGCAGCTGTGCCAGCACTCACGGCAAGTAGGCAGAGCCCCCTTGGAGTTTGGCTCCCTCCCAGAAGCAGTCGAGCGGGGTGAGGATCACACACGGAAACAGCTTTTCAATCATCTGTCAGGGATACCACAGGCCACATCAGTCCTTCCCTGGGCTCCTTTCTCCACAACCTGTAAGATACCCTCTGCAATCCTCCCAGGGTTTGTCCCCAACCCCAGCCCTGGCTCCCGTATCTGCCACAGTGTCTCTTTGGGCCTTCAAAACTATGTAGCCGGGCGCGGTGGCGCGCGCACGCCTGTAATCCCAGCACTTGGGAGGCTGAGGCAGGAGGATCGCGAGTTCAAAGCCAGCCTCAGCCGTGGCGAGGCACTTAGCAACTCAGTGAAACCCTGTCTCTAATAAAATACAGAAACAGGGCTGGGGATGTGGCCCAGTGGTCGAGTGCCCCTGAGTTCAATCCCCAGTACCCCAAAAAAAAAAAAACTATGTAAAATGTCCTGCCTCTGCCCAGTCCATGGGAACAGCCCAGAGTACTCACCCGCTCAATCATTCCATTTTCAATAAGGGGAACTCCCGATTTGTAGCAGATTTTGTTCAAATCCCAGGATCTGCATTACCAGGGGCACAATTAGCAGAAAAGGGGATTCCCACTCCAGCACTGCCACAGCCCGCTTTACCCCCCACCGTTCAGGGACTTGGCCAGACTCACTTTCCGTAGAGAGATACTTGTACTTTACTGGCAGTGAGAGCTGCCTGGAGGTGGAGGCCAAGCGCCTCAGGCGTGAGGATGTTCTCCCCCTCCTGGCGTGGAGTCTGAATCAACATCTGGGAGGTATACGCAGCCTCCTCCCCCAGCTTCTCCTTGGTATAATGCAATTCTTGGCTTACCCGGCTTCCCACTGCCAGAGCAAAGAGAGAAAGCTGCGGAAAGGGGCCTTGGAGGTTCCTAACCTCCTAGGGCTCCCAGACAAGGGGGAGAAGCACTGCTGAGAGCCCCGGCTAAGGCCCTGGCTGCCTCCCAAGCTTCTGCCCCTCTTCTTAGAGTCTGGAATCCTGCCAGGGGAGTGGGGAGGCCTCAGCTGCACAGCTTTATGGATTTCCTGTGTGGTCCAGGGTTTAGACGTGAAATAGGTTGGCTGGTTTGGGGCAAAAACTTAAAAATGAGAATCAGCATGAGCTGGACCAGGTTATAGGAGCATCCTGGTAATGAAACCCTCACTCTCTCTCTCTGCTCTGGTCTGTAGGACAAGGAAGGACAACAGGGCCCGGCAGGGAAGCTGCCCCCAGAGAGGGTTTTCTAATAGAACAGGTCTCGGGTCCTGTCTGGTTCTTGGTTCGGGTTGCCCTGCATGGTGATTTACACTCACACACCTTTCTGCAAACTGCTCTGGAAGGGTCAGGAATGGTAGTGTCTAGTAATGATGGGCCCCACAGTGGCACAAGTGACAGGGAGGACCAGGCTTTCAGTGTGATGCCCCCACCAACTCAGGCAGGAAGTACACGGAACCAGCTTGTGTGCCCTGGCAGAGGTGAAATCAAAGTGGGCTGAGGAGTTCAGATCCCTTTCACCAGCCTCACTGTACAGACTATGAGTCAGACCTCCTGGTACCAGGCCTGCCTCAGTCTCCTTGATCTTAGCATTCCTCAAGTCCTGTCCTGAATTATGCTGATAAAGGAGTTATGCTGGGGCCTGGGGAAGGTGGGGACATTGTGAGGGGTATGACCTAACTGTGATTTGGAGGAGGGTGAGGGCCACAACCTAGGAGTTTTGTGGACTTGGTCTGGTCTCAGACCTACTTCTGCTTCCACTTGTCTGGGGGTCTCTTCTTGTTGGTTGCTTCTATTCCTGGGACCAATATATGCTGCTTCTCTGAGACTCCAGCCTCATTTAGGATTATCATGGTCCCCAATTTCTCTATCTCTTTCTCTCTCTTTTTTTAAGAGATAGGGTCTCACTATGTTGCCCAGGCTGGTCTTAAATCCCTGGGCTCAAGCAATTCTTTTGCCTCAGCCTCCCAAGTAGTTGGGATTATAGACAATGCACACCCCCCTCTAGTTTCCCAATCTCTCTTTTTTTTTGGGGGGGGGGTACTGGGGATTAAACTCAGGGGTGATTAACCACTGAGCTACATTCCCAGCCCTTTGCAATCCTCCTGCCTCAGCCTGCTGAGTTGCTGGGATTACAGGCGTGCACCACCACACCAGGCCCCAATTTCTTTTTCTTTTTTAGGGGGTGGTACCGGGGATTGAATTTAGGGGCAATTGGCCACTGAACCACATCCCCAGCCCTATTTTGTATTTTATTTAGAGACAGGGTTTCACTGAGTTGCTGAGTTGCTTAGCTTCTTGCTTTTGCTGAGGCTGAACTCACAATCTTCCTGCCTTAGCCTTCCAAGCTGCTGGGATTACAGATGTGTGCCACTGTACCCAGCCCCAATCTCTTTTTCAAACCCGTATAATCTCCTCACTCAGGAGAACACCAAATCCTTGTTAACTTCTCAATGCAGATTTACCCATGTGCTCATAACCCTTGACCCTAGTCACACTCCTGGCCCTGTGTTATGAATGAATACAGTCTTCTACAGCCATACTGTTCCCCTCTGCTGTCACTCTTTTTCTTCTTTTTCTGTTCTCTACTCTGTTTCCAGGCCTGTACTGCAGCATTTATCTCACCAGGCTTAGGCCAGAGCTGCCACATGGACAGAAGGAAGGGGAGCTCCAAGATAAGCTTCCTAGAGTAAGGGGGTTGACTGAGGGCAAGGAGGCATGGAAGAAGGAAGAAACCCAGAGAGGACCCATAAGAATGTAAAAGAAAGAAACACTGATAATTTAAAATATATAGTAAGATTAACAAATTCTCGGTGGGAGAGGGGTGAGGAAGAGAAAAAGATAAACTTTAGCTGTAAGGGACAGATATGAGGACATATGAACTAGGATGTATTGATCAGGCAGGAAGAGATAGTGGGTGTATGGAAGAAAACAAAGGCTCTGTTTAGACCTGGTTTTGAGCCCTAGCTCTAACACTTATTCTGTGTCTTAGACAAATTACTTATTCTCTCCGAGTCTCAATTTACTCATCTGCAAAATGGGGACAATGTTTCTCTGATAAGATTAGAATCAACACAGGCAAAGCACTTGGAAATTGCCTGGCTCACTAAGGAAATTGCCTGGTAGGTGCATATGTGGAGTTGTTATTCAATAGTTGCCGAAAGTAGAAAGAAAAGAGAGAGAGAGAGAGAGAGAGAGAGAGAGAAGGAGAGAGAGAACTAGAGAAAAAGAAAAGACTGTGGGTAAGTACAGAGGAAATAGGAGAACAGGGGTAGGAAGATATCAAAATCAACAGCAAACTTGGTAAAAACTTTTGTATCTTCACAAAAGGGAAAATATAACTGGTTAACCAACATGGAAGCTGAGGCAGGAGAATCATGAGTTCGAAGCCAGTCTTAGCAACTTAGCAAGGCCCCAAGCAACTCAGTTGAGACCCTGTTTCTAAATAAAATATAAAACGGGCTGGGGACATGGTTTAGTGCCCCTGAGTTCAGTCCCTGATAAAAAAAAAAAAAAAAAAAAAAAATTTTGGACAGGGTCTCACTATTTTGCCAAGGCTGACCTAAAACTTGCAGTCTTCCTATTTTAGCCTCCCTAGTCCCTGGGAGTACAGGTGTGTACCACTGAAGTCTGCTAAAACTTTAAAAAATGATAGCAATTATTTCTGGCTTACAGGAATCTACCATGGCAGTATAATTTGGTATGCTATTTGGAGGAAAGCAATAGTGCAATACTTATTCTCATAATTTCTGGTCCAGAAATTTCACACATAAGGGCAGTGAGCTGTTATAGGGACTCAGACTTTCTGAGTGAAATGAGAATCATGGTAGGTTTTGAGCAGAGATGTGAGATGATCTGACTTTTTCATCACCTAATGAATAAGAATTGGACCAGGGAAGAAGTCAGGAAAAGGTGTTCTGGACCCAGAATGTTCAGAGAACTGTCAAAGGCTAAGAGTTTTGATACTGCTCAGAGAGGAGCCGGCGACAATGCTCAAGAGGGCCTAGAATGTGTGCTATGGGGCTTATATTTGATTCTATAGACTTTATAGAATCTGATAGAAATTGATGGAAGGGCTCTATGCAGGGTATTGACTTGGTCAGATTTAGATACAACACAGAGGGGTGGTGTGGAGGCAGATATGGAGGTGAGGTTGACAAATCTTTTACCGTCCTTTCTCTTTTCTTTTCTTTCTTTTTTTTTTTTTTTGGTACCGGGGATTGAACTCAGGGGCACTCGACCACTGGGCCACATCCCCGGCCCTTTTTGTATTTTTATTAGAGACAGGGTCTCACTGAGTTACTAAGTGCCTCGCCATTGCTGAGGCTGGCTTTGAACTCGCGATCCTCCTGCCTCAGCCTCCCAAAGTGCTGGGATTACAGGCGTGCGCCACCGCGCCCGGCTTTTCTTTTCTTTCTTTCTTTCCTTTCTTCCTTTTTTTTTTTTTTTTGGCTAGGGATTAAACTGAAGCATGCTTAACCACTGAGTACATCCCCAGCCCTTTTTATTTTATTTTTTTGAGGCAGGGTCTCACTAGGTTGCTTACAGACTCGCTAAGTTGCTGAGGCTGGCTTGGAACCTGTGATCCTCCCGCCTCAGCCTCCCAAGCCTCTGGGATTACAGGCATGTGCTACTACACCTGGCTGCCTTTCTCCTTTCTAACAGATTGATTTAACTGGCCGTCTCTGAAAGGCCTTTTGACTTCTCTCCAGCATCAGAAGGTGAAACCTTAGCCGGATGCGGTGGCGCACGCCTGTAATCCCAGCACTTGGGAGGCTGAGGCAGGAGAATCGCCAGTTCAAAGCCAGCCTCAGCAATGGCGAGGCACTTAGCAACTCAGTGAGACCCTGTCTCTAATAAAATATAAAAAAGGGCTAAGGATGTGGCCCAGTGGTCGAGTGCCCCTGAGTTCAATCCCCAGTACCAAAAAAAGAAAAAAAAAAAAAAAAAAAAAAAGAAGAAGAAGGTGAAACCTGGTAGTTTTAGAAGCTAATCACATAATTCCATTGCCTTTGCCAAGTGGAGCATTAAGTACAGGAAGCTACAATTTTGCCAAAGAACCCCAATGGGAGATCAGCTGGGAGGCTTGTGGTAAATTTTTCCCTCACTTTAAAAAGGGATGCAAAGCCGGTCGCGGTGGCACATGCCTGTAATCCCAGCACTTGGGAGGCTGAGGCAGGAGGATCGCAAGTTCAAAGCCAGCCTCAGCAATGGTGAGGCACTTAGCAACTCAGTGGGACCCTGTCCCTAATAAAATACAAAAAAAGAGCTGGGGATGTGGCCCAGTGGTCGAGTGCCCCTGAGTTCAATCCCCGATACCAAAAAATTAAAAAAATAATAAATAAATAAAAAGGGCTGCAAGACAGGTGACTTCCTTTTCTTACCACTGCAGCAGCCACCTTGGGATAAGCCTGAGGACAAAAGTCTAATGAGCTGAAGATAGCAGAGGAGAAAGGATAGAAAGAACCTGGGTCCTTGCTGATGTCCTTGGGTTGCTGGATTAACCACCCTAGAACTTCTCTACTGCCAGACTTCTTATTACAGAGGATCAATCTTCTTCCTTCCTCCCTCCCCATCCCCTTTCTTCCTTTCCTTTCTTTCTTTCATACGGCTGAAAGTATTCCAAATGACACAACTAGGAGTGTTTTTTGCAAATGACTGAGAAAGGTCTCAACTAGAGTAGTGACCACAAGGGTAGAAAGGATGGGTTTGTTGTGACAGTGGTTAAGTGAGAACTAACTGATGCAGACTCCCAAGGATGTAGCTATAGATACTTGAGTGGATGAATGAATGGCAGTTCTGTCAATTGACACATGGGCAGGCCCTGCTTTCTAAATCAACTGGCTGTATATTCCTTATCTCACTCTTTACTTTCTTTTGGTGGTGCTGGGGATCTAACACAAGGACTCAAACATACCAAGCAACTGCTCTACCACTGAGTTACACCTCCAGCCCTATTTCTTATCTTTAAGGACAGCTCCAATTTCAAACTATATCTGTCTCATTCCAGTAAATATAAGTTGGCCTACATGCTGTGATTTTTATTTTAGAGAACTATCTTCCTCTGAGCCTTTTGGTTTTAAGGTTAATCAGGGCCAGGGGTGTAGCTCAGTGGTAGAGCACTTGTCTAGCATGCACAAGGCCCTGGGGTCCATTCTAAAAGGAAAAAAAGTAAGTAAGTTGTTCAGGAAAGGCAAACAAGTCACATTCCAAGTCTCACCTAGGCAAAATTGGGGAGAACCTTGAACTCTGGTTCAGAACCCTGATAGCCAATGTCCTACTTCTCTCTCTGCTTTTTATATTAGCCAAGTGGGAAAGAACAGATATTATCTTTTTTTTTTTTTTTTTTGGTACCAGGGATTGAACTCTGGTGCACTCAACCACTGGGCCACATCCCCAGCCCTTTTTTGTATTTTATTAAAGACAGGGTCTCATTGAGTTGCTAAGTGCCTCGCCATTGCTGAGGCTGGCTTTGAACTGGCGATCCTCCTGCCTCAGCCTCCCACGTACTGGGATTACAGGCATGCGCCACCGCGCCGGCTTAGAAAATATCTTTATTCCTCATTTTGATCAGCTCTGCACTGTTTAGGCATTGAAGGAGAAGCTTCAGCTACAGATAAGGCTCAATTACAGATATATAGAGAAATGATCACATTACAATCACTGCTTTTACCTCAGCCTCAATCAATACAGGACAGAGTGATATTTGTAATAAGGAAAAACAGTTTAAGGCTGGGCACAGTGGTGCATGCCTGTAATCCCAGCTACTTGGGAGGCTGAGGCAGGAGGAGTGCAAGTTTGAAGCCAGCCTTAGCAACTTAGCAAGACCCAAAGCAACTTAGGGAGACCGTGTCTCATAATAAAAAATAAAAAGGGCTGGGGTGGGGGAAGGGTCTAAGGAATTGACTACCATGCTTTTATAACACTCTTCCTCAAATACCATAAAAAAAACTGGTGGTGTCTATCCCTTCCTGTGCTGGAGGGCAGAAAAAAGGATAATGAAACTTGGAAGTTCAAGCAATGTTTAGATGGAGAAGATCTGGGGAACAGAGAAAGAGGAAGGGAAGGGAGACTGCCTCAGTTGTGGCAGGAAATCCAAATCATTTGGGACCACCCAGGCAGCAGTGATTTGGGTGGGGGTACGTGTATATGCATGTGTATCTTGGGGCTGGGGGCAGGCAGGCAGAAGGAAACATCTGCTCTGGACCCCAGGGCTGGCCTAAAGCGTGAGTGTATGAGACTCTGCAGAAGAACAGGGCAGTAGGGTGGGGATGGGGTGTGGGAGACCAACAGGCAGGCAGACTCCAAGAAACATCTGCTCTGGATCCTAGGACTTGCCAGCATTTGAAATAACTCAAGGGTGTGAGACTTCAACCTCGGCCCTGCCCTTGAGCATAGGCCAAGGCTGGGGGAGGTCTAGGGGAGCCCACAAATACAAATTTCCCAGGGAAGAACAGAGCCGAGTCGACTCTGTGAGGGCTGTCCTAAAACCAGGTCTCAGGAAAGAAAAGAATCATGCTAAAAATATTAGTAAGAAGTTACTTTTACCTAATGCTTCCATTAGAAAGTGAGGATTTGATCCCATCTGACCTCAAAGTGTGGAGTCTGTGCTGCTTCTCCGCTAACTGGTTGCAGGGTGCCTGGGTACATGACCCCTCTCCCCAGAGGCCTGCCAGATGGTTTACTCAGTTTCCCAGACTTCTGGTCCAAAATTCTCTCTCTCTGAAAAGGTCTCATTATGTTCACCAGAGTGGCCTTGAATTTCTGGGCTTAAGCAATCTTCCTCCCTCAGATTAGTGAGTACCTAGAACTAACTATAGGCCTAACTTTCCTGGTCAGAAGTCACCTCTCTCTCTCTCTCTCTCTCTCTCTCTCTCTGTTTTATTTATTTATTTATTTATTTATTGGCTGTGCTGGGGTATGAACCCTGGCCTAGCATGCTGGGAAAGTGCTTTACTACAGAACTGAATCCCCAGCCCTTTTTTTTTTTTTTTAAATATTTATTTATTTGCTTTAGTTGTACACAATGCAATGCATTTATGTTTACGTGGTGCTGAGGATCGAACCCGAGCTGTGCGGGCTGTGCACGTGCGCGGCGAGCGCTCTGCCACTGAGCCACAACCCCAGCCCTCCCCAGCCCTTTTTAAAAATTTTATTTTGAGACAGGGTCTTACCAAGTTGCTCAGGCTGCCTGAGTCTCCCAAGTTGCTAGGATTACAGGTGTGTGCCACCATGCCTGGCTTCCCTGCCTTCTCTTACACATCATAATCATATTCTGCTTTTATTACATGCTTATCCTAGCACATATTTTATTTTCCTTGCTACTAAAAAGATGGGTCTTATTTTAGTTGCCTTTATACTGTAAAAAGATACACATAGAAGGTTGACAATAAATACACATAATCACAGATAAATGATACCCATTAAAGGACACTATCACCTGTAGATTATGGTACAGGTGCTCCAACATGCCCAGGTGCACAGGCTCTGGCCCGTAGATTCCCCTTTAGACCCTTGGCCAGGCCTGCTAGGGTTCAGTGGCCAGCTTCTCGCCCTGTTCTTGTCTTGCAGGGCTCAAGGTACCCAAGCAGCTATGTATGGCTAGTGTCCATAACTCACCTTCTACCCAGAGCTGTTCCAGGTCTGTCTCAATAACTGCCACGCGGAGACCCAGTGCCAGGGCCCCAAAGGCCAACAGTCCCAGGAAGAGCACTTTGCCACAGTGTTTCTGGATCCCACAGCCCAGAGAGAAGAGCAGGCCCTGGAAGTAAGCGCGAAGCCAGAGTGGAGCCTTCAGGCTCCCAGCTAGGACCTGGGACAGAAAGAGAAGGGTCAGCCAGGTGTCACTGTAACAGCAGGAAAGCCTTCCTTTCTCTCCCTGTATACACCCTCTGCCAAGCCCATGCTTCTTGATGTAGGGCAGGGAGCACCCGAAGATATAGGCTCAGATTGTAAGATTTAGCTCTATTCCCCTGTGCCCTCCCACAGCACACACCTGAGGAAGGCACAGACCCATTTTCTGAGAATAGGACACACACACACACACACCCCAGCTGACACAGAGGTGAACCCACATACATACATACAACTTACACAGCTATGTCTTCACCTGTCTTCAAACACAAACACCAAACGACACATGACATTTAAAGCCTTCACACCCTGCAGAGAATCCCGGTGACATAAATGACCCCACTCTTCCTTCTTCACTTCCCCCTACTCACCTGAGGTGCTGCGGGTCGATCTTGGGGTGTGTAGCCAGGCGGCAGCTCCCGGAGAGGCAGTGGCTGAGCCATGCTGGCGGGGATGGGGGGCGCGGACGCCCCCAACCTGTGTTATCTCGTCGCTCCCATAGGCTAGCCTGGCCCCCTATGCCGCGGGACCCCTGTGGGGCTTCAGTGAGCCCGCGAGGGCGCAGGCGTGGGTGACACTGTGGGGTGCAAGATGTGCAGGGGCGGCTGAGAGAGGAGGAGCGTGGGGCTGTGCGGGCCCCGGGCGCGGCGAGAAGGCACTGCGGACCGTCGAAGTGGGTTCGCGTGTAGGCAGAACTGGCGAGCCCCTGAGAAGCACCTCGCAGCTCAAGGTGGCGACTGCAGTGCCGGGAAGGCGGCTGGAGTCCCAGAAAAAGGGAGCGGGCCTGGGCGACGCCCTCCCATTGGCTGAGGGGCAGGCAAATCACCCGGAGCGGAGCAGCCGGATCCGCTGCTAGGTAACGGCGCCGCAGGGGGCGGGGCAGGAGACCACCCAGGCAGGGCCACCCCTGGCCTTGCCTCGCCCGCCCGCCCGCCCGCGGGGCCCTGCGGGAGGGGAAGGGAGGGAGACCGCGGAGTGGGTGAGCGCAAATTCAGGAGAGGCGGAGGCTGAGAAAGGGCGTCCGCTGGCCCAGTTAGGACCACACTTTCTTCCCGATCCAGCCAGACCCCAAAGACTTCTTTTCATTCTTCCCAGCTCTCGTTGGAGCTCCCTTCAGTCCACCCGCCACGGAGGCCAGCGACATTTAAAATGCAAATCTGATGATAGCTCGAAAAGCACAAGGTCTGCTTGAAGCACAGGGCCCTGTATAAACTACAGGTTTTTTTCCTCAGAGGTGCTACCTCTCACCCACCCAATGTTCCTTCTATCTCTGAAAAGTCACCTATAATTTCTGAAACACATCACGATGTTCCAGGCATTCTTGCCTTTGTACATGTGGTCCTTTTGTCTTGGCAGATTATCTTCAAAACAACTTGAATCAATTAACCTCTCTTTGAAGCCTTCCTTGTCACATCTCCCTCCTGGCAGATAATTGCGTCTTTGTGGTCCTCCTAACAATATATATGTGTTATTGCATTCATGATGAAATATTTTATGTACAGTACCTGAAAGTCTGCTTTCCTTACTAGACAGTAAGTAGGCGCTCAATAATTGTTGAGTGAGTCATTGAGAGTTGAAGAAACCAGGGTGTAAAGGATCGGAAATAGGGGAAGAGGGGGTATTTCCTCTAACTGTCCCAGTGTGCTGTTTCTGTCGGGTTCCTGACTGATAATCCCTGAGTGGCAAAGTAGAGCAAAAATCAATATTCCAATATGTAAAGTTTGGGAAAGAGAAAAAAATCTGTAATAAATTCATTATTCTAGCACAAGTACTATTATCTCTGGCCAAGTTCTAGGTCAATTCTTCCAGACTTCTTTGTTTATCATTACATGATAAACATTTCATGTTACTACACAGTCATTGTATCAATCATTTGCAGAATGTCCTGAGGACACATTCCCAGAAATGAGGTTGTTTGGGTCAAAAAGTATGAACGTCTTGCTTCACACTGCCAATCTATTTTTTTAAATATTTATTTATTTGCTTTTAGTTGTACACAATGAGTTTATTTTTACGTGGTGCTGAGGATCAAACCCGGGGCCATGCACGTGCTAGGCGAGCGCTCTGCTGCTGAGCCACATCCCCAGCCCTACTTTTTTTTTTTTTTTTAACATTTATTTTTTAGTTGTAGTTGGACACAATACCTTTATTTTTTATTTATTTTTACGTGGTGCTGAGGATCGAACCCAGAGCCAAGCACATGCTAGGTGAGCGATCTACCGCTGAGCCACAACCCCAGCCCTGCCAATCTACTTTTTGGAAATTTGTGTGAACACTTCTTCTGAACCTCAGTTTTAGGGAAAGTGAACCTTCAGGTCAAGGGGGTGAACACCTAACAAGTTTGCTGCTTCCATTTGTCCATTCATCTAGCAAAATGTGGAGAAACTATTGTCTACAATACTGTTGGCCAAGTGGTAACTGCATATGTACCCAGTATTTTCTTCCTCCCTGTCATAGAGGAGTGGGTCCCACTGTATACTCCTAGCAAGTTTCTGGAAATAGAAACAGTCTCTAGACTCTAGGCCCCTACATTGCCTTGGGGTTGTAGTTAAGGACAGTGAATGGTTTAAGATCAGCAACGGATGTCATTAGGACTTTGAGAAGAGCTGCTTTACTTGAAGCAGCTCTTGAGATCTTCCTTCTTACCAGACTCTGCAAGAAAGAAAGTCCATGGAGAACTAGGTTTGTAATACCTGGGCCTTGGAACTTATTCTGCTTCTACCACTAACAATTGTGGCAAAGTCCAGCATTTATATGGATGCTTCCAAGGCAGGGCCTGCCTATGAGAAAATCTCTTGCCAATCAGTCCAAAGAGTAATGTGGGAGAACCGGGTCTGCAGTTCCAACCTTAGTAGGGCTTAGTGCCCTCTGGCTGTGGCAAGCTCCAAAATAACCTTCCTTTCCCTCAACAAAATGATTTCCTGAGTGCAGTTAAGCTCAGGTACAGTTAAAGTCAGAGACCCCAGGTAAATAACAGGAGGAAATAAAGAGGCTACTCTTTCCCCTCTGCTAGCAGCCTGCTTCCCATTGAGTGGGCTTGCTTCACTGTCACTTCCACTGGATGAGGATGTATGTGTTTTGAGCCTAAACCAGAGACAGTTTTCTGAAGAATAACAAAGGAGAAAAGCGATCTAATCAAATTATATTTTTACTGAGGATTAAATCTAATTACTGATTCATGGGACAAATATGTCTTTTATGTGTCTAAACCCTTTGTGGAAGTCTAGGAGTTGTAGGGTACCTATTTTTTTTTTTTTTAATGTTTATTTTTTAGTTGTAGGTGGACACAATATCTTTATTTTTATGTGGTGCTGAGGATGGAACCCAGTGCCTCACGTGTGCTAGGCAAACGCTCTACCACTGAGCCACACCCCAGCCCCAGTGTACCTGTTTTTATTTAAAAAATTTTATAAATGGCCGGGTGTGGTGGCACACGCCTGTAATCCCAGCACTTGGTTGGCTGAGGCAGGAGGATCGTGAGTTCAAAGCCAGCCTCAGCAGTGGCGAGGCACTTAGCAACTCAGTGAGACCCTTTCCCTAATAAAATACAAAAAAAGGGATGTGGCCCAGTGGTTGAGTGCCCCTGAGTTCAATCCCCTGTACCCAAAAAAAAAAAAAAAAAAAAAAAAAAAAAATTTTAAATGGAGTTTATAGGCTGAGAGGAGAACAGAGACTAAGAGGGAAACCACTGTGTGCTGACATACTGAGGAAATTTTCCAGAAGTGAGAAAAACTGCAGGAGAGGTGGGAGATGACAGAATCTAAAAGGAAAAAACATGGTTCAAAGTCTGAATCTTTCATTTACTGGCGGTGAGATCTTGGGAAAGTCACATTATCTACGACATTGACATAAGGAATAAATGAGATAAGATATATGGCCAAAGACAAGTGACAGGAAAAATGAGGTGGAGTACACCCTCACACGCAGTGTTGAGGAAAGTGACCAGTCTGGCTTTGGGGAAGGTCCATGTGGGAATTACAGGGAGTTTGGCAGGCCTCATTCCTTGGCATTCCCCCAGGTTTCTCATTCACCCTGTTTTTGGTTGGCTTCTGTTATCTGGGTCAGGCAGAGTCAATAACCCTGATATGTAGAGGAGGAAAGCAGTTGGCCCTGGGCAACTCCCATACCCATCCATTACATTAGGGGCCAAGCCTGGAAATACATGCCCACTCCCTTCAAGACAATAGCGTCTATCAATCTTGGGTGCCAGAGGCTAATAACCAGAGATCAGCAAATGACCCTTCACCTTGAGTATGGGGGAGAGAGATGATGAGCCAAAGCATCAACTCCTTATTTTCCATGGAAGAACCCTGATGCAATCTCTCTGGGTGGTGGAAGACAGCTCAGGCCAAGGACAGGTCATCTTGGCCTCTAATAGAATGTGTTCTCTGCCCAGCCTCTTTCCCTCCTATCCAGCTTCATCATAGCTGAGTTTTCTAGATCTTCTGTCTGGGTGGTCTTTCCTGCACCTTTCCCCTCCCTTCAGACACATTTAACTATTTAGTGTTTAATTTTGTTTGCTTTGTTTGAGTGGGGGTGGTGGGGTGGGTGGGGGGGGGTGGTGATGGTGGTGGTGGTGGGCGTGGAGGTCTTAGTTAAGGTCTTCAGTCTAGTCTTGAATTCCTAGGCTCAAGTGATCCTTTTGCTTCAGCTTCCCAAGTGCTGGGAATACGAGCCTGCATTCCAAGTTTATGTTTAACTATTTAGAAAACAGTACACAAAGCTCTGATTATGTAAACTTCTTAGGGAAGACGATGGCTGTGGACAAATACTGTATACCCTGTAACTGTCCTGAAATAGAAACAGCCCTCTAAATTAAGCTGTGCAGGTTCCTAGATTGCTCGTGGGGCTATGCTAAACACAATAGGACTTCCTCTCTACCAGGGATGGGGATGTATTGAAGGACTGGGAAGTTCAGCCTCTGGCCTTCGGAAAAAAAAAAAATCTGGAGAGCAATAGTGGCAGTCAGTCCCCTTATAGGCTCAGGGAGGTTTTGCCAGCCGGCAGGGATGAGGTGTTGAGGGGGAGAGGGTTCCTGCAGTAGAAGCCATCACATTTTGTTTGACCTGGCAAGGTCCCAGGACTGCTTCTCAGCATCTCCTCAAGAGTCCTCCCTGATTCAGTACTGAAGTGCCCCCCTCTTTTTTTTAAATATTTATTTTTTAGTTGGACACAATCTTTATTTTATTTATTTAAATATTTATTTGTTTTAGTTGTACACAATGTATTTATCCTTTACGTGGTGCTGAGGCTCGAACACGGGCCACGCAAGTGCTAGGTGAGTGCTCTACCGTTGAGCCACAATCCCAGCCCCTTATTTATTTTTATGTGGTGCTAAGGATTGAACCCAGGGCCGCGCTTGTGCTAGGCGAGCGCTCCACCACTGAGCCACAACCCCAGCCCCTGAAGGCCCCCCCTTGATCCTTTTTTCCTCCACTTCCTTCATCAAGCATTGCTGGGAGAGGCAGGGCAGACACTATCACCTCTTCTACCTGCCTGGCTGCCCAGCCAAGGGACATTCAGTTGCAGTTGCTCCCTACATTTCAGGACACAACCTTTCTATAGCTGCTTCCAAAAGAAAACAAAAATCCCTGTCTGCTGGCAGACAAGTAGAGCAAAGAGAAGAAAAATCAAAGCATTTTGGGTACCCAGCCAATTCTGGAGTTGTCAGGGACAATGGCAGCAGTGTCCTGAGTTGGGGGCTGCTCCCAGCTGGGACTCAAACTCAGTGAGGCCTTCCTCTGGGAACTCTTACCTTCTCTGCTCCAGTTCCCTTATTTCATTGGTGCAGGGGCTGCTTGATGGAATTGTGCAATGGGAAGGCAGGGAAAAGGTGTTTTTCTACCTCCCGTCAGGGGTTCAAAGGAATCAGTGGGGAAGGACAGAAAGGGGCATAGCAGGGCTCTGGGATAGTTCTTCCATCCTATTCTTCCTCCACACCTATCCAGCTCCACCCCCTTTCTGTGGTCAAGGAGAAGTTTCCTGACCTCTTGGGCTTCCCAGACCCTAATGGTCAGAAAGAGCTGAGAAAGAAGACAAAACCTGAGAATGGGAAGGGCCTTCCCATTGCACATCTCTCCTTTTGCAGATGGGAAACTCAGGGTCAGAAGAAAGGCAGTGATGTAGCTAAAATAAAATTAAAATAAATAAATAAATAAATAAATAAATAAATAAATTACAAAGGCCAAGTCTTCTTCCACCCAGGCCAGGACTCTGTCTTCAGCACCATTAGGGCCAACAAATTTCATTTCAGTTATGAAAGTGACCATTTTGGGCACCACTACAGCTCTTTTATCAAAAATCCCCACATCTCCCTCAGTCCTACTGGTTTTTAGCCACTTCTGCTAGGCCATTTTAGGTCCTGATTAGGGCAAACTTTCAGGAACTTTGTCTTAACCAGGGGGAGGAATGTACAGCTCTGGAGCTCCCAAGCAGGCTGATGGAGGTGGAGCTCCCCCAGGGTAGGAATGCTGGTCTAGTCTCTCACAAGTTCAGTGAGAAACAACACTAAGACTGGGCAAGATTACTCAAGTGAACTTGAGAGCCTTGAGATTTTTTAAGTAACGTAGAAACCAGTATTTCAAACCATTCTTTATAATTATTGCCACCCACAGTGAGGACATCAAGAGAAACCTTTACTTTGATAATTCTAGGAGGTGAAATATCACCTGAGGAGCCACTTTTATCTTCCACCAAACACCTGCAGGTTGTAAAAGTGGTACAGAGAGAGACAAGAGCAGAGTGTACTTATGTTTGGGAGCAGGGGTGGTGGATAGAAGTGTGGTTTGGACCCCAGAGGGCTACAAATATAGAAATCTCATTTCTTCATTATCTGAAGCAGGAATGTCTATATAATTAGGACATAAAGGAGTGCAGCTGGAGAAGAGTCAGGAAGAATTTCAAACCATGATATTAGTTCCAGGCTCTTTCTTACCAGGCTGAGTAGACCTCACCGGGGGAGGTGGAAAGGGATCTGGCTTGGCTCATATCATACATGTCCATGCTCCTGCCTCCATGACAACCAGTAGGGACAGGCTGGCTGTCTAGGCAAGGTCTGCTCTCCTTCTTGCTTTAAGAGCCTTCAAGAGCCGGGCGCGGTGGCGCACGCCTGTAATCCCAGCACTTTGGGAGGCTGAGGCAGGAGGATCGCGAGTTCAAAGCCAGCCTCAGCAATGGCGAGGCACTTAGCAACTCAGTGAGACCCTGTCTCTAATAAAAACACAAAAAAGGGCTGGGGATGTGGCCCAGTGGTCAAGTGCCCCTGAGTTCAATCCCTGGTACCACAAAAAAAAAAAAAAAAAAAAAAAAAAAGAGCCTTCAAGATATAATAGTTGAGGCTGGGAAGGTTAGAGTGAATGAATGCGAGTGAGCAGGGTGGTGGCAGGTGCTGGGAATCTGTGTGGCAGGTAATGAAGCAAAGAATAGTAAGTCCTAGGCTAATGGTCAGGGGTGGTACTGCCATCAGCTAGGCCTGTGGTTCTAGAAAGAGTGATTAGGGTCAGAGACTGAAGTAGTTCCATGTCTTTTTAGGTGGAAGGTGCTTTATAGACTGGGCTGGGTTGGCCAGTCAGAAAGTTGCACTAATAGGAGCTTTTTCACTGGACAGCTGCTCCCCTAGTCTGATAACTTTGGTACAAGAGTTAGGCTACTGTGTCTATCCTGTTCACATACTTCCTCTAGATGGTGTTCACCACATGACCTGTGAACATACACTGTGAATATCTGGAGACCAGATGACATAGAGCCTAGGACTGCTCTACAACTCTCCAGCATGTCTTTGGAAAGCTCTTCTTTATTAGGAAATAAATACAGAGTCAAACAGGTGGGCCAGCCAACATCGGTAGTTTTGGGGGCCAAAAGGATGGAGTTTGACTTGCTCAGAACTCAGATCTCCATTAGCTGGTCACTCCCCACGATCACCTCATTCATTCGTTTAGCTACAAAAGAAAAAGAAAAGGTTTTCTGAGAACTGGCAGCAAAAGATGTCATTTTAAAAAAAAATTTATTTATTTGCTTTAGTTGTACACAACACCTTTATTTTTATGTGGTGCTGAGAATCGAACTGGGGCCACACACATGCTAAATGAGTGCTCTACCGCTAAGCCACAACCCCCAGCCCAGGATGTCTTTTTTTTTTTTTTTTGGTACCGGGGACTGAACTCAGGAACACTCAACCACTAGGCCACATCCCCAGCCCTTTTTTTTGTATTTTATTAGAGACAGGGTCTCACTGAGTCGCTAAGTGCCTCGCCATTGCAGAGGCTGGTTTACAACTCGCGATCCTCCTGCCTCAGCCTCCCAAGTGCTGGGATTACAGGCGTGCGTCACCGCGTCCCGCAAAAGATGTCATTTTAAATCCAATTGCTTCTAACTTTGTGTGTTCACAAATTTTTTTTTTTTTTGGTACCGGGGATTGAACTCAGGGTACCCAACCACTGGGCCACATCCCCAGATCTTTTTTTGTATTTTATTAGAGACAGGGTCTCACTGAGTTGCAAAAGTGCCTTGCCATTGCTGAAGCTGGCTTTAAAAACTCGCAATCCTCCTGACTCAGCCTCCCAAATGTTGGGATTACAGGCATGTGCCACTGCACCCGAATGTGTTCACAAACATTTGATTGTGGTTCTGTTCTATTTTTTTTTAATATTTATTTATTTGCTTTAGTTGTACACAATGCATTTATTTTTTATTTTTTAAATATTCAAATTTATTTACTTTAGTTGTACACAATGCAATGCATTTATGTTTACGTGGTGCTGAGGATCGAACCTGGGCCGTGTACGTACGAGGTGAGCGATCTGCCGCTGAGCCACAACCCCAGCCCCAATGCATTTATTTTTACATGGTGATGAGAAGCAAACCTAGGTCGTGCACGTGCTAGGTGAGTGCTCTACTGCTGAGCCACAACTCCAGCCTGTGGTTCTGTTCTTAAGGAGCTCTTAGGACTGCAACAGGCCAAAGGGATAGTATCTTTCCATGTAGAAGGATGGGACTAATTATATACCTGCCTTTGGGAAGCGTAAATAGGAGACCTGGAACTGGGTCTTAAAGGATGAACAAAAGTTTTTCAGGCAGTGGTCAGTTTTTCTAGGCTGTTGAAATTGCATAGGCAAAGACATAGGGATGTGAGGATGGGAACACGAAATACTGTGGTATGGTCAGAGGATAGGGAATGAGAGGAAAGGAAAGAGAAGAAATGAGACTAAAAGGATAAATGAGATACTTCATTCTTTCATGGATGCCTGAAATTGCATACAGCACCAAACCCTGTATATGTTTTTTCCTACATATATGTTAATATATATAGGATAAAAGCTTAATTTATAAATTAGGCACAGTAGGAGATTAACAATTAACAATAAAGTGGAACTATTGTAATAACATAATAATAAAGGTATATAAATGTAGTCTTTCTTTCAAAATATCTTATTTTACTGTATTTACCCTTTTTCCTAAGACGATATGAGATAATACAATATTTAGATGATAAGATGAAGTGAGGTGAAAGACACAGGCATTGTGCCATAGCATTAGGCTACTTGGTAAGGATAACTTGAATACACTCACTGAAATACCCTGAGAATGGATTTGATAACCAAGATGGCTATTACATATTAAGGGGGTATGAGTATTTACAGCATGGATATGCTGGACAAAGGGATGATTCTCATCTTGGGTGGGATGAAGTGAGACAGCATGAGATTTCATTATGCTACTCAGAACAGAATGCAATTTAAAAGTTATGAATTATTTCTGGGACTTTCCATTTAATATTTTTGGCCTATGGTTGGTTGCAGGTAACTGAAACCATGGAAAGCAAAACTGTAGATAAAGGGGGGGCTACTGTAGTACCACCTTCTGAATAGAGTTGTAAAAAGTCAATGAATTAGGGGCTGGGGTTGTGGCTCAGTGGTAGAGTGCTTGCCTAGCATGTGTGCGGCTCGGGTTCGATCCTCAGCACCATGTAAAAACAAAGGCATTGTGTACAACTAAAACAAATAAATAAATATTAAAAAAAAAAAGTCAATGAGTTAGATGGGCATGGTTGGTGCAAACCTGTAATCCCAGTGACTTGGGAGACTGAGGCAGGAGGATCACAAGTTTTGAGGCTAGCCTCAACAACTTAGCAAGGCCCTGTCTCAAAATAAAAAAAATTAAAAGGGCTGGGATGTGGCTTAGTGGTTAAGCACCCTTGGGTTCAATCCCTGGCACCAAAAACAAACAAACAAACAAATACATAAGATGCTCCTTTTAATCCTTCATAGCCATCTGCTTCCTTCCATGATAAAGATGGGAAGGAGGCCCAGTTAGTGCTTAGACTTGCTAAATTCTTTTCTTTTTTTTTTAATTTTTTATTTATTTGCTTTTAGTTGTACACAATGCGTTTTATTTGTACGTGGTGGCTGAGGATCGAACCCGGGTCGTCCACGTGCTAGGTGAGCGCTCTACCGCTGAGCCACAATCCCAGCCCGACTTGCTAAATTCTTTAGGGCTAATGTGTAACTGTCAGGTCCCATGTCCAAGGAAAGACTAACCAACAAAGAAAATGCTTCTTTTTTTTTTTTTGTACTGGGGATTGAACTCAGGGGCACTTGACCACTGGGCCACATCCCCCAGCCATTTTTTGTGTTTTTTTTTTTTTATTAGAGACAGGGTCTCACTGAGTTGCTAAGTGCCTCGCCATTGCTGAGGCTGGCTTTGAACTCGCGATCCTCCTGCCTCAGCCTCCCAAAGTGCTGGGATTACAGGCGTGAGCCACCGCGCCCGGCTAAGAAAATGCTTCTTTTGGGCTGGGGTTGTGGCTCAGTGGAAGAGCACTTGCCTTGCACATGTGAGGCACTGGGTTTGATCCTCAGCACCACATAAAAATAAATAAACAAAATAAAGATATTATGTCTAATATAACTAAAAAAAAAATTAAAAGAAAGAAAAGAAAATGCTTGTTTTGGCTAGTTTCCTAGGGTACCTCCACCACATAAAAATAAGTAAACAAAATAAAGATATTATGTCTAATATAACTAAAAAAAAAAAAATTAAAAAAAAAGAAAAGAAAATGCTTGTTTTGGCTAGTTTCCTAGGGTACCTCCTCCCACGCTCCTCTTGACACTTTATCCCTCTATAAGTCAGACTCATCACCTCACATACACTCATATCTAGCTCTTCCTTCATTCAGTCTTCCTAGTGGCCAGGGACAATGGACAGTTCTGAAGATGGTTTCCGTCTCAATGCACACTTTTCTTGGACTTCAGTGCTTTAGACCAGAGGTACCTGGCTGGGGCAGACAACCCCTTCTTCTCTGCCACACTCTAAGGGCCCTTCCTACTCTCCCTTTCCTCTGGTCTATTCTTGGCCTGGGTGTCACATAGGATCTTGCTTACTGGGGTTCAGTGGAGAATGTATCTGGAATGCTGGGGGTAGATGTAATTTCATAGTATAAGTTGAAGGAAACCTGCAGATCTAGTTCTGCTTGGCCAGGGTTGGAAGCAAGCTTCAGTAAGTACAGTGGTAAAACTCTAGGCTAGAATTAGGTTGGGAAAGATCCCAAAAGGAATACTAAAAGGAAGGATGGTAAATTGGGGGGAAAAAATCAATGGGTTAGAAGGGAATAATATATCACAAATGAACAAGCTGCACTGTTAGGAAACTAGGAAGGATTTCTGCTAGCCAGGAAGACTTGATCTATAATAAGGTCTGCTTTCATGGCTGAAGGACTGATTACTGTGATTAATAACGTAGAGATCCAAGTTCCATCACTGGCAATAAGAAGAGACTCAGGGGCTGGGATTGTGGCTCAGCGGCAGAGTGCTCGCCTCGCACGTGCTTGGCCCGGGTTCGATCCTCAGCACCACGTAAACATAAATGCATTATTGCATTGTGTACAACTAAAGTAAATAAATAAATATTAAAAAAAAAAAGAAGAGACTCAGATGAGGCATCCAATTAGTCTTCTATGTTTTTTCTTTCTTTTTTTTTTTTTTTTTTGGGGGGGGTACTTGGGATTGAACCCAGAAGTACTTTACCACTGAGCTACATCCCCAGTCCTTTTATTTTTAGATAGCCTTGCTAAGTTGCTGAGACTGGCCTTGAATTTTGTAATCTTCCTGCCTCAGCCTCCCAGGTTGCTGGGATTAATAGGCATATGCTACCACACTAGGCTACTTTCTAGGTTTGTATTTGGTTGTGGCCATCTACTGCTTGAGTTGGCAGGATTTTTTCAGAGATAATCACTGAGAGTACTGTGATCAGGTGAGAAAAGCCAGAGCTATTATAAGAAGGCTTGTGGACTGGGGGAGTAGCTCAGTGGTGGAGTATGTGCTTGGCATGCATGAAGATATTCAGAAGTGGGGAGATTTGTTCTCTTGATAGTGCTAAGAAGTGGCAGCAAAGCCTATACTGGGTTATGAGCGTCATATTTTTTGGTGTAAAAAATTGCTATGGATAATAATGACTGTGTTATGAAAATGACTGGAGGGCTAGGGTTGCAGCTCAGAGGAAGAGTGCTCGCCTAGCACGTGTGAGGCACTGGATTCGATCCTTAGCACCACATAAAAATAAAATAAAGGTATTGTCCACATACAACTAAAAAATAAGTTTTTTTTTTTTTGGTGGTGCTGGGGATTGAACCCAGGGCCTTGTGCATGCGAGGCAAGCACTCTACCAACTGAGCTATATTTCCAGCCCTAAAAAATAAATGTTTAAAAAAAATGATTGGAATTTGGAGAGGGGACAGTATTACCTCTTAGGATGAAACTTTTTCCTGTAATTTCTCTATGTGAGGAAATTGGGAACTTTGCCATCTACTAAGCTCTTTATTTATTTGCTTTAGTTATACACAATGCGTTTATTTTCACGTGGTGCTGAGGATCGAACCTGGGCCGCGCGCATGCCAGGCGAGCGCTCTACCACTGAGCCACAATCCCAGCCCCCTAGGAATTTACTTTTTTTCTTTTCTTTTTTCAATATTGAAGACTGAATCCAGGAGCACTCTACTTCTGAGCTACATTTGTAGCCCTTTTTAAAATTTTGAGATAGGGTCTTACGACTTTGCCCAGGCTGGCCTCCAACTTGCAATCCTCATACTTTAGTTTCCTGAGTAGTTAGGATCACAGGTCTGTTGAATTGTAAAGCCCACAGGGAGGCATGTGACTTTAAAAAAATGGAAGAGGAAGCCAGGTGCTATGATGTATGCTTATAGTCCTAGTACTCAGGAGCCTGAGGCAGGAGGATCATGCGAACGCAGGAGTTTAGGACCACTCTGGGCAACTAAGCAATACCTCATCTTTAGAAGAAAAGGTGGGGAGAACCTGAAGAAGGCCTGTTCACTGGAGAGAAGGAAAATGAGGTGGCTTCTACAGACTTTGTGGGATTAATTTGTTCAGCAACCCCACTATCCTACCCTACTTTAGGTTTAGGAATAATTCCCAAAGCAATCTGCCTTTTTTTTTTTTTTAAATTGATCTTGAGCTTTGTCAATTTTTCATTAAAAACATTCATTCAGGGATGGAGGTGTAACTCAGTGGTAGAGTGCGTGCTTAGCATTTGGGAGGCCCTAAATTCTATTCTTGGCACTCTATACAGAGAGAGAGAGAGAGAGAGAGAGAGAGAGAGAGAGAGAGAGAGAGAAACAAAGACAATTGAAATTTTCCCTGACCACCTAGTTTTTGTATGTCTCTCAGGCACTATCAGTCTTTCTTCAGAGCAGAACAAGCTAACAGCACAGTTTACAATATCTTCTCTAAGCAGTTGAAAATAGCTCTCAAGTGTTGTATTTTGCAAACTCTCTCCCAGGCCAGGATTGTAGGACTACCTGTCTTAAAAACTACGTCAGGCTGAGCATGGTGCCGTGTACCTGTAAACCCAGCAATTCAGGAGTGTGAGGCAGGAGGATTGCAAGTTTGAGGCCAGCCTTGGCAACTTAGTTGGACCCTGTCTCAAAATAAAGAAAGGCTGGGGATGTAGCTCAGTGGTAGAGTCCAACTGCCTCTGGATTCAATCCCTAGTACCTGCCCCTCAAACCCTTCCAACAAATAAACAGACAGACAAACAACCCACCCCCCCCCCTACCAGGTCAGATGAAGCACTCATGGACTTCATTTGGCCAGAGCTAGCTAGTTTCAGAGTCTTTGCTGCATTACTGGCCCTGTTTCATGTCCACAAGCCATTGTAAAATACTGGTGGCAATCTGGGCCATTGTATCTATTGATATCCTTTCAATGTTTTGGTAGTACAGCCACAAACATGTATGAGCTTATTTATAAGATAAATTCTTAGAAATGGAATTAAGTCAAAGTTTAACAATTTGAAAACAATGTCATTGTTCTCCAAAGATGGCTTTATAAGTTTATATTCTCATTTGTAGTGTATGAGCTTGTTTCCCACATCTTCTCCACTTTGATTATCTCTGCTAGTGTGATAGGTAAAAAATGGTATCTGCGATGTTGGTAGAGAGCTTGCCTAGCATATACAAGGTCTTGGATTTGATCCCTAGCACTGAGGAAAAAAAAAAAAAAAAAAAAAAAAAAAAGAAAAGAAAAGAAAAAGAAAAAAAGAAGGCATCTATGATTGTAACTTGGGTTTGGTTTACCTTTGGCTTCAATCCTCTGGCCACTTCCAATCAAACAGTCCTTGATGTCTGCTCCCTTCTCGATAATGGCATTGTTGCAGATGACGCTGCCCTGGATGTTGCTTCTGTAATACAATAGCCAAGTTAGAGTGCCCAAGGACTCTTATCACCATCCTTACCATTACTGGCTGGGGGTTCATTCTCCTCCCAAAGCCAATCTGTTAATGGTTACATGCCTCAAGTTATCACTGGAAGACAGAATGGCTGACTAAGGGAGAACTTGGCTTTAGAGAATTCTAGAATTGGGATATGCTCATAATGATCTTTCTCCAAGGCCTAAAAAGAACAGATATTTTAATTTCAGTTCTTTAGAGTACCCCAGACTTTGGGGTTTAAATTGCATCCAACTTCTCTTCCCCCTTCAATCTGCAGGTGGAAGCTGAGGCTGGTTCCTGGGCTGACCTATCACTCCTGCTTCTTAGCTAAGAATATATGCCAAATTTCACTAGAGATTCAGAAATCATGGATCTTCCTATGAAATTAATTATGGAAACTGCAGGAGCCCTGTTTGGGGAGATAGCTAAGATTGCGGTTGACTATTGGGCCATAGACATTTTTGGGCATTTCCGCCTTCCGTAGTCTCACGGGATCTCGTGGGACTTGGTCGAGGATCTCGAGAGATTTGAACGGTGACTCAGCAGATCGAGCTAGCGCCATTGCTGCTCGGGCGCATGGGAAGAGACCAGAGAGAGAAAAGACAGGGTTATCGCTATTGTATAGATATATTGTAGTTTCTTGTAAGATTAAAGAATATTTTCGTCTCCATCCTGTCTCCGGACTCCTTCCCGCGGCGCTGCCATTCCAGGCTGCAATCCCTTTCCGGCGGCAACAGAAAACAATAGGTTTCCCACAGCTCTCACCAAAAAACTGTGGTAATCAAACAATACTCATTCAGACAGTGCTGAGGGATGGAACCCAGGGCCTCACACATGCTAGGCAAGCACTCTATCACTAAGCTACACTCCCAGTCCCAAAAAGGATATTTTAGAAACCAGCTTTCATTTCATAAAGATTACTCCAAACCCTAAAGTACATTCTCTAGAGTAGCAGTGGTTCTTAGCATTTGAATGTATTTAAAAAGCAGCTTCCGGGCTGGGATTGTGGCTCAGTGGTAGTGCGCTCGCCTAGCATGTGTGTGGCCCGGGTTCGATTTCTCAGCACCACGTAAAAGTAAAACACATTGTGTACAACTAAAGCAAATAAATAAATATTAAAAATAAAAAAGCAGCTTCCTAGCTCCTGAAGATTGGTAGGTGGGAGAAAAGGTCCTTTTGAAAATCATCACTGATGTTTACTGTATTTCTACTCTATGCCAAGGACTGTGCTAAATAAATACTCAATGTTTATTAGAGTAAGTTCTTTTACAAATCTAGTCATTTCATCTGAAAAATCACCTGGATAGTGTAAAAAATAACAAATGAAACCACACTCTATGTTTTGGGTTCCCATCAACCATTTTGGTAGGACTGGGATAGAAACCTTATGTATTTAATTGGAAAAAAAACTTCCTAGATGATTCTGGGTATACCATTTTTATCTCTGATGTAGTAAAAAGAGCAACCACATTTTGCAGAGGAGGTAACAAATTTAGAGAAGATAAACCATTTACCCAAAACCACATAACTGCTAAGTGACAGATTCTAATCCAAGTCTGCCTGACTCCAGGATCCAAACATTTAGTCATAATGCAATACAAAGAAACTAAGAGGAGAAAAGACTGAAAGAAATTTAGGCCAGACTGAGGTTAAGATGGCTCTGCATAAAACCTCTGCCCTAACACTGAGTACCCCTGAGTCAGAAATGGGAAGAGGCAAAAATGGGCAATTGGAGGGGAGAAAGAGAATAGGAAGGTATAAGTACAATGTAAACAAAGTGAACCAAACTAACTAAGGAAAAATCCTCAAGCAACCCAGTGGAGGCATGGGAAGTAGGAAAGAGGACGTTCCAAAGACTGAAAACATTGACACATAGACCAATAAAAAAGATCCTTCCCAAATTCCAAAACTTTTATGCAAAAAAGGAATTCTAGCACTTTCTGGCATTCCAGACTTTTCATCAATTCCTCTAGAAGGTTAAAGCCTATGGAAGAGCAGCAAAAGCCAACCGCAGCACTTCTGTGCTGTGGGCTATAAATGAACAAAGACAAGCACTAGTTTGCTTTTTGGCACAGACATAGATGTACTTAGTAGGTGTACTGTAAAGTACCATCTATAACTTTCTAACTTGCCCAAATTCACACAAAGCAATCTCGTTCCTGCTCCTTGGGGAAAATTCCCCCAAATAGGGTAATAAGGAAATAAGAAAGCCTTGGATGGAGGCTCCTAGGACAGAGCTGGCTTGCAACTATCTACTAGTTTATCACTGAAAAATCTAATTTCTTTTTCCAAGGTGTTAGCAGAAGCATGCTTCCTACTCAGTAGTTAAAGAGCCTAAGAATGCATGTTCTGGAGCCAGACAAGAAGTAAACAGTCAGAAGGTAAGAAACAACAAACAGAAACTCAAGCAGTCATAATTAAAGACTACTAAATAGCTATACTGAAATTTAGGGTTTAAGTGGGAACCTCTTAGCCAGGCGTGGTGGCAGCACACACCTGTAATCCCAGCAACCTGGGAGGCTGAGACAGGAGGATCGCCAAGTGGTTAAGTGCCCTGGGAGTAAATCCCCAGTACAAAAAAAGAGAAAAGAAAGAAAAGAAAAGAAGAAAAAGAAAAGAAAAGAAAAAGGCAACCTTTTCTGGAAGGATGATGCTAGAATGACTGAGGTCAGATTTCTACAGGAATGGACAGCCTGGCTTTCCTTATGTTTAGCAGGTCTGATTGGGGTCTTCAGGAACCTCACATATTGCTTATCTCAGCTGGTTTATGCATTAACTCTTCCTGAGATGTATAAACCACTGTAGAGTCTGTAACATGATAGGGAAAAGTGGGTTGGTTGATGGGAAGCTGGAATTTCTCCTCAGGTTCCAGTCAGTGGATCTATGGGAGGCTTTGAGATGAGCACCTAAGAACAATTTACCAGGAGTGAAGCTCTTCTCTTGGTTTCCTAGTATCATTGGTATGATCACCCATCACTTCCATTAGCCAGGCTAAGGTACTTTGGAAAAAATAACACAGCATATCTTTCCTTCTGTCCAGAAAGGAACTCTAGATCAAGGAATTTTTTTTTTCTTTTTTTTCTGGTGCTGAGGATCAAATTTAGGGCCTTGCTAAACATAAGGCTGTACCACTGAGCTACAATATTAGCCCAAAGATCAAAGATTTTGTTTGTGAGTGTCTGCTCATGCTAGAAGGGATGGACAGATTAGGGCTCTATCAACTGAGCCCTTTCTAGGTTGCCAATGCACAGCAAGGACTCTTCTGCTCAGTACTTAAGAGGGAAGGTGAGTTTCTATAGCACTGGTCCCAGTGACAGAACCGTAGTTATTGCAACCAAAGGCTTAGCTGTATTCTCTAAGAAGCTGCATAGTGAGGACTAAGACTAATGGAGATTTGGTCCTCATTTCTCTTTGGTGGGATCATTTAAAAAATTATTTTAATACTGAGGATTGAACCCAGGGGTGCTTTACCACTGAGCTATATTTCAGGCCCTTTTTATTTTTTGAGACGAGGGTCTTGCTAAATGCCCAGGCTGAATTAGAACTTTCATTCTTCCTGCCTCATCCTCTTGAGTGGCTGGGTCCTACCTGGCAGGTAGGATCAATTTTTTTAAAATATTTATTTATTTGCTTTTAGTTGTACACAATGCATTTTACTTTTACGTGGTGCTGAGGATCAAACCTGGGCTGCATACGTGCTAGGTGAGCGCGCTACCGCTGAGCCACAACCCCAGCCCCCAGCCCCAGGATCAAATTTTAATTAAAATTGCAGGCCTTGGGAAGTTATCCTGAAAACTGTAATGCATTAGTGAAGAAGAGACCATGAGAAAAAACATATAGGTCTATAGTAAGATCCCTGCTTGGGCTGGCATAGTGGTACACACTTGTAATCTAGAAACTCGGGGCAACTGAGGCAAGATGATTGTGAGTTAGAGGTCAGGTTGGGTAATTTAGTGAGACTCCTTCTCAGCAACAACAAAAAAAGATCCCTGCCTGGCCAGGCACATCACACTATACCATATCATGGCATACCACATGGAGAAGCCCCAACTGGGGGAAGAAAGGGAATTTCCAAATTCTCAATCCTCTTTTGTCTTTAGATAGGACTTTTCTTCAGTTCATTTCAAGGAAAGAGAACTCACATATACTACATATAGTGTCTAATACATCTTAGTCATTGCATATAGCACTTCATATTCATTTTGTAGCTTAGTCCTTTTAGCAAACTTGCAGGGCTAGTGGTATTTATTCTAACTTTTAGAGAAAATTGAGGCTCACGGAGGTTAAACATATGTCCAGACCTATACATGGTGAGTGACTCTCCATTGTCATGGATTCCTGCCTCAGCTGTTGACTAGGTAGTATTTGGCAAGGAGTCAGGAAAGTTCTCAGTAACTGACCATAGGCAGGTTCTTTTCTTCTCTGGGGGTAAGTTAGCAGGTTTTCTAAACCTACTCATAACCCTTGGGGAAGAAAAGAATATGGAATTGGAGATACATGAAACTTTTCTAGGTATATGACTAAGTTCTGCTTTAAAAACAACTTGTCACTTTGGCCCAAAGATTATGGCTGAGCTGCCCATATCTGACAGGGTGCTTGGGAGCCTACTAACCTTAGCCCAAGGGGTCCTGGTCCAGCTTGAAGCATATATTGCTTTTAATGAAATATTTTAAGTACAGAGAATACCCATGTGCCTACACAACAGCTTAAGAAAGAAATAATACAACCTATTGTGTGTTCCTCTTTGTGTTTCCTTCTCTCCCCCACAGAGGTAATCACTACTTGTGCTGTTTATGTTCCTAAGCATTTTTACCACATATATTAGTAGGCAACATATTGTTTTGCATACTTTACAATGCTATCATAATGCTAGCATTATAGCACTGAGACTGCTATCATTCTCTATGTGTTCTTCTGTAACTTGCTTTTCCCTCTTCAACATCATATTTGTGAGATTTATGCAGGCTAATTCATGCAATGAGATATAAAACTTGAAGAAATAGCTCATCTTTTCCCTGCTGCTGGTCATTTTTGCTCTTGAGTCCTTTGATCAAAATGTACTGGCTCCAGTGAGCAGGTGGAAAATTTCTTCCTTTTAGTTCTACACGCTTCCCTTCACTATACAAAGGTTTGGTGGTAAAAAACATCACCTTCCTAAGAAGTCTGAGCCCTTATATTCCCCAAGCAGAGGCTAAATAAAAGAGAGGTTTGGGGAAAATCAAAGCGAAGATGTAACAACCCTTAGGAAATTAAGTTGTGGAATTCTCCATCTAAGAAGATGGGTTTAGTGCAAATGGTTCAAAGGTAGGAAAAGAATCAAAGCCCTCAGGAGCCCCTTAAATCCAGGGTACCTTCCCCATATTGTCTTAATCTGGTGTTTTCAAGAGTATAAATGAAGAAACATGGATGGATAGCTTTTTTTTTTATTTTTTAAAAAAATTTATTTATTTACTTTAGTTGTACACAATACAATGCATTTATGTTTACGTGGTGCTGAGGATCGAACCCGGGCCGCGCACAGTGCGAGGCGAGCGCTCTGCCGCTGAGCCACAACCCCAGCCCCGGATGGACAGCTTTTTTTTTTTTTTTTTTTTTTTTTTGTGGTACCGGGGATTGAACTCAGGGGCACTCGACCACTGGGCCACATCCCCAGCCCTTTTTTGTATTTTATTTAGAGACAGGGTCTCACTGAGTTGCTAAGTGCCTCGCCATTGCTGAGGCTGGCTTTGAACTCGCGATCCTCCTGTCTCAGCCTCCCAAAGTGCTGGGATTACAGGCGTGCGCCACCGCGCCCGGCTCGGATGGACAGCTTTTAAAAAAATATTTATTTATTTGCCTTAGTTGTACCCAATGCGTTTTATTTATTTATTTATTTATTTGGTACCAGGGATTGAACTCAGGGGCACTCAACCACTGGGCCACTCCCCAGCCTTTTTTGTATTTTATTAGAGACAGGGTCTCATTGAGTTGCTAAGTGCCTCACCATTGCTGAGGCTGGCTTTGAACTCGCAATCCTCCTGCCTCAGCCTCCCAAAGTGCTGGAATTACAGGCATGTGCCACCACGCCCTGGGCGTTTTATTTTTATGTGGTGCTGAGGATCAAACCCCGGGCCATGCACGTGCTAGGCGAGCACTCTACTGCTGAGCCACAACCCCAGCCCCCGGATAGGTTTTTATTTTTACTTTTTTTTTAAAATTTTTTTTTAGTTATTGATGGACCTTTATTTATTTATTTATTTTTTAAATGTTATTAAAAAATTTTGGGGGGCTGGGGTTGTGGCTCAGTGGTAGAGCGCTGGCCTAGCACATGCACGGCCCAGGTTCGATTCGCAGCACCATGTAAAAATAAAGGCATTAGCCGGGCGCGGTGGTGCATGCCTTTAATCCCAGCACTTTGGAGGCTGAGGCAGGAGGATTGTGAGTTCAAAGCCAGTCTCAGCAGTGGTGAGGCACTTAGCAACTCAGTGAGACCCTGTCTCTAATAAAATACAAAAAAGGGCAGGGGGGGGCTGAGGTTGTGGCTCAGTGGCAGAGCGCTCGCCTTGCATGTGCGTGGCCCGGGTTCGATCCTCAGCACCACGTAAACATAAATGCATTGCATTGTGTACAACTAAAGTAAATAAATAAATATTAAAAAAAAAAAAAAAAAAAAAAGGGCTGGGGATGTGGCCCAGTGGTCAAGTGCCCCTGAGTTCAATCCCCGGTACCAAAAAAAAAAAAAAAAAGGCATTGTGTACAACTAAAACAAATAAATAAATATTAAAAACATTTTTTAGAAAACTTGTACTCTAATAAAATAGAAAATACTGAATGCATTGACAGATTTCTAGAGTCATATGATTTGCCTAAACTGGATCTGGAGGCTATACACAATTTAAACAGATCAATTACAAGTGAAAGAAATAGAAGATGTCATCAAAAAGCTACCAACAAGGAAAAGTCCAGGACCTGATGGGTTTACAGCCGAGTTCTACAAGACTTTCAAAGAAGAATTAATACCAATGCTCTTCAAACTATTTCAAGAAATAGAAAAAGAGGGAGCTCTTCCAGACTCTTTCTATGAGGCCAATATTACATTAATTCCAAAGCCAGGCAAAGACGCATCCAAAAAAGAAAACTTCAGGCCAATATCTTTAATGAACATAGATGCAAAAATCCTCAACAAAATTCTGGCAAATCGGATACAAAAAACATATCAAAAAGATAGTGCACCACGATCAAGTGGAGTTTATTCCAGGGATGCAAGGCTGGTTCAATATTCGGAAATCAATAAACATAATACATCACATCAATAGACTTAAAGATAAAAATCATATGATTGTCTCAATAGATGCAGAAAAAGCATTTGACAAAATACAGCACCCTTTTATGTTCAAAACACTAGAAAAACTAGGAATATCAAGAACATATCTCAACATTATAAAAGCTATTTATGCAAGGCCCAGAGCTAACATTATCTTTTTTTTTTTTTTAAATATTTATTTAATTGCTTTAGTTGTACACAATGCAATGCATTTATGTTTATGTGGTGCTGAGGCTCGAACCCGGGCCGCACACGCGCTAGGCGAGCGCTCCACCGCTGAGCCACAACCCCAGCCCCTAACATTATCTTAAATGGAGAAAAATTGAAAGCATTTCCTCTAAAAACTGGAACAAGACAGGGATGCCCCCTTTCACCACTGCTATTTAATATAGTACTGGAAACTCTGGCCAGAGCAATTAGACAGACGAAAGAAATTAAAGGGATCCAGATAGGAAAAGAAGAACTCAAATTAGCACTATTTGCTGATGACATGATAATATACTTAGAAGACCCAAAAAACTCTACCAGAAAACTTTTACAACTAGTAAATGAATTCGGCAAAGTTGCAGGATACAAAATCAATACCCATAAGTCAAAGGCATTTTTTACACATCAGTGACAAAGCCTCTGAAAGGGAAATGATGAAAACGACCCCATTTACAATAGCATCAAAAAAAATAAAAATAAAATACCTGGGAATCAACTTAACAAAAGAGGTGAAAGACCTCTATAAAGAAAATTATAGAACACTAAAGAAAGAAATCATAGAAGAACTCAGAAGATGGAAAGACCTACCTTGCTCTTGGATAGGTAGAGTCAATATTGTCAAAATGTCCATACTACCAAAGGCATTATACAGTTTTAATGCAATTCCAATCAAAATTCCAATGTCATTTTTCAAAGAAATAGAAAAAGCAATCATGAAATTCATCTGGAAAAATAAGAGACCCAGAATAGCCAAAGCAATCCTGAGCAAGAAAAGTGAAGCAGGGGGCATCACCATACCAGACTTTAAATTATACTATAGAGCAATACTAACTAAAACAGCATGGTATTGGCACCAAAACAGACGGGTGGACCAATGGTACAGAATTAAGGACACAGAGACTAATACATATAATTTCAGTTATCTTATATTAGACAAAGGTGCCAAAAATGTACAGTGGAGAAAGGATAGCCTCTTCAACAAATGGTGCTGGGAAAACTGGAAATCCATATGCAACAAAATGAAATTAAACTTGTATCTCTCACCATGCATAGAACTCAATTCAAAGTGGATCAAGGACCTAGGAATTAGATCTGAGACAATACGCCTAATAGAAAAAGTAAGCTCCAATTTCCAACATGTCGGATTAGGCCCCAAGTTCCTTAATAAGAATCCTGTAGCGCAAGAACTATTACCAAGAATTAATGAATGGGATAGATTTAAGCTAAAAAGCTTCTTCTCAGCAAAAGAAACAATCAGTGAGGTGAATAGAGAGCCAACTAATTGGGAACAAATATTTAATACATGCACATCAGATAGAGCACTAATTTCTAGAATATATAAAGAACTCAAAAAACTTTACACCAAAAAAGAAAATAACCAATCAATAAATGGGCTAAGGAACTGAAAAGACACTTCTCAGAAGAAGATATACAATCAATCAACAAATACATGAAAAAATGCTCAACCTCTCTGGCAATTAGAGAAATGCAAATCAAAACTACTCTAAGATTTCATTTCACTCCAGTCAGAATGGCAGCTATCAAGAACACAAACAACAATAAATGTTGGAGAGGATGTGGGGAAAAAGGCACACTCATACATTGCTGGTGGGACTGCAAAATGGTGCAACCGCTATGGAAAGCAGTATGGAGATTTCTTGGGAAAATGGGAATGGAACCACCCTATGACCCAGCCATCCCACTCTTGGGTCTGTTCCCAAAAGACTTAAAAACAGCATATTACAATGACACAGCCACTTCAATGTTTTACAGCAGCACAATTCATAATAGCTAGGTTGTGGAACCAACCTAGATGTCCCTCAGTAGATGAGTGGATAAAGAAAATGTGGTATATATACAAAATGGAATTTTACTCAGCAATAAGAGAGAATAAAATAATGGCATTTGCAGGTAAATGGATGAAGTTGGAGAATATAATGCTAAGTGAAATTAGTCAATCTCAAAAATCCAAATACCAAATGTTTTCTCTGATATAAGGAGGTTAGTTCACAGTGTGATTGGATGGGGGTACATAGGATTAGAGGAACACTAGAACGGTCAAAGGAAGGGAGGGAAAGGGAGGGAGCAGGGGGGGGAGAAGAGGGGAAAAATGGTGGTTGAATGAGATGGATATCACTATCCTAAATGCATGATTAAAGATCTGAATGGTACTTATATACTTTGTATACAAGCAGTTGTATGTAAAAAGATGATATACTTGTGCATTATGAATAAGTAAATAATCTAAAAAAAAAAGAATAGATGATTTCTTTTTTTTTAATGCCTTTATTTTATTTATTTATTTTTATGTGGTGCTGAGGATCAAACCCAGGGCCTCACATGTTCTAGGTGAGTGCTCTACCGTTGAGCCACAATCCCAGCCCCTTTTTATTTATTTTTATTTTTAATTTTAGATGTTAATGAACATTTATTTTATTAATTTACTTATATGCAGAGCTGAGGATCGAACCCAGTGCCTCACACATGCTAGGCAAGACCTCTACCACTGAGCTACAACCCCCAGCCCCCTCTCCCCCTTTTGTTTTTTGCTGCTGAGGATTGAACCTAGAACTTCCATTGAGCTACATCTCCAGTCTCAAAATTCTTTTAACATTTTTTTCTTTGTTTTTCTTTTTGGTGTGTGTTGCTGGGGAATCAAACCCACGCTTCTCACATGCTAGGCAAGTGCTCTACTCCTGAGCCACACCCTAATCCCTATGTTGTTGTTTACTGCCCCCAACCCACATACTAAATTTTATACCTCAAACTATCAATCTGTTAATAGTTTATTTTCATAAGCTTCACTTTTACTAGACTATATTATTTGCAAGCAGTTTTTGCAAAGGTTCACAGATGCCACATCTGTACCTTGGAATATTTCTGATGTTTTTAAGATTCTTAGATTGCAACTCTTACCTTTCTAAATTCTCTAAAATGTTGTTCCACTATCTTCTGGCCTTAAATGTTGCCACAGAAAAGGTCTACCAGATTTTCTCCCTTCTATGCGCTTGAATATTTAGGATGCTGGTCATTCTCCTTTATTTCACCCACATTCCCATTTTTCTTTTGTTTTTGGTACTGGGGATTGAACCCAGAGAGGTTTAACCACTGAGCCACTTCCCCAGCTCCCCACTGCCTTTTTTTTTTTTTAATATTTTTATTTATTTGCTTTTGGTTGTACACAATGTATTTTATTCAATGCGTTTTATTTGTATGTGGTGCTGAGGATCGAACCCGGGTCGCCCACACGCGCTAGGCGAGCGCTCTACCGCTGAGCCACAATCCCAGCCCCCCCCTTTTTAATTTAATTTTTTTTAGTCATAGTTGGACACAATACCTTTATTTTATTTATTTATTTTTATGTGGAGCTGAGGATCGAACCCAGTGCCTTGCACATGCTGGGTGAGTGCTCTACCGCTGAGCCACAACCCCAGCCCCCCCCAGACCCCGTTATATTTTATTTAGAGAGAGAGTCTTGCTGAGTTACTTAGGTCCCTGTTAAGTGGCTGAGGCTGGCTCTGAACATGTGATCTTCCTGCCTCAGCCTC